>WBMV01003337.1:457027-1020884 GCA_013396655.1 Campylorhamphus procurvoides
AATTGCAGGGGAGAGAGGTGGAGGAAGGGTTTTCTCTTCCTCTGTCTGTTTTGCAAATTGAAGCCCATGGAAGCCATGGGAGTCAATGGAGTCACTCCAGCAGAGCCTTTAGCCTTTTATTTTTTCTGCAAAATGAAAGGAGAAAAGCAGGGAGAGGCTTTTTTAGCACTCCATTTTCTTTCTTTTCTGAAGCACCCACAGAGAACAGGTCTCAGTGCCTGTATCAAACACGTTGTAGTGCCCCATCCTCAAGCCCTGCTGCTCTTGTGACTATGTAAATGGAGTTCTGTGAAATGGGAATCACAACAGAATTGAGAGCCTGGAAGCTGTCACCCCCTTACAAAGGTACTCTGGTCATCCCCACACTGTGGGGTTTGTTTCCAGCTTGAACTATATAAGAGGCCCTCCTCTGTGCCAGTCCCAGGAATGCTAGTGACTTCTCACTGCCCTTGGCTATCTTGTTTTTAATTTAATAACCATGCAAGTGCACTTAAATGTCATTGTTTACTGGTGTCATTGTTATCAAAGCAAGTAAAGACATCAGCATCTGTATTGTCCTCGGGTTTTATTTTCATTGTGTCAGGCTACAATGGGACTTTGAGCATCTAGTTCTTGACTACAGGCACCATTCAACAGGAAATTGATTTCCGTGGGTGACAGGCGTGGAGGCTCCATAAGTTCCCGGGTGAGGCACACACACAGCAGCACCAACATGTTGTGGGTCTCTATCCTTTTTCTTCTAAGGCTGAGGCTCTCAAATCCTACCTGCCTTTTACTGAACCCACACATCTTCCAGCTGAGCATGAAGACACTGGTGCTGGAGTATAGTTCAGTATTTCCCACGAATTGTACCTGCTTCCAAATTAGGCAAACACTAAGGAAAGAGGCAAGCACATGTGGGGTGGGGGGAGCAGAGATTTTTACAGAGAATAACTGATGATGCATCACCATGGACAGGAGCCTTAAGGGCAAAATACAGTGCTTGTCAGTTCACGTTTGTCTGGTCTCGGAGAAGAGGCATTTTCAGGCTCTGCATCAAGATAGCTATAACAAGCTGAGTTGAGAGACTTCAATACATGCCCAGCTATGAGTATGGACACTGATGAGAAAGCTTATGTGTGCCTACTCACATTCATTTCATAGAAGTAGACACTTAGCTCATTCAAAAATACAGCTGGCATGATAAGCCTTTGAGAGTACAAAATACATATGAGGGTGTTCAGTTTTCAGTCAGGGTTATGCCATTTTTAATGGCCATATACTTACCCTGTCTGGTACATTTATTCAGTTTTGAGCCGAACTAGATTCAATGATTTTCATCATTTTTTTTCACCTCTGTTGACATTGTCTGACAAGACTGTTCAGGCTCAGACTGTGTAGAAAAAATAAACTTTGGTGCCAGATTTTGAGCCATCAGCAGTGTTCACTCTCATCTTTATTCTATTATTCTGTTGCAAAGGAACTTTCAGCTCAGGAGCTACAATGGAAATAAAACAACTCCAGTTCTTCCCCCCCCCCATCCCCCCTTCTTTTTCCATCTTGTGATCTTAACCCAGCTGGTGAGGGAGAAAATTCCCATGTGAGGCATGTGGGTGGAGCCCAATTGTGTAAGCTCCAGGCTTGCAAAGTGTTTGGCATGGATCCGCTCACTGGCTTTGTTTTCAATGGCCGGACACAGAGGGAAGGCACATTCAGCACATTAACAGCTGCCACCTGTTGCTCTGTTCTACTTCAGAGGAACCCTGAGGATGGGGAATCACACTGTGCTGTGGCCCTTGATCTCCAGGGCAGTTTGATATATCAGGGGTGTGCAATTGTCCCCACACTTTTCTTGCTTTTCCAAGGCTCTCACAGGACATGATGCAGGTGGATTTGGGAGTCCAAATGGAGAAGAGGTCCTTGGAGCAACTTGAGCACTGCTCTGGTACAGGTGACTAGAAGGCATTTTCAAGCTTCAGTTGATGTGGCTGTCCTGAAGACAAACCCTTCTTGGTTAATTCACTGCAATCAGAAATTTCTCTGCCACAGACTACTCCAGAAATCTTAAGTACCTCAAGCCTAAGTACAAGGAATAGCAAGAAAATGCAAAGGGAAAGAACCTACTAACCTTGTCAATGACATTTGTAGGACCATCCACCAGATTTCTCCCCTCCTTGTGCAGTAGAGCTTAAATTGATCTCCATTCCAATGCACTTTCCTATTCATATGTAAAGAAAAAAAATCACTAATGCAGCTAATTCTCAGTATCTTGAAGCAATTGACACAAGTACATGAATTAACTCATCACTTTATATCATATACTTGAGGCAAATGTGCTATTTGGAGTACCTCTTGGTAAGAATAAGCAATTTAACATCCATTAGTATTAGGAATATTCTGTTTCATTAAAACCACAGTCATCCATCCCTAAATGTAGACGAGCAGAGTGAAGAAGCTATCAAGCTTGTGGTTGTACTAGATAAACTTAAAAACTCTTTATATTACTGGGACCTATGAAAAGGTTTTAA
Organism: Campylorhamphus procurvoides; assembly: GCA_013396655.1. NCBI lineage: Eukaryota > Metazoa > Chordata > Aves > Passeriformes > Dendrocolaptidae > Campylorhamphus > Campylorhamphus procurvoides. Next base: position 459,535 of record WBMV01003337.1, read on the forward strand.
TGTAAATACAAATGGGGCCTTTAGGTTTCCAAAAGAGGGTTCTCCTACCTTTGAAGTTTCTCATAGCTCTGTATGTTTGGAAATCACAGTGTGGATTAAGGGGGAGAAAGCAATTCTGGTGTAAAGATTTTAAGCTTTCAATATAATTCCAGAGTAGTTTTGCAAAACACTGTTTCTGTGTTCCATTCTGCTACTTGCATAGCAAAACTCATTCTCCTTTATAATGGCCTCAGTGCCTAATATTGTGGGAGAGCTGGAATTATATTTTTAAAATAATAAATACCTATCCTCTGTTTTCATTCAAAATTTCCAAATGACTCAGGGTCACTTTGCCCTGGGCTTGACCTGCAGAATTTACTTCAAACCGCTGTCATTTATGATATTAGGTTTTTGGGTTTTTTTACTGTAAGTATTAGGAATAATATAAAAGCAACATCTTCAGATTTTAATTAGACTTGCACCACATATATAGTACACTAACCAAAATATATGTTACAATGATTTGTTCCACACTTACCATAAAAGAATAAAGAAAGAATCCTAAAAAACTTCCAGAAGAAAGAATATTCTTTTTCTTCTCAGTTCAGTCACATTCAACCCTCAAGAAGTTCCTCAACTTTAAAAAGCTATTTTTGTCTAAGCAGTAAAGGTAGAAATGTTACAGAAGTCACAGGAATTTCTGGAAAAACTAAATCTTTTCACTGTGCTGCCTAATTTAGTCTTAAGTCTTTTCCGAATGTTGAAATACACTTTCAGGGCCAGAGACCTTCCAATTCATACAGAACTGGAATGTCTACAGCTAATGGCTGCTGACTGAATGAGAGATGGGCATTATTTCACTACTGAAGAATGAGTGGTTGGATGCTGGCTAATACAGAGTACAACCTGCCTTCCACTCTTCACCAAGGGGCCAGTCCAAATTTCCCAGAAGGGACTGATTTAGGTGCCTTCCAGCAAAGTAAGTGATCTACTCTCCAAGGTACAAAAATGTGTCTGTGTTGACAACATGATGCTACTGGAAGGAAGTAAGAGGTACTAGGATACTGTTGCCACAGAATGTTCTTCCCTTGGAAGAAAAATCACTTCCTGCCTTACAAACTTTACACACATGATAAGACCTTGTATCCTGTTGAAACAGCAACATAATGCTGAAGTCACTGTTACAGTGCCTGATAGGCTTGTAGAGAGGTATGTCAAAAAGCAGAGGTGTTCTGACTAGGCACATTAAGAGCATAAAATGTACTCCATGACTACTGCGTGTCCACCATAGGGCTTTGGTCAGGGTTGGATTAACTCTGAAAGATCCAAAAAGAGTTTGTCTAACCAAGCAAAGGCACTGAATTCTGGTGAATCAGGATTAGTGTTCTGCACCTGTAGGGAAGATACTTTATAATTAAGCCTGCACCCTCCAGCAGATCTCAGTTGGAGATACCAGCAGTCTTAGGCAAAAATTGGTTTGAAATCAGCCTAGCTTCCGGCTGAATACCTCTGCTGGTGAGGAGGAAAAGTCTGTGTGTTTCTATGGCTCCCACACAGCAAAAGCTCACGTAGAACATCTCAAAATGTGGACCTAATACATCCTGATTTTCTTGTTTTTCATTTCTCTCCAAGATTTATAATTCTGTAAAAAAAACAGGCCTATTTACAAGAATGGTTGCAAAGTTAACCATAATTTTCTTCTCAAATGCATGGACACAGTGCCAAACAATCCTTAAATAACAGAGCAGAAGTCAGGTTAAATCTGAAAATCCTATGATTTTCACTTTTCTGTTTTACCAATCTGTGTATAGATATAATAGCAGGGGAGAGTTCCATGTCAGGAACAAGACATGTCCTGGCTCAATTGCAAGAACAGAGTTGCAAAGACCGTTGCCCTAAAATTTGAGGCAAGCAAAGTAGGATCTTCCACCTGACTCATAAGTATTCCACATCAACATCTCTGATAAATGTCTAAAGTGTTTGAACACAGAAATAATATCAAGGGTACTTCCCTCATAGCTGAGTCAAGCTGTGACAACAGGTCTTGAAAGTGGATATTTTTGTAATACTTTATCTTGTCATCATCCTTTTTTAAAATGTCTACTTGTGCAGGGAAGAATAGCAAGGTCCTTTCATGTTGAATGGGTTTAAGGGCAGTTGGTTGTTTACTTCCCCAAAGCTATGCAGTGCCTTTTGTCTCCACATCAGGGTGAGACACATTTGTGTCAGGGAAATTCCACTGTAATGTTTTTTGGGTTTTTTTTTTAAGTCACATCTAATGTTAGCTTATCCTGGCTGATAGAAATGTCCCCCTTTCCCATCTCCACATTCCTACACAATTTGGCCAGTAATAGCTCAAATTTAATAGCACACACAGGTATAAATTTAGTCAACCATTGGCAAAAACTGAGTCATTATTGTGTCCTTGAGGTGACTGACTTCCACAAGCCTCCCCTTCGGCAAACCTGGGTCAGAAACACCCAGAACCACAGAGGAAGAGAGAGCACCTAATCAGCACCCATGCATTTTGCTAGCAGTGTTGCATTCCCATGGGTCTCCATTCTTCATTCCTTCTGACGGATTTTGGCAGTTTCTTGGCCACAACCTGTGGAGTCCGTGGGCCTAATGAGACTAACAGAGCAGCTTGTGATTCCTAGAGCTCTTATTTTAGACTTTGTCCAAGCTCAAGTGCACCTTATCTCATTGCTTCACACTTGGTTCAGTTGCGAAAGAGATCTTGGCAACTCTGAGAGCCATGAAACATTTTAAAGTGATTAATAAGGCAGCACACTTACAGCAAAGGACGACTCCTGCAGGACTCTGCCTACATTTCATGTTAACATCAGCTAACAATTCATCCAAGTAAAGATAACTAGTAGATTTTCCCCATTCATCCATAACAAAGTCTAAACGGCAAGAATAAGAACAAAATGTTTAACACATAATATTTTCAGAACAAAACAGATTCAAAACACACTCTGAAAGAAAACAAACCTGTAAATATTGTAAGTCCCTGCCCAGCTCTTCAAATCACACTTTTACCTGGCTAAATACATACAACATTAAACTCTCTTTTCATTTTCCCGTAATCTCTTCAGCTGCCTTGGTGACACGTACCCTTCCCCCTTGCTCTCATACTGGACAGCCTGTCTGCTGTACATCTCAGTGCCACTGACACATGAGACTGTATTTCTCCAGGCAACCTCCCAGGGCCCTGGGTATCAAGGTATCACAGCCAAACCTCACAGTTGCCTCTAGTGCTATAACCCCTGTCACCCTGGAGCTGACTCTGTGCCAGCCTGTGGTCCGGCAGAGTCCCTGGGCGGTGCTGCTGCCCAGGCACAGGAGGAGGATCCTGTTCTCTCACAGATGGCCTGAGTTTGCTGTGTGCAGCCAAGGGACATGTACCACTAAAAGGCAGGATGTTTGGCTGGAGGCTTGCAGGCTGGTACAACCTAATCAGGCTGGGTACTGCCACACATCTGTACACTGTTCCCAAGGATCACAACAGTGGTCCTCAGAAACAGGCCAGCTATCACTGCTGTGACCAGTTACAGCCGTGCTGACATGTGGCCTTTTCTACTTTTATGTTGTCAGCATCTTTAATGAAAAAACCCCACTGTCACTTTCCATGCCTCCTGTGTAGTTTATAATTTTTTTCCTTCTCTAATGCGAAGGTTATACATTTCTTTGCTGTAATTTTGGATAAATTTTCTCCTTTGCTTGTCTATATTTTTTCCAGCAACACAGTGTTAAGAAAGTCTGTAGCCACTTGGTAATACTAGTGGCAAAGTTGCCCTTGTTTCCTCAGAGGAGAAAGCTGCCTGTGCTCACATTGGAAAGGGTTATATGCTAAGAAATCCACTGCTGCTTTTGTGCCCCGTATAGCATTTCTCTTTCTTCCCTTTGGGAATAGCAATCACAATTGGCAGTTTCTTGGCCACAAACCTATGCAGTCCATGGGTCTGAAATGAGACTAATAGAGCAGCTTGCAATTCCTAGAGCTTTTATTTTAGACTCTCTCCAAACTCAAGTAGACCGTCCTACTTTGTTGCTTCATACTTGGTTCAGATTTGAAAGAGATCTTGGCAAGAGATCTTGCAGTCTCCTTACTCCCTGTTAGAAAGTGGAAGTGCTTACTGCGATGGTAGCACTTCCTTACCCGAACAAGCCAAGAGACAAGGAACTCTGAGCTAGTCAAATTGTTGAGGTTGAAATAGATTTATAAAAACCTCTATATTTATTTGTATATACATTTCTCATCCTAATTCTTTCCCCATCTCCTCTAGTAACCTGATATCCCTGCGAGTCTATTCCTTTGTTGCATGTTTGCTTCACTTCCTGTCAAATTATTTCATTTTTATTTAGCTTCACCTGTCAAAATACATGAGCTAATTCTCTTTGTGATGACCTGCCACTGCTTCTTAGTCTCCAGTGACAGGATGCAGCATGTCTGCAAAGCCTGTGCCATGGAAATCACCTGGGCACCTTTACATACACATAAACAGGGAAGACAGACCCAGACAGAAATGCCTTGACCAGCTTAGCTCTGCTCTCAGGTGCTGCCAAACAAGGAACCTCCTCTGCTCACAAACGTGTCCCTTTGACACCTTTCATCTTGGGTTGCTAAATGTTTAGTGTGCAGAGTCTAACACAATGGACACCACCATCTCTCTGAATTTATCCCTCACCTAAAACTTCCTGTGAGGGAACTTATGTAGGGTTTTTTGGGGGCATAACGCAACATTCTGGTATAATGTATGTTCTGAAATAATTTCTTACTCTATGAATTGACTGCATACTACCTAACAAAAGGCAGCTGCAAAGGAAGGAACTCTCTGTAATACTATGGTATTTATTTTTGTAATTTTTCTCCTGTGACGTTGGTTGTTATAATTTATCTGACTTCTTACTCGTTCAGAGCTACAATAGCTCCACACCATGTTGCAGCACAGGAAGTCCTTGTCTGACTAGTCTGATGGTTGTCCAGCAAGTCATTACTTGTGCTGGGAGTGGTGAAATGCAAAGCCAGAGTATCCTGGGTAAACAGATACCTCTTTCATCTCCTCTGCACAAGTGGGTGAGTGAGAATTGGTGTTACCCAAGACTGCGTTGATGCTGTTCAAAGTGATGAGTTTTACCCTTAATGTTATACTGAGGGAGCCCATGTGGTGGCCAGTGATTGATTACCTTCACAAAGCTCATTTTCACTCAGCAGTGGTGAGTTTCAGAAGGGTGATAATAACAGATATCATTGCCTAAGTTCTCTCTCACATGTTTTCCGCTGTCCCATAGAAATCAAAAAGCGATTAATTCCTCTAACAGCTTTTGTGGTACTCTGGAAATATTAACATTAAATGGTAGATATTACATATTTACCTGTAGGAGCTGAAGTCCATAATGGATCCTCTTCAACAATGAAAACTGAGGACAATACACCAGAAAAGAATTGGAAGGATGTCTGTAAGAAAGAACAGTCAGAAACAAAGCTCTCAGCAGGGATTCAGGACCTCCACAGGACCAGGAATGAACAGGAAGGCTATGTCTACTTGTGTGCTTGAAGAAACAGAATCAGAGCTGGAGGCTTTGGAAGGATGCTTGTCTGACCTTGGAGGTGTGCAGGTTACACAACCCGAATAAGAAAATAGATGGTTCATGTGGACCTGTTAAAAAAAGGAAATACTTCTTTTTGGGAGATTTTAGCTGAGACACTTCTAAGCACAAACCCTACTTAAAAAGGACAAAACATATAGATTAGCAGGGATCCAAAAGGGATGAAGGGAATACCTGCTGGTGGCAGTTTGTCAGGAGTGCACCATCCTCTGTGGCAAAAGGCCCAGCAGAGGAGAAGACTGTGATGGCCGAGGCAGGTGCATCCCCCTGTCTAAGGGGGTCAAATTAGCAGCCTGCTCTTCCTCATGAGCGGTACCAACCATGGAGGCAGCAGTGCTGGGTTAGGGCACTGTTATCACTCACCCTCTCCTGCTTCCATGTAAGAAGTGGCAGCTGCTCAACCCCCTGCCCCTGACACATGCCTGAGCGGCACCTCACAGGGTGCACAGTGTCAGTAGGAAATGGAAGTAATGAGGCTCAATTAAGCAGCTCCCCATACAGTCGTGGATGAACTTGTCCCAGCAAGAGTACCTAGACCCAGTGGCTCTGCAGGGTGGTTTTGTGATGTGCAGCTGGTTCAAAGCCATTTGTAGAACACTGAATATTCCTTCTCCCTGTGGGACACACTTGCCCTTTTGAGTACCACACACACAGGGTGTAGCCGGGGGGGGGGCCCACAAAACAAAGGATTTTAATACCATCCTTTTTATATAGGCCTGTTTTTATACAGGCCTGTTTACCAAGAAGTAAGAATAGACAAAGGGAGAAAAGGTCTCCACCTTCAAAAAAAATCATGAAGACTTTGGCTGACATAACACCAGTTTGCTTCTGCAACAAAATTTGGGCATCATTACTGTAGGACAGTACTTACCGTCACTTAGAGAGCCAGCACAACATTTTGTGTCTTTTCTTCTTCCCAAGTGAGTCTCCAGTAAGGGATTTAGAAGGTGGCCAGAACTTTTGCAGCCTTTTCCCAGAGGTATGTTTCTGCAGCAATACACAGATCTGAAAAGGAAAACCATTTATTCTCATTAAGAGTACTTAGGGAGGAAAAAAAAAAGTTTTGTTAAATTTAGTATCATTACACTTTGCATGCTTTTATTTTTCCCCACCAGGTCTTTTTTCTCCAGCTGCTTTCATATGAACTGTGCTCCTAAGGTTCCAACCATGATGAAAATGGTACATCAGTCTCTGATGTGTCTGAGGTTAGGTCACAGAAATGGTACTTCCTTCCTTCAGGGAAGCAATGCTGCTCATGACAAATTTCACACTTTCTACAACATGTGAGTCACTGAGTTGACTTTTGCTATAATGTTTGCAGAACTGTACATACATAAGCTTGTACTCAGTGATCAAAGGAGCAACAGTGTTCACTGCAGAACACTATTCATCTGGACAGCTGCGTGATAAAATGACCTGAGGGAGGGACTTTTGGTGTGGGTTTGGGCAGGAGGTGGCCCTCTCATAAGGTGGCATTCAAAGGAGGAGATGACAAGTCTAATTAATTTAAGGGTCCAGGTATTTTGGGAAAGGTTTTTACTTACTGACAGTAAGCCAATGTTTGTATAATTGCCCAAACATGTAGCCTTGGAATAATAATAATATTGCTGTTCTCTGAGTTACACTTCATTTTCAGAAGTGACCTGATATCAGCAGAAGCAAAAGACTCAATTTCACAGTTACATAGAAACAAAAATAATTACAGAATACATGCAGAAATTAAAATCTATTTCTGGCAATTTGTGTTAAGAAACTAAACATCCCTTAAAGCCAGACAACTTCAACCATTTCAGTTTGGTTTTGTTAGGATTGGTTATCCTCTCTGTATAACTATTTAGGCCTGAGATCTTTTCTTCATCTGCTCTAATCCTATTCTTTTGCTGCCTTCCATCATGCTAGAGATATTCTAGGTCCCAGACAATGTGTATATTCAATAAATGTAATTAAAATGTAACTACAACTATATTTTTCATTTTCTTTATTAAAAAAAATTACATATTGAATCCTAACAAACTTTATGGACATGTCTTTCCTTTTGAGTCTTATGCAGTATCCACTGAAGACAAATGGGATAATTTCCCATGAATCCAGCAAGCACTAATACAAATAATACAGCAACATAAAAAAGCCTTTGTAAAAATTACAGGAATGCCGGAATCTCCTTGACTGAGGATGTGCAATACCAAATCACCGAGAAACCTACTCATCAGCTTTCAACCTTCCTGATAACACCACTGAAAGAAAGAGAAGCTTCTTTTCTTATTTCGAACTGTACTTTGGGCTGCCTGGAAAACCATAACTACAAACTGGTCTTTCCATGCACTTGTTCCCTCCAAAAATAGCAACACAGCCAATGACCAGATAAGTTATTTTTAAGCCCTGTTAAACAACTTTTGGGGAATCACCTTCAGAAACTCCTGAGATATTTTTTGTTCACCCGATTTGGCAATGGTTTGTCAGTAAAGTATTTCTGAAAGAACAACAGAATATTTTTTTCTGGTGCTGTAAGTGTGAAAGCAAACCTGGGTACAGGGTGCTGTGTCTGTCCTCCTTTCTTTAGTGAGTAGTTAAAGCACCCTGGCAGCACTACCAAGTCCTGACAGACCTGAAGAGTGGCATCAAGCTGTCCATTAGCCAGTGGGGAAGGACCCGACAGTGACTTAGAACCGAAGGGGGTGAGACAGAGGACATTTACCTCGAGTGCTGAGCAATAAGGGAAGATAAGTACTGTAATCTGTGGCCCTTCTTGGCTACATTCAGTTCTCACTGACACTGAAGCTGCCCCAGTTAATGGGCTTCCACCACTGCGACCAAAGGTGGAATGTGCACCTCCTGTGTTCCTATTCTGTTCCTATGAAGAACTACAGATGATGCTGTCCTCTGCCTCATGGCTGGGGACCAGTCTGCAGATTCCACTTACGCCATCAACACCATCAAGGGGGAAAACGTTGCAGTAGGTCTGATCTAGTGCTTGGTATGAGGTACGCTGTCAGTCAGCTGCTTGACTTGGTTCCATTCCCAGTCATCTAGTAGGAAATGATGGACAAAACAAAAGTACTTGGCAATGAATCGTAGCATTTTTTTCTCTCCTCTGCATTCCTCACCCACCTTCATTTCACAGCTTTGTTGCAAAAGGCTGAGGAGGATAAAGAAATGGTGGAAGCCTAAAAAGCAATTTTTGATGAGTTTTCAGACCAAATTCCCACTCAGGTGGCATGTTTTTATCACTCAAACTATAACCTAGAAGTATCCTATGGTTTCTGCCCTGACAGGTTGGATATTTAAATGCACAACCATTTATACTTTCAAGAATTCAAATCTGCAATTTCAAACTGGAATTATGCCAATCACATAGGCCATCTGGCTAAATTCGTTGTTAGGAACTCATAAATAAGGATGACATGGGGTCACTTAATGGAAAGGCACTGACATTTTCTCCATGGTTTATTACTATCCTCTGGCCCAAACTGAAGGGAGCTTATGGTCTCAGCTTAGTTTTCAGTGGACAAACTGTCTCTGTCACAACTTCCCTCCCCCTACTGCAAAGAATCCATATGCTGCAGAAAACATTTTCTGGACTCAGTTCCATGGCCTGTACCCTAGCAGCATGCTCACGGACTTCACCAGCACATTTCCCAGGACTGGAAAGGCACCACCGAAATTAATTTTGCACAAGTGCAATGGTCAAGGAGAGAGCATGTACAGACCCTTGCCCTTTCACTTACATGATCATAAGATTCAATAGTAAGTTAAAGAAAAAGAACTCTCATCCTAAAAGCAAGAGTAGGTCTCAGGCTTGTAACACACACTAGAACTCTGTAGCACTACCCTGCTCATACATGTGCACACAAGGTCTTTATTTTCAATTGCCTCTTGGCATAAAGAGTAGTTTTGCTTTAGAAAAAGGTTCAGAAGTGGTATGAGGATCTCACTCATTTATTTCTCCTAGAAAATATCTTCTCTTTTGCCCTACTCAGAGGGATATGCCTTTGTAGAAAGATTCAGCACTGCCAGGGGAGAGGAAAAATCATTTCCAGATTCATGGTCATGGTTTTGAGAATCATCTTGGCTGGGCAGTAACGTTAGTCTCTTTGTGTACATATCTGAGGAAGGATAGGGTCTCAAAATAAGTAAAAGGAAGAGAGTGATCTCTTCTGTGTCCTTAGTGAGTAGGACAAGAAATGGGCTTACCTGCAGCTAAAGGTGATAAGAAACAGCAAAGTTAGAGAAGGCCTGGGGTGGAGGTGCTTGACAGGGACTGTTCCTGGAAAGGTGCAGATATTATTAAGGACATAATAAATAACCTCTTGATGGAAAGTCCAGCCCAGTGACTGACAAAAAGTGTTTTGATTGCACCAGTTTGCTGGTTTCTGAGGTCTTCTAGCCTGCTCCTCTGAGAGAAGTGACACAATATCTTTGTTCTTCCTGTCTGACATCACTTGAGAGTACACCAAAAGCAGCAAGGAAAACAGACAGAAAAAATTGTAGCCTCAGAGCATGAAACATGGCAAATAAGGATATACTAATGGCATGTGAGCTTTCCTTCAGTCTCCAGGTGAAATCCTGGGGCTTGGCAGGCATGCAGCCAGCCAGCCCTGGGTGTGTGGGTGTGTGCCTCCCTGGCACTGGAACAGCTGGTAGCCCAACCAGCCTGCAGGTCACCCAAATAATTCAGCCATCTTGCAACCTTTATGAGCAGTTATTAGGCAACATACAATAATTTAAAACAAATATGCTTCAGGTAACATGGAGAATAGCTGACAGAGTCCAGGACTAAAGATACCACATAAAAAAATTAACACAACAGGCTGCCATTAAAAAGTGAGGCTCACTACACATCGGCTGAGGGCTGCCAGAGTTGTGTTCATATGCCCAGGACTTTTCTTTTTAGTGCCCTTTTAAAGAAGCTGAAAATATCCACTAACCCTGAGAACAAACATATCATTTTAAAGCAGAATAGGCCTGTAAGACTTTTTAACACTTGTTCGTTGATTATATTAATGCCAGAATATATTAAAGAAGTGCAATATAAATTTGATTTTAATTGTTTTGTACACACGCCAGTGAAAAGGAACTGATTGGATACAGTTCACAGGCAGTATGTTAATACGTTATTTTCATATGATGATAGCTTTGCATAATCTTTCTTTTTCCAAGATTTAGAAGAACCTGTTGTTAACCAAAGCACAGGAGAGAGGAAGAATACAATTTACATAAAATCGGCTACCCTACACATTAATTAGTAATGTGGCTGAGCGGAAGGTGTGTTCACTTAGTAGAAAGTACACTTTATAATTTATACACCAGCTGTTTCAGTGCTTTCTAGTCCATTTTCCTCCCTGCCTGCCTCTAATGAAATCGTGTTACTGGAGAATTGACTGGGGTGAATTGAGATTTTAATCCCATTGACGCTTCTCTATGGAAAGGCACACTGGTGGGAACTTTTAATGGAAGGTCTGTAATCAGAAGACACTTGTATTCAGTCCCCCACTATAATGACTCTCATCAAATGTTAAAGCCCAGGCAGTGTGCAGAAGGCTAGAATTTCAAGGTTTTTGACCAACCCCATTTGAGGCATTCCTCTGGGAGTGTGTGATTACTCAAGTTTAGCAGTTTATTGCCTCATCTTTCAATATCCAGTGAAGCACAAAATTCTCATCTAGGTTGCTCTTTTTACTTAAAGAACAGGCCAAAATAGACTGCAGAGCTACTAGCACTGTCATTGAGGTTAATTCTTGCTTCTCCGTTAACAGGAGATCAATGGAAAAGCTTTAAAATATTAGAACACAAATGCTGCTTAGTCTCTAAAAATGCTCGGCAGCCTTTGTAAAAATTCTGATTCGCACCACACTTTTCCACACACACACACACACACACTCACTCACATTTACTTATTACCGGTTGCTTTTTTAAGGCTAAGAGTAACATTAAATGAGAGGTGGTGCTGTTCTGCAAAGAAGGATGTAAACATGTATTAAAATCCAGCAGAGCGAACAGTTTTCCTATTCCCCAAACTTTGCAGTCAAGAAAAGTACAGTCATTAAAAGAGAGGTGGTCAAAAAGCAAGCTGAATTGGGAGTTAATGGGACTCATTATGTCGGCTGCATGTTAGTAATGTCTCCTTCTCTACCAGAAAAACAAGCAGAAATAGACACAGAAAAGCAAAACCCACTTAAACAAATGCCTGTTAAAATCCCTGTGAGGAGAATGCATTTGCTCTGAACAGACACAAACACATCAATTAATACAGTAGAAGCCACTTATACAGATACATGTTAAGAAATAAACTGGAAAAATGAAGGAACTTCTGACAAAAGATGTCAAATGCTGTTGAAAGGAATAAATCTATTTAAAAGACAACATATTTTTCAAATGCAGTAAGTCAAAATAAAAGGAATAATAGGAAGAATGCCTCTGAAGAATTAGTGTTAAATTTAAAAAAAAAAGTCTTTCTCTTCCTTCTTCTTTTTCCTTCTCCCAAAAAAAAGGAATCAAGATGAGGGTTTCTTTAATAAGCATTTCTCTGGCAACTTAATGAATACGTTTGAATGACTTTCCTTATTCCCTGTTCCTTTCTTATTGAATTGGTCAGACAAAGGTCTAATTTGGGAGGTTTTTTTACTTAAAGGAGCTCTTTCTTTCTGATACTTCTTTCGGGCCAGCATGGGTTCAAGATTTTCCGCTCCTTATGCATTTCACTCCCTCTGGTCCCTTTCTTATTTTAGTTATTTCAAAAAATGTAAGGATCCACTTGTTATTAAAGGTTCCTTTTTTATGGCTTCCAATCTGAATAGGTACCTACATTTTCACATTCCCTGCAGAATTCATGGCAGTTATTGTATATGAACTATAATTCATAGAGGAAGGATTACAATGTAGCTTTTCATTAGATTATGTTTGTGTGCATTTTTCAGGGCTTGTTTAGTGCTTATTTAATTTCAGGGCTTAAATGAATCTATATGTGTATAGATTTTTTTTCTGTGTGCCTGAGTGCCTTTCAGGAGGTCTTTCTTTAGACTTTTAGACTTCCAACTTCCAAATTTGGTGGATTATTTAAGAGCTCTAAGTGTCCAGATTTGAAGGGAACATCCAAACTTCAGAGTTCTTTAGAGTTTTTGTAACAAGTAATGAATGCCTTTGGTTGTATCAGCCCTAATTTTTCCAGACTCTCTCCTGCTTCCTTTTACCAGCCTCCTGTCCACTTCTTTGACAGTTTTCTCACTCTCAACCTGGCAAGGCAACATCTGTTCCCAAGAAGCTTTCTGCTGGTGTCTCTCAGAAGAAACGATCCATACATCAATGATCTGCATGCTTCACAGACATTCATTAATTTATTTCCTCAGCACCTATATTAGGAATGTGATATTACATCAGCCTGGCAGAGACCAAGCTGAAACAACAGCAAGTAACTGAGTCACCCAAGGGCACTCAGAAAATGTGCTCTGTGGCCAAAAATCTCATCCAGACTCTCATTTCTTAAACACAGATATTGCTGCATAAGTTTCATGTGGCCCTAATCCACCAAAAAGAGCAACATATGGATTCAGACATTCTGAAGTTGTACCTAATCACACAATATTAACATCTTACTATGTGAGCTATCTTTGCAAGCATTCCAGAAGAAAACAGCCCAGCAATTAATAAATAAGGCCATTAAAACTGACTAAATTTGAGGAAATGTGAGAGATTCTTTCTGTAAGGGGCAAAGAGGCTCCTGAGCACAGACTAGCACTCCACATTCACCTTTTGCATTGAAGCTGACCTAGTTACGAACTCTCAGTTTTGAAAAGGATACACCAAAGGAAATGTGGAGACTGTTGTGAGATAAGAGATAAGGGAAATAAAAAGATGCATCAACACAATAAAATAATTGGCCAGGCAGTAGCATTGCTGGAAAGGACTGAAAGGAGCCCTGGACCATGAATGGATGAAGGCATCAGCAATACTGTTACCAAAGCTAAAGACTGAGAAGTTTGCAGTGTGTAAATAGAGTAGTCATGTAAGAAAGGAAGGAGAGAAGGAAAATATGTTCCAATAAAACACAGAGGGATGGAAGGCATGTCTAATTTTTCAGTCCTCCCTGGCACCATCACTCTAGGATGCTTATAGAACTGTTTTGCCCTTAGGTGTTTGTTGATTAAGGGCAATCTGTATCACTAGACTAGAACTACAGAAAGAGTAAAGAACTTCATTTTCTGATTAAAATACAATTACAGGCATCTGCCAATTCCACTGTTTCTGTAATGCCTTCTAAATGAGTCAGTCAGAGATTAATCTGGCCATGTACTTATTATAAAAGACCAAAAGCTATAGATCAAAATATTTTGTTTTAAAAATAGGACAACCTCAAATTTTTGTTTCAACCTGTTTAGGTTTCTTCACTCTACGGTTACTTTTTGAAAATATGAAGTGTGGCAAATTGTCCGTGGAATAAAGACAGCAAAACTCCAAACATGGTCAAGACAGAAGATATAAAGGAGTACTCACATGACAGAAATGTGGCTGTCTTAACTTGGTTCTTCTGACTTACTAAAGCATGACTGCCCAGGTGCTATTTGGGCTGCAAAATAGGGCAAAGAGAGCCATAGGAATAACAAGACTTTCTGATTCTAACAAAAATATTGCTGTTTATAGCAGGGAAGCCCTCTAAAATACATTTGCACAGCACTTAGCACAATGAGCCTTGGTCTTCAGTGATACAACAGCAATAACTGTCAATAACACTGTTTAAGGACATTTGCTCTTTTAAACAACATAAGGGTGCTTTTCTAATCCACAAAGGCTATAAACTTGAACTATTGCACTATTTCTAAGGGCAAGAGTGAGACCAGAGATCAGGCAGATGAAGCGTGTCTTTTGTGATTTATCTGCTCACCGCCACCACCACCTTCTGTCTGCAGTGAAACCATAAGGAGGGGATGATCAGTGCTTAACTCAAATGTAAATAGGTATAACATCTTCTGAGGCCCAAGCAATAATCCTATTCAGATAGACGCAAAAATTGATATGATTGGAAAGTATAAGCCACCTACACTTCCTGTATAAGGGAGCTGTAAGGTAACTTAAAAGTATAGCCTTTGTTCTGTGAAAAATCAACATCAGATGGGCAAAAACACAGACAATCTGACAAGTCTAGTGGGTACACCAGCCAGCCTGATATGGCACAGGTCTTTCACCTCCCCAGACTAGAACTATAGAATTCATGGCATTCATGAATTTCTTGGCCTCTGTTAATCTCTAGTAGCTTAACACACCGTATGTTTTTCCCCAGGACAGACTGCCATCCACAGCATGGTTCTAAGGAAAGGAAGAAAAAAATTGCAAACCTAGGACTGCCATTTGGAGAGAAAAGACAAGTGTACAGTCACAGAAAAAAGAAATGTCATTGAAATTATGTTGTGTTGAATCACTTAAATGAGATCATAAGCTACTATAATATATTGATTTTTTTTTTGCATTTCCTGGGAGGATGCCATTTGAAGGAGACAAGGTGCTTTCTATTTGCTTTTAGGCATTATTTGACACCAAGTTTTATTCTTCTATGTAAAGATTCAGTTGTGTGCCAGTAACTCGATGGGCATGGTCATACAGCTCAGAGCTCTATAATATGCAGCATTTATACATTCCTGTGACCTACAAAAAACCACTTTTGTATCTGAGTATCTTCAATGGATTGATCTAGTTTCTCTTAATATTTTATGATCACGCATGTTTAACAGGGAAGATGCTTATAGTGACAGTATTTTATATCCTTTAATTACATGATAAATATTCAAAATACAACTCCCTGGTTTCTTACAGGAAAGAGTAATAGCAGTGGTAGTTACAAAAGTGAATGAAGCAAGGAATAGGTTAATCATTCCCTGCACAGAACAAAAGACAGAGCATAGAAAGAAACAGTTTCAAAGAGAAAGAAATTTCAATATTAAATATGTGCATGCAAGTCCAACACATAACATAGCAAGTTTGTACTGTTCAGGCTGTATCAGAGTTTTTTCCAGGAGTTTCAGTACTAAAAATACCCCTTTTCTGCAACAGCATTAGTCCAAACCTTCATAATTTGCTTTACTTTCAGCAAAGGGTAGTCCTTTACCTGAGCAACACCTGAGCACGAGGGTGACGTGTGTGTTATTTTCTACAAGAATCACTGACACAATTACTTGATTTTCAAAGATGATGGAAAAGCAACATTACAGCATCTAGCAAGATGGGCAAAGGAATATGAATTTGCAAAGACTTAACAAATAACTCTTCTGCAGAGAGTGACTAAGTGCAGGAAATATCTGATGGTTGATGTTTTGGACCAAATGATCAACATTCATGAATTTGCAATATTACACACTCTGGAGATTTTTACAGCACTCAGCTTGGTAGATTAAGATAGATAACTTCCAGAAAGGAGTATTTATCCCACCAATACTCAGTACTCCAAAATATATTCAAATTCTTACTGCTTTTGTTAGAACAACAACTGAAAAAGTCCACCTATTTTGAGAACTTCAGCTAAGCTGTAAGCAGAACTCACTGTCTCAAAGACAAATGCATTCTAAGTAATAGGAAATTGAAAAAAATTAAAAATACACATAATCTGTTAGCCCAGAGGTAATATATAGCCTTTGCTAAAAGAAAATGAAGGGAAGGCAGGTTATATAGAAGAGGCCAAATCATCACCTAGTACAAAGAGACCCCACTCTCTTTGAGGTACCTGTCCTCAGCTGATCTCTGTGTCAGCTGTGGAATAATCCAATTGCCAGAAGAGTCTTTTTGGGTTTCAGCCCCACTGGTGTTTGCTACATGACATCCCCTTGCAGGATGGCTGTGGCAGTGACTGGTAGAAAATTTGTGCCCATGTCTCTGTAAATGCTCTCTGTGCCTCTCACATCTGCTCAATGGTTATGTCCAGAGAGGCTGCCTGAGCTGACAGACAAGAAGCACCAGCCCCATGCTTTCCATAGGAAGCTGCTCTTCGTGTCCAAAGAGTTTCTGCTGAGCTCAACCCTCTTGTAGCCTCTTCCAGAAGGTGGTCAGGTAACAAAGCCAGCTCCTGTGAGAGGGACAAGGTGCAGACCATTCTCCTGAGATGGGGAAGAAATCCCAGGTGCCACAGCACAAATGGCTCCCAACAAACACCCAAGTGCCACTGAACTTGCGTGCTACATGCAGCCTAAAGCGTGTGCTTGCAAACAGGGCCATGACCGCAGCTCAGGAACTGAGCTACTGTTACATGTTTATGCTGAACAGAAAGTGGATCCATGAAGCAGCACATATGTTTGTCTGATAGTCATTAAACAGGGATTTCACTGCAGATCTTCTGGGAAAATTCTAGCAGGAAAGAGCTGAGTATCTGCCTCAGTCTTGGCATGCTATAGTGCAGCTCCATTACCATTAGGGAATTGGCATATGTCTGGAATTAGGCACACTGGCAATCAAGCCACTTCTTTACAAATAACTAAAAAAAGTGAACAAACTGTTTGTTATCAAATTGATTCAGGCATCTGGGACACAGTGGGTGAATAATATTGATTATTTTCATTCAGGTTTTAAAGTGAATTTACTTTGGCCGACTGCTTTCCCTTCATATTTACTTGCCATGAACATTCGAGTGATCAAGTTTTACTTACACAGATGTGACCTTGACCAAGTCCTTTTACCCCTTTATGCTTCCATTTCCTCCTTCTCTCTTACCTGTCTCAGCTGTAAACTCAAATAGATTGCACCTATCAAGGTCTTTACTACAGTCTATACCTTAATTAAGTACACTTGGCCCTGTCTTGTCTGGGATCACTCTGCACAACTCTAATACAAACCAGAAGAACAATAAATTGTGCAAAATGCATTTCCAAATCTCATATGTGGATGGTGTTAGCAGAAAAGGAATTTGAGATTCAGGGGTGAAATTTGAGCCAGATGCACTTGCTTCCTTGTTCACCCAAACACATGACCCATCTGCCCAATTGTGGTGAGGCCACACTGCTCAGTGTGGGCTACTTGCATCAAATTGCTTCCCAGTGGGATCAAAAAAAACCAGGGAAAATATTCACAAAAGATCACTGAACAAAACGCCAGCATAGAACAACATTCTGATCTGCTCAGAAAAATTTCAAGAGCAGAAAAAAACAACTACTTTTGTCTGACATATTACTTGCAAATTACATGTTCTGTTGCACCTCAGTGCTTTTTTTAAGCTTCTTGAACTGCCTGGTAAGTGAGAGTTTATAAATAAAAGTAGAAATATTAATAAAAAGGGTTGTTTTTCATTTCTCTAGGATCAGACAGGTAAATGTTGCCTCTAGGTTCCTTGGCTACAAAAAGTTTGGCGAGTATGTATGACTTTTGCCCCCTTCCTTCTTTGTCTCCATATTTGTCCACACATTTGCAGGAATTAAATAGCTTTGAGACCACTCCCTCACCCAGTTTTGCTGAGGCTCTACTATGAGTTCAAGAACATAGAGAGTTCATTACATAGAGAGGAATCCACAGAGGGCATACCTGTAGAATCCATATTTCCATAGGAACTCCAGCTGTGGCCTTGCAGTAGCTGTTCTGCCAAGGAACACGGATGGTACCAACACCAAGCACAGTTCTGCTCCCAGAGGGGTGAGGGGCAAACCCAGAGAACATTTCATCCAGCAAAGTTGCAATCTGCAACGTCCCTCTTTACCACAGGACAAGTAAGAGGGAGTGGAGATGCAGAGAAAGACAGTAGCTTATACCTCTTACAGAACAATGCAAAAAATGTGCTTTTGGGTAGCCCAAGGAATAACAGCCCTTCTGAGCAGCAGCTGCTCAGCAGAGAAGTCCCTGAGCACCCATCCCTTGCATTTTATCACATCAAATAGACAGCCATTTCAGCCTTCTAGACCACAAATCTCAGTGTCAGAGATAGCACTGAAGGCTGGTTGGTCCTGTATTATCTAAATTCTTCACTAATGAGGGCCAGATCCTCAGCTGCTGTGAACTGAGGCAATTTCACTGAACTCATTCAAGGCAGGTAAACCTAAACCAGCTGAGGATCTGGTTTAACTAATACAACTTCTGAGCACATTTACTCAATAATGGTAAAGAGAGAAGAATGTACTTGGTTCTTGGGGGATATTTGGGTTGTATTTCTGGGGTTTGTGCTGGCTTTTTCTTGGAGATTTTCTTTTAGGAAGGAGGAGTGAGGTGAGAAGGATTGTGTTTGGCCTGCTTGGGAGTTGCAGAGCTGAAGCTGGAAAGCAATGCAAAAGAGCACTTTAATAAGTAGGGAGTGCCAAATGAAACACTGCTTTTTCTTCTGTGCATGGAGAAAGCTAAATACAATATTCATATTACCTCAGTTTCTTCCATTGCTCCAGACAAAACCATTGCCAAGGCAAAATAACCCCCTCTGCTATTGCATAAACTCCTCATGTGCAATTATTTGTACTAGCCAAAGAGAAAGAAATTAATCCCGTTTTGAGCACCAAATGTGTGGCCAAAGATTTCATTATATTGTTACCATTTGGGACAAATATGCAGGAAGAAAAGGAAACTCTGCCAGGATTTCAAACTGAAATGTACATTTAAATCTCAACTCATGATTTCCCAGTGCCATTGTGAGGTTTTTTCCTGATGTTTCACCCCGGAGGAATCATGTTGTGAGTTCAGCAGGCAAGATGTTGCCATGACATATACCTCATCAGATCAAAGGCATTGCATGGA
This sequence comes from Campylorhamphus procurvoides, assembly GCA_013396655.1. Classification (NCBI taxonomy): domain Eukaryota; kingdom Metazoa; phylum Chordata; class Aves; order Passeriformes; family Dendrocolaptidae; genus Campylorhamphus; species Campylorhamphus procurvoides. Next base: position 478,810 of record WBMV01003337.1, read on the forward strand.
GTGCCAGGGACGGATGTGATTCTTTGAACTAATTTTATTATTGTAACTCCACTGACTTCAGGGCGTTACACCAATGATGAATTTGGCTCATCATACAGCAAATGAAGCTTAACATCTTTTGTTCCAAGTCTTCCTTTCTATCCACCTCCTCTGCTACCACCTGCTATTACTCTTTGAGCATGTTTACACCACATATTGCAAACAGCCATGAGCAAGCTCTGCCCACGCTCCAACCTGACAGAAGCCATGTGATTGCATTGGCACCAGGCCTGAGCTAATAATCCCTCATAAGAAGGATTTTTTACAGTGAATAGCATGGGCATGATGAGTGTACATCTATCCATACAGTATCAACATGCCCAAAGAGTAATCTATGCTGGAAATCTCTTTACAGGTCTGGAATCTTTTCCTTCCATCTTTCTTTTCACACAGAGACATTTTCCCATGCCCTATAAAGAGATCTTGTACCTGCACTCCTAATCCCCACAGTCAGCCAAACGCCTCTGAGTGGTACAGAGAATTACTATTTTCACTTGTTGATACAGAGCACTTCAGTACTGATCAGTCTTAGATGCTGAGCTTTCTTCTCTACCAGTTTAAACGTGATTTTCACTCAAAGAGTTGACAAAATGATCCCATAGTTCCAATCATGCCACATCCGCCTCACTCTCTTTCTATTACTGCACTGCTTTTCTTTGTCTTCTGCACCAGCATCACTATGGCTTGTTGATGGTGTCATTCCTGCATATGGCTCATCACCCTCTTTGCAGTAATACCTATTATATTTCCTGGGTTCTTATTTGGCAGCTTTATCTTCTGTCTTCAAAGCCCTGGCAGAGCATTCTCTTGGGGTCTCACTGCTCCACCACATTCCTGACCTGTACTACAGTGAAGACAAACCCATAAATACCACTGTGACTGGGACTCCCTTTTGGGAAGGGAACAGTGAGATCCAAGGCCTTGTGGTGCCTGTCAGGAAGTATCACATAATTTATATCTCTCTAAATTTATTTCCTCTGATGTAGGAAGAAACTTGATGTTTCATGTTTTCAAAAAATTTAAAGCTATCTAAATTCAGTGGGTTTTGCCTTATATTTGTTACCAGTTACCACACACAAAGTTGATCCAAGTAATTGTCGCACTCCTTGATGGTTTTCTACACAATTTTCAGTCACACACCCCTGTACTCAGACACTTTGGGTTGCTCAGTGGACACACAAAAGCAGAATCACAGCACACCCGTGGCTTCACTAGACTCATGAATGCAGTCTGAGCATGTGCATTCCTATTTCTCTGCATGTGCATACTGAGGAAGGAGGCCCATTCCTCAGTAATATGAAATTCCCTTCTCCACACCAAATACAGGGCAGAACCAGGAGCAGTTCCAGGCCAAGAGGTACTGATTTTAACATAAATTATTTGCATACCCATGCAATATTTTTGCATTAATGGAAGCCAAAAGAGAAGCCATCACCGGTTTTCCATGAGCTTTGCAAAAATTTAGCCCATAAAGAAAGGATCCCAAATTAAACAGAAGCAGCAAAGGAATGTGGTTCAAGAAAGAAGAGACAAGTAAAGTATGTGGAAGCATCAAGGAGATAGAAACAAGATAAACATTTTACTTTCCTCAATGAAAATTAACATTTTTTGTGCATCCTCATGGCCACATTTACTATCCTTGTCAACACCTTCATCAATACTAAAAGGCTTTAAGTTCAGGAGATGCGGTATGACTTGATCTTTCTTCAAATCTGAGACTCCTAATGAAAGACCTTGTAAAAGTTATGTGGAGTTTGTATTGGCAAAGGATTAAGAGATACCTTTCCAGAGCTTAGGAGTAGCTCATGAATTGTCCATTCATGATGGGAAAGGGAGCCAGGGAATCCAAATATCACTCCACACTCTACAACTTTTTTTTTTTTCATGGGCTACTGTTTCAAGTGAACAGCTCTACGTCACAGTGATAAAGGATAATGATTTAAAAGCCACTTGATCTGTGTTGTCTCCATTCAAAAAGAATCTAACTTGATTTATTATTCCTCAAATGGCTGAAACATTACTTTGCTTGATGTCATTAAAAACCTGATATCGGCACCCAGCCCTAATAAAAGTATCGGGAACATGGTAGTAACCTACCCATAGAAGGCAAATGAAGCTGTCATTTTTCAATATAATTAAACCTGGTTTCAAAAATCCAAAGGTCTGTAATATGAATTACACTAATTACTTCTTGTGGTTTAAACATTGATTTCAATGTTAAATTTAATGGACTTAATGGATGTTGCTTTTCCCATCAGACTGGTGGCCAGTGTTTGTCTTGTTTCTTGACCACTTATAGATTTCTGTTGACCCTTTAAACATATTACAATCGGCAGCCTGCTCATTCTTCGTGCATGAGAGTACTGCTATTACTTTCTATGGATAATCCCAGCTTCCATGTAACCTGTCTCTTGGAGTTATTTTTGGCAGCCAAAAGCATACATACTCCAGGAAATAGAAAAAGAGATCATTGGACTAAATTTTCAGAAATGTGCAAGCAATTAATCTTGCCTGGGCAGTATGTGAAATCCAAACAAACATTAGGAAATAGCGAAACGTGCAAAAATTCACAGACCAATAGTGCTGCTGTTTGCTGCACACCAGTCTCTTTCCTGCATTTCTTCATTGCTGAGCAGAGTCAAAACAGAGAAGCAAGGATGCTGAGCCTAGTTCTGAACTCCAACTTGTGTAAATCAGAAACTGTTGGAATCCATGGAAAAAAAATCTGGAGACTGGAATCAGGTTTCCTCTTAAACTTTCTGCTTATCCAGAAAACACCAAAAGGAGTGCTCGGGTTGAACAAATAAGAAATATATTACAAATAATAAACTGTGGGCTTACTGTTGACTTAATGACAGAACCCCCACAGATTTCAAGGAGAGTCAGAAGAGATACACTTCATGTGTGATCGATGGAAGAAAAGGACCATCTCTGTACTTGGGCTCACACCCAAGAGACACTCTGAGAGGGCAATACTTGCTAATGCTTTGATTCTCTTCAGGAGTTAGAATTAATCAGTGTTGTGTCCAGGCTAGATGATGTGGCTTGCTAAGAACACAAACAAAGCCCAAGTTCCTGGGATTACAGAGTGGGCCTTCATATGAGTTTGTAAAGCCCTACTTGGGCGAGGAGGCCTAATCCTGAAGGTCCAGGCAAAAATAATGAGGACTGCTGGTTACAGCATTCCTCATTTACAAATAAGTCCATAAATAAAGAACATAGGAGAGGACTTTCAAAGTACCTTGTGTTCAAAGTCTTTTTCTCCTGATGTATCACAGTTGCTGAAGGCATCCTAGGCTAAGGTTGAAACAACATCAGAATGCCTGTTCTCCCACCAAACTGTTTTTACATCTGTTTTCCACAGGCACTGGGAAAACATTTATATTAAAAAGGAATCCATGTCTTGAGATATTTCTACTATATTTTTTTTCTACAGCAGAAACTCTAGATACTACATTTATAAATTCATTCTATCAGGAAACATAAAACTGCAGTGAAGTTAGGTAGAAGTGTTTGCTATGCCCACAGAGTTGCCATTTGTGGCCCAGGACAGTGGAATTATTACACAATTATCTATGGCAATCTTGTTACAGTGGTGATACCAAGGGGGAATTATCATTCAGCAAAATAATCTACCTCTTTCTCTCTGTTTGTGGTATATTCCCGAGCAAAGCTGTGCTGCTGTATTTGTCACTGGCTGTGCCTGAAACTGTAACTGGTATGACTTAAAAGAATAACATTAGCACAGAGGAATTCTGCCAGAACCCAAATGACTGTTTCTATCCAGGGCCTAAAACATCTGTGCATAAGTAAAATATATATATATATATATATATTATCCATATGTGGATTGAAAGATTTAACAGAGCAAAAACACACAGCTCTAGGAATATCTTCTTATGTTAAGGGCCAAGTAATCAGCATGTATAAACTAGCATGATTTCATTGACACCAGTGATGCTTTGCTGATTCACATCAGTTGAGGAGCCTTGTCTCATAAATATGTTTTTCTTTCTGTATGGGAGTTCACCCAGCCCAGAATTAAAGAGTATAACATAATCCTCAAAGAAAGGGGGGAGATTTTGGAAAGGTAATTATTTCAATTTAGGAATTCAAATAAAATTAGAACATACCAAGGATTTCCAAAATGAATCCTACTCAATAGGGAAAACTTTTCTATCAGTTTCGAAAAATTTAAAAGCCTTGGACTGAAGTGCCAGTACTGGCCTCCTAGCCAGGGTCTCATGAAAGGAGACAGAGCATGACCTATTATGTCTCAGAGTTTGACTTTTGGCAGATGTGTACTGGCATGTGCAACTCCTATATAAATTCTGAAGTTTTATGATGGCATAAAACCTTTTTAGAGCTAGAAGATGCTTAAGTTCGTAACACATGCCTTTCCAGACTAGGTAATAATGGCATTCTTGATTATTTTCTATCTTAATATCAAGATGCAGAGATGAAGGTTAACAAACCCTTCTCCTTCCCAAGGTAACTCTCTAAGAAAAAAATTAAGCAATGAAAGAGGGTGGAGAAAATGTCTCTAGTTGTCATTAATGGCCACAGTCCAAAGTCAAACATATCCAGCCAGCAAACCTCCATTCTGTTTTGATATTGGATGAGGAAGACATGTTGGTCTCATGACTCACTCAACTTTCCTCCCCTGCTTTCTAGCAAGTATTGACTCTGGACACCATATTAATTTTCTTAGCAACTGAGTACAATTCCATGGATTTAACCTTCCTCTTTCCCATGTCAGAGCTTCACATTTTAATCATCCTATGGACTTGCCTGGGGCCTTGTCTCTGGGAAGACAGCAGCCCCTCATTCCTGCAAGGTCTCCCACAGACCCTGCTCAGGGAAGCAGTGCAGATGCTCATGACCACCTCTTCATGGGTGTATCCAATTTCCATATTCCTTCCTCCCCATTAAACCTGGAGACAGGTGCTCTAGAGAGAGATGTTTGAGCCTATCACTGAGTTAAAATACATCCCACATAGAGTTGAGACTGCTTTGGAAGGACAGAAATTTTGTTTGCTTATAAGTATGGTGCAGGCAGCTGAGCAGGAGCCCAGGAGCTCTGACATGCCGTGGCAGGACTCCTAACCCTCACGTTGGGAACTACTTGGAGTCAGACCTGTGCCACTTCTCACTTTTGCCTTACTAAAACAAAGTAACTAATACCATGTTTTCTCATCTTGGGCATGAGGGAGGACAGATTCTTTAAAATAATCATTTTAATTCACAGTACTTAAAAATAAGCTCTTAACTCTATATGTTGGCATCTAAATAAAAGCAGCCTGACTTTGAGAGGTGCTAAGTATTTGCACCTCCTAGCAATGTGTACACGAGCTGTTTTAAAGATCTCCAAAGATACAGATTTTCTTCCCTGCCAATACCATTTCTCTCTCCTTCAATACAATTTTATAGGCCATCCATTTTGACATTACATCAAATTAACACAAAAACCACACCTACCACTTTGGATAGAGCTTTTAAGAACCCACTCCTCACAATGCACAAGGCAGATGCCTACTTTGTGTTACAGACAAGTTCACATTTAACTTGGAACATTTGCACAAGTCACGGAGAATTCATTTTGACTTCTGTGTTGTCCTGAACAATGACATTTTCCTGAATCGGGGACAAAGAAAGTCATTGGAAAAGCAGTGACAGCAGAATAGATCATGTTTATGCAGTTTAGCAGGGGCATCTGTTTCTCTAAATGAGACCTCAAAAGAAAAATAATAACCAAGAAAAAAATTTGTTCAGTAAGATTTGAAGCAAAAAAAAAAAAATCCAAACGAGAAAATTTCCCCTAGCTCCTCCAGCCTGTGGAGTCAGGAATGCTAAAGAAAAGGGAGAGTGCATTGCTGTGAACTTGTCTGAGCTTTTATATCTCTTCCATTAGGTAATTTTCAAGTAATGTTGATTTAGCAGTTTCAATTTCATTCGGAAGAGGCTAAACAATGTTAGATGTTAAAGTCTTCCTTTCAGGTTTGCTTTACAATTCGCTCTTGCTCTTTCTACTCTTAAGCCTGTGCTCCAAAATATAACCAGTTATATATTCCTTATTAAAAATGTACAATGTTTCAGAAAATTGAAATAGTTTTCAAAATTGTTCCCCATTGGTAATACTGCATTTGATTGTCAAAAATGTTAATCTTTTCTCAGGCCTGAAATTATGAGCCAGCTTTATTGGTCAAAGGCCATAATAATTTGAGCTCTTATTTTATAAACTCATTTCTGCCGAGTGATATCCTGATAGGAGCAAGAATAATAAATCACAAACATGTCCCCCAAGATTGCATTGTAAATGTCAAACTAGACAGGAAATTGTAATTAAAGAAAGGAAATTGCTACAAAGAAGCACTTGATTTTAAAATGAGCTAAGCACAGAATTTTCTAAGCATTTAATTATAGACCAATTTCAACTGACTGCTTTGCTTTTGCAGTCATATTTCTTATTATAACTGTTCTACATAATAACCAAATCTCCGTGCTTACACTGGTCAGGAGTATTACTACATAACACTGCATAAGCACGAGGATTACCAACTTTACAGGAACTATTATCATGTTTTAGTATGATGGACAGCAATATCAGAATTTTAAATCAGTGACAATCTGATTTTAACTCAGCAACCGAGTGGATATCTTTTCATAACAGCAACTGCACCTCTTGGCACCTCACTCTTAAACAAGCAGCAGGACCAGTTCTGAAACACCTGGACTGACAAACGCCTGGATGAGTGAATAATGTGGTCAGGGTCAGACACTCTGCCATCACAAAAAAAATTCCTGTTATCCACGAAGGCTGCTGTGGGTCCTATCAATCTGGACAGAGCCTTTCAGTGCCATAAAAAAGGGTGCTATTCGCTTCCTCTCCAACACATATAAGTCAGAAAAGAAAGGATTTAGAGAAGAAAACAATATGTTCTAGTAACACTAGACTAGCAAACCACTTAAATATATGGGTTGTTGTGCACTGAGCAACTCAGGAGAGCCTTTTTGAGCCCTAAATTCTGCTATTGACCCTTTGTTTTTTACTGATCTTCTGGTTCAAGAGAGTTAACAGGCCTTAAAAACCTTTCTTTCCATCTTCCCAGCCAGATTCAGAAGTTAATCCTCTTCTTCCCAACCATCTTTTTCTTCTCCTTGTCAATACCACAGTGGTATAAGGGTTAGGACTGAAGTGCACAGTCTTTTTCTTTAGCATAGCCTAAAACTTTATTGGAAGTAAAATATACTATATACCAGCACACTGTATCTTTTTTGATGTGAAAAGACAGATATGCAGAAAAACTTTTCTACAAGACTGAAGCTGGAGAAAATCCTGTTACACTGAATCCTCATTAGGACCTAGCAAAATTCACTGAATACTTGACACTGCATATTTCCAACTAGTAAGGAATAAATCAAGATGCAGATGCGATCATTTGCACCCATAAGCTGACTGCAATGGAAATATTATGCTGCTGCAGGAGCAAGATGGAATTGGATAAAGCCTAGTCAACTGGCAGATACTTACCAACCACAGAATTCACTTCTTGCCTTGTGAATCAATATAATGACCTAGAATTTGACTACTCAAACATTTAGGAGAGCAAGGTTAATAGAAGCATTCTGATCTTTTACTTTCCTAGGGAATAAAAACCATTAAACTGGATGAAAACAGTTTCACAACAGAAACAGCATTTTCTTCAAGGTGTGGATATGTAATTGTAATGTAATGTAGTCATTATTTGGCACAGGGTCTAAAGACCTCTTAAGTAGAATGAGGTTACATTCTTAAGTATAACATGCAAAGGAAAACAGTCTAATATGTATGTCTGATAAAATAGATGTCCTGTAGTCCAGCACAGTTTACTTGCAGATTTCATCAGTCACCAGAAGTCAGGCGGAATGAGTGGACACAGAGAAACTGCTAATCTCCAAGGGAAAATTGCACTAGTTTGTTGGAAAGAGGTGTAAAGAAATAGGGTCAGTCAAATAGATGTGTCTTGGCAAGAGAGCATACAAAAAAAATCTGTGAAAAAAGCAGCAAATGTTTTGAGGTTGCTTTCGTTAGGAAGAACTGTTGAATTCAAACTAAATAAAGATGTTGTGGGTCAAGTACTCTGCATCATCTATGAGAAATGATTGTACATAAGGGAGAGAGCGGAGCATCTGTGAATAGGTAGGTGGTAAAAGAATAGGATAAAAGTAAGAAGAAAGAATAAATGAAGAGTTAGTAATTTGTGGGAATCTATGTGGATGAAGATATAGATGGGGAAGACCAAAGAGTCCCATAATGAAGCAGAACTTTTGAAGAAAAAATGGAAAACCTAAAAGGGAGAATGAAACAGTGGATGTAAAGAAACAAAAAGAGAACAGGTCTTATTCTTTGGTAAGGTCTGCAGCAAAAAGGCCGTATTTGCCCCCATGCCAGCCAGTGGGACACATGGCTGGGTCAGCATGAACAACTTGTGATTGGAGTACACTGCTCGCATGCTGAATCTGAATGTTGGCACAACACATCGAACAACAGCAAGTTGATACAGATGCCACAAAACTTACTTTTTGGGTCAGGGTGAATAAATATGTATCTATTTCCACTGAGCAATGTGTGAAGTAACAGTGACTGCAGAGGAGCTGAGGAAAAGGAGGATGGAGACGATGCTGTGATTGAATAAACAGCACAGAAAATAATCATGTCTAATAAAACATGCTCTTAACAGTGCACCTGGAGAATTCTCCTGCTTTACACAGAGTTTTCCTCATTATTTCCTATTTCTGTTTTCCTTCATGGTTATGGCTTTGCCACAGAAGTGGCATTACTAACACTATGCTTAAATACTCTCAACTTAGTATGAAACCCAGAAGAGAGTGGCAATTTTTGCAAAATTAAGCTTCTTAGAATGACTGAATTACATTGTAGAGCATTTTATTACCAGCAGGGAGGGGCTGCCCTGGCCAAGCTGTAGCTTGTATTCAACAGGGTTCAGCCACACTCTGGATTGGTGCCAGCATTAGGGGCTGGGTATTGATGAGATTAGGGCCAACAGTGGTATGTTGCTTCAAATAAGGTTTCCTTCAGCTAAACTTGGCATTTTTGTCACTTCATCTAATTGTTATTACTTTATTTCTAGTGTATTGCTCATTTCCCCTCTACTTACATTTATTTTTTATATCTTCCTGTGGTAAATTCAACCCAAGTCTGACTTTATAATTTTTTTTTTCAGTGATATCATTACCTGTGCTTAATTCAGGCAACACTGGGAATACAACCACTTCCCTGACTACTGGCAGTGACAGCATGGCTTGAAATAGGCATGAGCAGTGCTGGAGATGGCAGGAGATGGCTGGCACTTTGGGATGTTGGCACAGGGGATTCACAGTGCCCAAAAAAAGGGACTTTTCAAAGAGCAGAAGTTGCTGCCTGCCCACCCTTGCCTCTCATACTCCAGCCCCAGCCACCCCATGCAGACACGTAGCAGTGCCACCTGATAAGCATCATGCCTCTTTGGAAAGCAATATTTCCTGATTACCAGTGAGCTTCTAGTGGCACGGACAAATTTATTTTGGGAAAAAGAAATACAGTCTGGCATCCCACTCTTGAAAGGCTACTCACCTCACGCAAGGTTTCCATAACAGTGAGGTCAGGAAACCAACACATCTCTTTGACAGGAAGATAGCACAATACATTTTCTGGCTCTATTACACTGTCTCCATGCAATCTGGACACGGCACTTCACGACTTGTTTGCCTCAGTTTCTCATTTGTAAAAATGAAGACAGAAATCCTTCTCATCTCTTTGGGCCCTAAGCTCCTGGGTACAGGCACAGCCTCAAATGAGGTTTTACAGCACACAGCCTAGCAGGAGCTATGTCTTACTGAGGGCCTTGTTCCATTTTAATGTAAACTTGGAACTTGTGTTACTGAAACTCTATTTATATTTGTCATAGTATTCATTAAGTTGTTAGAAATATCACGAGACGCCATTAGTTAAAGAGTTTGCAACCAGCACCTTAATAACGATATATATCAGAAGGGGAAGATTTTAAAATGTCTCCCAAACACTTCAGGAGAAACTCTGTTTCTGCTGCCCCCATGTAGTACTCTCACTCCCCCCAGCCTGCCCTCCATTGCCAGCATGCTGCAGTATGGTGGGATCACCACACAAACACATATTTATATTTCAGCTTAATAAAATGGCCTTTTTTATAACCTGCAGTCTTAGGTATTTGCCATCAGGAAAGCATGCTCGCAGGGGAAGGATCCAGAATTACTTGGCAGGTATCACTAACACAGCATGGGGAGTTATTAGCAGCAGCAGATTGTTGTGAATGTACAGAATCAAATCAGAGACACAGTAACATATAAAATGTATATGTGCACACACACACACAGAGTGAGGGCATTTAAAAAGCCAATGCCACAGTAAAGCTTCTTCCAGTGCACAGGGAAGGGAATTGCTTTGTTTATTGCCATCAGTGCCCCTGCGAATCACAACCCATATGATTGGAGCTGATCAAAGGCTGCAGCTTTAATTCCTCAGGAAAGTCCCACGTCAGAACAAACAGTCAAAATTTCAGGCAAAGGAAAAATTCCAACAAATGAAAATATCTAACTATATCAAAGTAACTTTTTAGGATATAGTCCCAGTGCTTCCTTTCAACTAAACACTCTGTATTCCATGAAAACACTTCAGCCTTACAAAAATGAAACATAGTGATCATTTTACAAACATCATGATCAAAATCAGCTTGTTCCCACAAATTTTTTGAGGCTGCTAAATCTCTATTTTCCATCATGAAGGCTGTAGCCCTCTAGCACTTGTCAAATCCTGCATCACAAAAATATTTTAAAACAGACCCCATTTTCCCTTTCCTGCACTCCTTTTCTTCCCTAATCACTAACAGAAATAATCAGATTGGTGAGCAAGGCCTAGCTTTGTGTAATAGTTCCAGTATGTTCATACTAGGGGTAAAAGAAATCAGGGTAAAGTTTTGTGTTAAAGCATCAGTTCAAACCATAGAGAGATAAGATCTGAGATAGACACTTGGGATAGAAAGATCCATAGATTTTGTAGACTAAGTGCTGAAATCACCCTGAAAGAAATGTGGTTCTATGAGAAGCTTGTAGGATTTAGATACCAGGACGAAATTCTTTATTGTGAGGGTGGTGACACACTGGAACAGGTTGCCCAGAGAATTTGTGGATGCCCCATCCCTGTAAATGTTCAAGGACAGATTGGATGAAAATTGGAGCAACCTGGTCTGATGAAAGGTGCCCCTGCCCAGGGTAGGTGGTTGAACTAGATGATCTTTAAGGTCTGTTCTAACCCAAACTTTGCTATGATTCTATAATTTATCTGGGATCTCCTCAGAAGCTAGTGAAGCTGGTGCATAACTAGCAGGCTCATTACTGCCAACCTAAATTAGTCAGTAGCCCTTACTGGTTCCCTTCTACAAGTTTTTACCAGGACATGGCATTATTCTGTGAGTTAAAGTCTCCAGATCCATAGGTTGGAAAGTCACATTGCTGTGGTCAGGGGGACACGGGCATAATTATCATCTGGACTGTCACTGGTGGGAAACGTGTCACGTGTATCTCTCTGCTTAGGGAGGGATAGTTTTAGTCTTTCTGTTGTCCTATTTGAATGTGAAATGGCAAGAAACCCAGACGATCCCAAGCCTGTAGGGGAAATTAACAGTCTGGGTACAAGGAAGCTAGCTCAGGTCTTGAGAGTTCTTTTTCACAAAGCTACTGAATTCAACTAGACATGAAAAAAAATCTTGGAGATGATGCTGCCTACATATGCCATAAACAGATGTAGAGTTGGATTTTGTCCACATAGCATGAGCATTTAAAACTCAGTAGAGGCAGGATATGCAAACAAAGAGGGAAGCTTTGCCTATTCACTCATACATTGACTTATAAAACTCAAGCTGATGGGTCATAAAAATATTTGAAGATGTTTACAGGAAAATTTCACTTTGCTTGCAGCAGTTACAGCAGCACATTCTCCCATTGTAATATTAAGGCAACCTTTTTCACAATGAGTTGCAAAATGACATTGCCCAGTTCTAGAAGATCTGGGTTGGTTGTACAGTGTGCTGTGTGAGAAGGCTTCAGAATTACTTCTCACTGGTGCTTTCTGCAAACAGTAATGAAGAACTTAGTACACTCTCTGGCCAAACTAGTAAATAGGATGCACACACAGGGGTGCCCACACCTGACTTAGGAAGTTGGAGGTGGTGCCCTGTGCTGAGCTTCCCCTGGGTGTTGCTGAGTTGTGTGCTGTGCACAACACAGAACAGCTCTGTGGCTGCTGCAAGTTTTGTACCACGTTAGTTTGCATGAGGAAAACGCTTTGGGTCCATGTGAAGAAATCACACCAAGAGTGAGGCCTGGTGTGCTTGTGAGGTGTACAGACTGGCTTTGGAGGAGCAGGCAGAAGCAAAGTGGGCTCCATGATTCCGACAGAGCCAGTGGCAACCTCAGAAGTCCCTGCAAAGGCACCTCAGTTTCTCAGAGAGGATAAAAATTGTGCATCTAAACATGAATCCAAATAACTATTTTGAGAAAAATCTCAATTTCTCATTTTTTGTTCATTCCAACCGTGAAAGAAGAATCAGAAATGTGAATTTTCCCTAGGAGAGATATTTTTAGAAAATTCCCTTTGGAGAACCCCGTGGGGAGTGTGCCACACACATCGAGACATACGTGGGGGGAGCATGACAGAGCACAGGTGGCATCCCAGCCCTTGTGGGGGCTAGGAAGCCAAGGCAACTCATAGCCTGCCAGCTGGACAGACATGGAGAGCTTGGAGAGGCCAAGGATGCATGGAGCTCCACAATCCCAGCAGAGGGAAGGCAAAGTGACAGCTGCTCAGGCTGGGTAGGTCAGCGAGACTCCAGGCAGCCTTGACAGTGATCCCAGGAGCTTGCCAGGGGCTGCCCATTATGTTAAGCCTTTGCAAAGTGAGGTGGGCATGTTTATAGACCAGGGCTTTTCCTCCTCAGAACCAGTCTTTCCTAAACAAAACCACTCTCCACTGGCAAGCTGCAAGGGCAGAACCCTTCTCTGAGACCCAGGCCCCCAAACATCCTGTTGTAATCACCATTTTCTGGCCATTCTTCATCATCTTTTGACCTTTCTCTCATCCTGGAAAGGGGAGCTTTTCAGGGGGATCAATGAAGGCCCAGAAGTGTGCCATACCAAGCATGACACAGTGGCAGTATCCCTGCTCACCCTCTGCCAGAGCTCCCAGCAGAGAATCACAGAATCGCAGAATCAACTAAGTTGCAAAAGACCTGTGGGATCATAGAGTCCAACCTTTGACCTAACACCACCTTGTCTACCAGACCATGGCACTAAGCACCATATCCAGTCTCTTCTTAAATACCTCCAGGGACGGTGACTCCACCATCTCCCTGGGCAGCCTATTCCAATGCACCAAAGAGTGGGGCTGCTGCTCCCCCAGTGTGTCCTGCCCTGGGCAACTTCAGTGTCTCGTGCACTGGAATGAACAGTCCAGGTTCCACAGGCTGGCCCTCATGGTGCAGCAGTACCTTCTGTCAGTTTAGCAAACTCCAGTAAAAGAAAACATTTCCAAAAATGCACCTCTCATTTATATATGAAAATCTAAGATGAACCTTCTAAGAACGGCAATGCCGCAGCATCCATACCACTAGATACAATCCAGACAATTCCTGCAATTAATGAACTGGGAAAATTACAGGTAAAATAAAAATGACTGTGTGAAAAAGACCTTGAAAGGCATGAAACACAATGAGATTTTTCTGCTTTTTATTTCCCTTTCCCTCCTTTCCCTAACTACAGTTTTATGCATAATTGTTTGGTCAGTTTGTTCTTCCCTGAAACTTTTACTGAAATGGATTAGGTAAACCATGCTCTGAAACAGATTGAAAATGGAAAATATGTAAATATATAGCATATAACTTATAAAACTGTATATATATGTGTGTGGGTGGGTGCTGGAATAAAAAAGCGACTGTTACTTGCTGGTAGAACAACATATCAACAACTGTTGGAGCTGACTTGAAGGTTAAATATTAGGAAGGAATCCAATTTCTCTTGTCTATTCAGCTCAGCGGTGTGTTAGATTGCGGTTGGAGTGTGCTTATGGAGTGTGGGATATGAAGTAGGCTAATCAATCCCTGCTGCTTCATTCTCAGGTTCTTCTTATATCAGGTCCCTGCCCTCAGGCAGCCTTCAGCTTTCCAAAAGCCAATTCCATACAAATAAAAATTGCGACCTGCAGCTAGAGGGTGAAGCTGAGTTTCCCCCTTGTGATTAATCTCTTCTTGGGTGGCTTTCAGAAAAAAAAAATAGGAAAGAAAAAAAGGAAAGGGGGGGAAAAAAAAGAAAGGGAAAAACCATGCATGCTGCAGCCCTGTGAAAGAGTTTTCCTATTGAATGAGCCCAGTGCTCTGGAGCCAGCTTATCAAATGAAAGAATTCATTTTTTTTAACAGTGCCTCGTGTTGACATTGAGAAAATGAGCTATCAAACACTATGATTAAACTTCAGCTGCCATAATTGTCGTCCAAACAACTGCATGGTGGAACTGAAAAGCATTTTTTTTTTAACCAGCTCTATATGGTTCACCAGTAATACTCAGTTTAAAAGGTTGTTGCTGCTAGCAAGAGAAACAAGGCTTGAAATTAACTTTTTCCAATCCATAGACAAAATTAAACATAGGTATTTGAGTCACACAAACAACAGGTAAATCAGATGTGCTTTAAATTTCATTTTTAGTCATTTTATCTGCCAAGGGGTAGCTCCAGGGTATTAAAATATCTGAGTGTTTTCTTGTTTCACTGCATCTGACTGGATAGGTCCTGCCTTTTATTTTAAGAAAGACAGACAGAACGACAAAAATAAGTGCAAGGAATAAATACTCTGTTTCGTCCAAGTGGGGGTATATAGAAGGGAATCTAAGATTTGTGGATTATTTTCCCTGCAATTTAGAGATTTGATACGAGCAGGGGACAATATAAATCACCATTGCCACCCTGCATGCAATTATTGCTCAGTCTCCTTTCTGGCCTGGACTAGTGCATTCATTCAGTTGAGGCTTACATGGATACCAAGTATTTTATATTACTAAGTATTCTAAATTAATTCCTGGCAACTTTTTACATACATCCTCAAGAGACCGTGACACATCAAGGAAGCTAGAGAAGTCCTTCAGGGAGAGTAGTTAGAGGCAGGATATCTCAGCAAGGTGACACCCCTGGTGACAGCAGCCCTCTGGACAAATGTAATTCTTTGGGAAATGAGCTGTTGCACAATTAAATCTCTCCTTAAGATTATTTAAAGAAAAAAAAATCAAACACTACAGGACGTGAAGGAAACAATGATGGGGAATAACTGAGGGTCAGGTTAGGAGAGTATAAACAGTTTAATCCGGAATATTTCCTTCCCCCTTTCCTGAGCTTGCTTGGAACGAGTCTCTGGGCTCCTTACTGAAGGAAGGATGTGCAGGACAAAGGATGCGGCTGACACCGAGCATGTGGCCCTTGCCGGGAAGGCAGAGTTTGCTTGCCCAGGCGCCGCTCCAGCCCCTGTAAGCAGCGCTGCCCACCGCTAGGTGTCCGCCCCGGCCCCGCCGGACCAGCGCGCCCGCAGCATCTCCCTCCACCTCGCTTCTCCTCCCAGCAAATTAATGTCGCATCATTTTTAGAACATAAGTGCTCATCCACTCCCCCAGCCTCCCGCCCGCCCTCCCGTTCCCACCCTACTCTACCTACTCAAGCAGGTATTTTTTGTGAAGTCAATTATATAACCTGATCACCGTTCTGTTTCCTGAACATATGGGAATAACATTTTGAAATAACAATAACATTTTCACAATTTTTAGAGTCTCACACACTCTGAGCTTTACTTTATCCCTTTTAAAGAGTAAACCGGATAATGTCTGGGGCTTGTTCAGGGTAGTCAGGGGCTGAGGCTATTGCTTGCAAACTGATTTCATGATCTGAGCAGAGCAGCTGGAGGAGCAGTGAGGTGCAAGATGACTTAGACGTGGGTAAGACTTAGGAGCTGAGCTGGAGAGATAGGGACAGCTTCCAGGAAAAACAAGTTTAGCAACAGATTGGATGTTGTTGATGAAAAATAACACAGGTCTGCAAACTAGGGATTGGTATTTGCTCCATTAAAAAAAAAAAAGGGAATTTGCACATGTAACACCAAGAAAACTGAAGTCACTTAGATCTGTTGTGTCTGTGTCCATGACACCTTCAACAGTGCCTTTAGCAACCTAGTTCTGGACTGTTCCCACCTGCTGGACTGCATGCACTAAGTTATTATTGTAGGGCTGCTTATGCATGCTGAGCTACATTCCCATGTTTGCTATTTGTAGGGTCACTCAGACATGCTGTCTGGATTATTACTATTTTCAAGCACCTTGAGCTGCTGGAAATGATTCATTTATCCGAAGCAACAGCAAAGATATTTGTCTGAGAAACAAAGATATGAAAGGTATGAAAAAGGTACTCTAAGCCAAATTTTGGGCCAGGCACTGGGCAACATATTATTCATTCATCATAAGCTTTGCAATATGAGAACGGCAAAGTTATAATCAATTAAGAAAACAGAGTCTGACACTGCAATACTCTTAGCTTAAGGAAACCAAATAAAATATCACAGCTTGTTCAAAACACTTATTTTGAAATCACCGTATAAATAAGAGGTTTAAACACACAACCTTTCAGCTAGGTTTTGGGTGAACTGTCTGATCTATTTGCTGCTGTGCAGAAACCTAAATTTGCTTTTAAGATGAGTCTTTCATAAAAGGCTTTGGAATTCTCTCTTATTCCTCTTTTTCTACATTTGAAATGTTTTGATTTAAGGAATCCAGCCTATTGTTCCTGTAATAAACTTAATATTTACAAAGAGATGAACCTAATATGGTCACCTTTAGAAAAGGACACAATTTTGATCTTACTCTCAGGAAATCTTATTGAGTACCATTGCAAGTGAATTCCAGGCAGTATTGGAGATGAGGGTAAAGACCAAAGCAGTGCACCTGAAGGTTATTTTGGATTTAGGTTGTTCCTTGACTAGAAAGAAAATGTGGACTTTGGACTACCTGGTGAAGAGAAAGGGAACCCATGGCCCCTCTACACTTGGAAACTGCTCCTGAGAACATCATCCTGCCAGGCTTTTCTCTAGGTGACAGAAGTGCTGGGCTTTAACTCGCACACGTTGTGCTAAAACAGCAATAAGACTGTGACAAACTGACAAAAGCAGGTCAATTCACAGCTCAGGCTGACACCACTTTTTCAGTCCATATTGGTCGATTACCAGTCAAATTTCAGATACAGAAGAGAGTGGAAGAAAGAGGCATTGCTGCGACACATCAAGATATGGCAATTGTGATTCTCTTAGGGGCCCAGGCAGTTCCACCTCTTCTGCTCTGTTTTTTGGCACCCCTCACTATTGCAGATACGTGTGTGATACCTGCTGGGAGAAAGCCCTGGAGATACCCACAGACCAGGCTTCTGACTGATCCCCCAAACCATACAGAAGTGAGCCTGCAGAGGAGATCCCAGGCAGATCCTCTGAGGCTGGAAATCCCAGGACCAGGTTTCTGAGTTAAGTGAGCTGTGGAGGGCCCTGTGCCCACTGTGTCCCCAGGCACTGCTTAGACTGAAGGCTGTTAAGATACTCCCATGTATGTCAGTGCCCGAGGATCTCTCACATGTGGGGTTGTTTTTCTTTGCTATCCTTTCCCACAGCCTCAAAGGAAGGAAACCATTCATATGACACAGTATTTCTGCTTTTAAGCTGGCACATTCATCCACTGATTTTTTTTTTCACTGTGTTCAAACTTTGGTTAAACTAATACTTTACAGTAAAAAACAGAGCTAATCATATCATTCCTGCATGAGAATAGCTATGACTGACAACCTTTCTGAAAACACAAGTCCATGACTCAGTGCACACAACACAATTTCTGAAGGGCAAAATGAAAACTGCCTGGAAAATAACATCAAAGCAGAAGAGGAAAAATAATACACAGGATAAGAGTATAGCAGGCAGACAAAAGATTTGCTAAACCCCAAACATCATCTACTTTCCTGCTACAGGTTGTTCAGAGGAAAGAAGGATTGCGCATCCTCACGTTCAGATTTAAGTACGTTTTCTATGCATTTTTACTTTTAATGCAATTTTTTTTGTCCTGTTGCCTACAGAGAAATTATGTGTATTCATAAAATATCTTTTCTCCTTTTGCATTATCAGAATCAACTGTCTGTCATGGCCTTATGAGGTCCTTTTTTCTCAAAAGTGTAGGAGTGAGGGCTGGACCTGGGCATTCAGGACGAGCCCTGGATCTCTGAGTCCAGTCTGAGTATTGCAGGTTTAACATCACCTAATTCTTTTCATAAATCTACTTTCTGATTGGGAAACATGTCACATACCATGACTACTGTTATGAAATAATAACAAGTAAATCCAAGGAGTTTTTTGCCTTTTTAAGGGAAAAATATAACAAAAGTTAAACAACTCCCTTCAATTAAACAATGACTAAAACCCATAGTAGCTTCCTTCATACAAGCCCAAGGCCAAGTTCAGAAAAGTAACTTGCTTAATCCAAGGGACAAGAATTACTTAGTCTTATTTCCCTGACTCATGCAATCAGCTCAATCATCAAACCTCTTTCACAATGAACAGGAGTTCGGGGGTGGTCATGGGAAATAAACCTTTATATTGTTTAACCTGATTTCTACAACAAGTATCTGCACTGGGAGCAACAATGGTAAAAAACAGTTAAACTCTTCCCTACCAAGATTTCAGTGGTGCTTGTGCTGATGTTCCCATCACAATACCAAGCAAAAATCATCTCAACTTGCAAAGAAAAGTGATAATTAGAGCTTACATTGTCTTCTATCCTTCTCAGGAAAGCTGGACCAGGTGGAGTCACTATCCCAACATGACAGTCCAGGGTCTGGCAGACAGAGCCTGGGAAGTACCTGAAATAAAATAGATGGAAAACTCTCAAAAAGGCAGTTCAGGCTGCTTCCTGCCCCCAGAGACTTCTGGAGTTCCAGAGGCTGAGCACAGAGTGAGTAACAAACAGACGAATCCTTCAAGAGGAAGTAGAAACATGAATGGAGACATCGAGAGCTGGACGTACAATTGGTTCAGTGATATTTACTCTCTGAGTGCTGGGAAAGAATTGTGATTACAAATAGTCCTTTCAATGCTACTTGGCAGGTACAAATGTAAGGTGAGTCAGTTTTTATCTCATAGCTGAACAAATAGCTGAAACAGAGAAATGTACTAAGGTCCAAGCACCCTGACAGTGTATGTAATTGCAGTTATACTGGTTTTAACAGTGTTCCACCTATTTACATGAGCTGTATGTAGGTGTGCCTGTCCAAGTGCTTTTCCATGGTCAGGAACCTACTAGACTTTCATTAGAATTGCAGTTGGTAATGCTTGACAATGCTGCCTGACACTTCCTACCAATTTCAGTTGCTTTTAATCTTGCCAGATATTACCAATTCAGGCTGGACTTGGCATCCTGGTTATGTATAATTTTGCTGAAATTGTCATCAATCCCAAGTGTCCATTCCAAGGATGAAATTAAAGAAAAATACACTGCTTTCTTTGCCTTTGTTTAATATATATATATATACATACTTTTTTACCTACCATTATATTTCTATTTGGTTACTACTACATAATTGCAGTGTTACGCTCTTTCCACTATAGAAATTTTGCAATTTAGAAGCAGCAGAAAAGGAAGGGATGTCCCACTGTTAGAACTGTGTGCCTTGCTGCCCACTGAAGAGGATTATGTATTGATCTGCTCCTTATCAATTCTCCTCACACTGGAAGGAGTCTGCGTCTTATCTTTCCAGTTGGACTGGATTCCCTCTCATTTGATCACTGAAGGGAAACCTAAATATGGCCAAGGGGTGGGTCAAGAACATCTGGTCCAGGTTTGTTGAGGGCTGTGCAGTAAGGCAACAGTAGCAGGGTGTCAGGTTAGTGCCCTTACTAAATTATTCATCACCAATGATTCATTAAGCTGTGTTAACTGACAGAAATTACAATATAACTGTTAAAAGATATCCTTGTGATTGGTTATGTTACTATGCAGGAGCATTCCCTCAGCTTTGCAAAAATATTCTACAGTTCCTATATGTCTGACTTTATTTTCAATGGGAGAGGGTAAAAATAGTCTGCTAAAACAGATTTTATAATAAACTATTATTCTATAAAGTAATTGGAGAGCTTATTAGAGATGATGATTACTTTGCGATTCTAACTAGAGAAACTATACTCAAGGCCTGTCAGCCTGTTTGATGGGATTTCATTTATATCCTTTTTTGGGAGCTACTCGGTATAGTGGCTGTTTCAAGTCCAGAGGAAGGTAGGCAGACACGTGCCTTGCCTGCCACAAAAATCTGACTACCTTTTAATTTTGGACCACACCATCAATGATGCAAATTGACATAGCTCCACTGAATGCAAAGTTTCAGGCAGATTTGAAAAGGTGCCAGTTCCTGTCCCTTCATCCCAGTGGAGCTGTTCTTGCATTCACACATGGAGATTTGCTTTAAAACTTGCATAAAGCATTATTTCCTGGAAATGGTTCCCTTTCACTTTGGGTATTTCAAAAAAAGTATCCAAAACTGTCAAAAGGTAAAAAGAAACAGCAGGGTTGAAGAAGAAAATTGCTTAATTCAGTGATCTAAGAGTTAGACATGGTTATAACATGGTTATAAAAGAAAACTTCTAAAACGCTTGAATGGAATTTAAGAAAAATACATTGATTAAGATATAGTTAATACAGTAATCTAAAATTTCCTGAAGACTTAATGAGTTTGAAGCCATTAAAACTTCATTGAACACAGGAGACAGAATCAGAACTGACATGTAACTCAAAATCATCTGAATTATCTCTTTCACTTACATTAGGCAGAAAAAAACAGTAAACAGTCAATGAGATATAAGAAGCATAGTCAGGCAACATCAATGGGCAGCAGACAAAGGCTGGGTCATACAGTATACTGAGAAGAGAGCTTGACCTTTGGAATTGAAATATAGGCATTTTAAGCTCCAGTGGAATGTATCAGAATGGCCTTTTTCAACTTAAATGCATAAAAGGTCGAGGGGAGGTCATATTTGGCTTTGGGTTCATCAGCACAGAGCATATCCCAGCCCTTTCTTTATTCATTCTCATTTGAAAAAAGGGTTTTCAAACCTCTCTGGCATGGCATAAATATTCATTCTCCAGGGCCAGATTTTCAGTTGGTGTAAAATAGGATAAACTACATTGAAATAAGGAAGCTCTGCCAATTTATACCAACTCAGAATCTGGCCATCCTGTTCACATTCTTTTAAGATTCAGAAACTGCAATTTTAAAACTTTTCCTGGAGCAAATGCTTCCAACAATAATGATGCATGTTGAAATTTGAGACTCTGACATTTAAATTGTCTGGGGTTTTCTTTGAAAGGCATGGCAGGAGGCATCCTCCAGAAGAGCCAAGGAGAGAGTAAATACTGCAACAATCTAGTTTACTGCTTCTCTATGTGTTCAGCCTTCAATAGCAGTTTTATGTCTTTTTCAATATTCCCACAATTCTTTTTAGATGGGAAAGAACTTTTCTGTTCCCTTATAAATTGCTTTGAAAATGGAGAAAGACAAAAAATAAAAGGGCCACTAACAAATGGCACTGGCACTTTAACACAGCAAGGAGAGACCCAGTAGATGCAATAGGACTATGCATCCATAGCAGAGCCCTATTCTGACTCTCGTACCAAACAAATTAATTACAGAGAAACTGCATGAGTACAGGGTGATCATCCAAAGTGAAATGAGCGCTCATCTTAAATAAACAAACATCCACAATTACTTAATTTATCAGTCTCTTTTGTAAAGGAAGTATTTCACATCCTGCTTTCTTGGTGCACTAAGGCAATTTCTAACATATTGGTATAGAAAAACACCTCTCTTTTGTTTGGGATAGAGAATCCATTTGAAGAAATAAAATAACGGCAAACTTCTGCTGCCCTGAATAACTATTTTTATCCTAAAATTAATAATAAATAGGAGTTTTTGTTTCATTCTTTTTATTTTCATTCTTAAGAGTTTGGATGACACTATTAAAACATTTGCAGAGACTCTTAGGAAAAACACAGCCCACCCCAGGTGGCATTGGTTTTCACGTGGCATTTCTTAGTCTTTATCCAATTTCACTTCTGTCCCTCAGCATGCAGGACAATCAACACAAACCAGTCAGTATTTCTCCATATTGAGAGTCAATTCCAAGGGAGAGAATCTCATTTTATATTTTATTTTATTTGTCTGTAATATGCTTATCCTTACATGAACATTTTAGACACAGATTCCAAATTATGCATTCATTGGAAAGATTAACTCTGATTAACAAATTCATGCTAAACAACTGTGTTTAATTGGATTGTAAGTAGCTAAATGTGAATGCTTCTCAGTTCTATGTGGAAAACAAAACAAAAACTAATTTTAAAATATTTAATGAGGAACAAACTCTCTGTTGCTGACCTATCTTCACTGGTGATGAACCCTTCTTCACTGCATTCCCCTGCATGCAAAGTTCCCCTAATCTAGTCCTAATAGTGGTTAAAGTTATCTGTCTAATCAAACTAATTAGCACTGGTGAACGGAGACATAATCATAATAGAAAGCAAATGCCAGTTTTACAAAATGAAAACGCCATATGTGCAGTAATTAGTGAACCACACGCACTTTTTATAAATCACATTTATTAGTTCATAAACAAATCAAATCCTAAATGAAATGAACGTTACCATTAACAAACACCAATAAATAAACAGATACAATGACTGGCCCTGCTGGGTGCATTGTGCCAGGATAGGGAAGGGTACCCCCCTCATCTCAAAGTTCCATTAGAGCTGCTCAAGGCTTTTTAAAGGGTACTGTGTCATCTTCTTTAAGTCACAGCATGGATGTATTAGCTGATCTAGGGAAGCTGCATTTTGATCATATGGGCTGTTCTTGACTGGAGACCAGATGGTCATAAATTAGGATATTCAGGTTATATTCATGATGAAAAATGTAGTACTAATAAGTACTCTAATAGTGTTCTACAGAAGACCAGGTTTCACCCAAAATTTAATGTGGATTTTATCACCTTGCATAAATGATGATATAGGACAAACTATATTTAATGGCCATCCCCCCCACCCCAAAAATTGTCAAAATACAGGAACCTCTGCTTGGCTTTAAAACTCAAATCTTCTTCCTTTAACTGATGGTGCCTAGGTCATTCCTTAAAGGTGATTATAAGAAAAGACAAAAAAGGATTTGCAACAAGAACATTTTTGCAGGTTGTAAATTCTAAAAACTCAGCTTAGAGGCATTTCAATTACACATCGATCGCTTCTTTCCCACTAAGCAGCTCAGTATCTGGCTGATAACACCTAGCCAGCAGAGGCACACTTTCAGCTGCCTTCACACTCAACATACAAAGGGCTATTTTATACTTCAGACACACAGCTTAAATATATAATATTGGAGAGACTCATGGTCTAAATATAAAGTATTGGAGGCTCGGTCTGAACTCAATACTCACAGGAAGACTTAGCTAAAATTAAGAAGGTTTGTAATAAATACCAAGTATCATTACATATCTGGTCACAGTTTTCACAGCTTTCCTCTCCCAGGAAATACTGGCAGCAGAAAAATTATGAACCTAGATATTTCTGGAGGTACAAAAACTACTGCACTCCTCTAGCTCTTAAAATAATCTAATGGCTGAGACCTCTTCTTTACAGTAAGTGGTCTTCAATTTAATAGATCCTGCCTATTTCCAAGCTTTGGCCAGAAACCACCTTTCCTCTCTACAGTTTTGCTTAAAACACTGCAGAACTCGGTCTTTTGGTTTCTTGAACCCTTTTGCTTTTGACAAAAGGAAGCCTTTGACTTCCACAGTTCTGTAGATCAGATCCGATAATGAATTTTCCTGCATCTGCAGATACCCAGATTTGAGTCTGAGCTTAGTCGCATCTTTGTTTTCAAGGTGATCGTATAATCTGGAGGAGCAATGTTCAGGAATGGGCTGTGCACATTCTGCTCTGAGATCATTGCATGATATATGTACAATTCCTCACTTTTTGAGGTGAGAACACAGTGTGAACTTGGGAAACAGAAGTACAAACCAACTTTTCTATAAGTGGTAAGTTGTATGATTACTATTCCCTTTGGTGCTCATTTTGAAAACATTAATTAGAGTGGGTATTTAATGTGACTCTCCTGTAGTTTGTACACGAATAGCTCAAACTAATCTCACCCCGCCCCAGCAATTCCAATGTACGCTGTAACAATGTCTGAAACATTAACAGTGAATTAATTATACTTGTGCAGTGGCGCCTGGTCACTTTGCTTTCTGTCTAGTTTATCTTTATTTTAGGCTAAAGAAAACAACAATGAAGGAACAAACACGCAATAAAATCTGTGCAAGAGATAGAAAGCAGAGTATCCCCGTTTTGGTTCCCGTCTTGGCCCTACCCCCCATCTGGGTGGGAAACATGCTTTTTACATTTAAATTGCAATGCAGAGAAAACAGACCCAAAGTTTCAAGCATGCTGTGCATTTAAATTTGATCCCTTTTTTGTTTGTTTATTTTCCTGTACTTCTTTGGATTGGACAGGAAGTTTAAGCATTGCAATACAGAAACAAAGGCCAATTTCATTGTATATTTGGCCTGGCCAAGACTAAGAGGTAATACCAATATTGTGAAAAAGCCTGAGCAGGAAGGTTTTTTCCCATAATAGTTGAAATGAATCCACACAATCATCCAAATACTTGTGGATTTTTCAAAACAGAGTATCACCAACAACACATGGTCCAAAATAGTTACCCAAGATTCCACAAAACAACTACATGAAATTGCCTTGAAAATTATTATATTTAAAAATATTAAAACCAAAACAGTTGGTCTTCTGAAATCCTTGGGCACTTTTATTTATTCACATTGTTAAGAAAAGGCTTTCATGAAATCTCTTGTTTCCAAGACCTGGAACTCTAGAACCCTTGCCCAAACTCTGTTAAGGCCCTGGGGTAAAAATCACAAAAGAACAACCAGTGCAAAATGCACCAACACCTCCCAGCTTAGATTGACTCCTATGGTTGGCAGAAAGGCCATATGAGTCTCACACATCTTAGAAATCTGGGCTGGGAATTTTACCCTCTGACACCAGCAGAACATAAAGGCTAGTCCTGGTTGTGTGGGAAGAACACACTTCAGAAAACACTTTTCTCCTTTAAACAGGTGTACTGAATCTATTTTTCATGGAGCAGAGAGGTAACAGGAAGGAAAGGGAGGAAGAACTATGATATACTAGTGCAAAGGAGATGTGGGGAACCTTTGTAAGGAAGCAGAAACAGTCACTTACAGAAACACGTGTTCCAGTCTGTCAAGCCCCTCCACAGCATTCAAATGCTATCAGCCCTCTATTTTACTGTTTCAAGAGAGTAGTTTTAGCCTCATCTCCATGCAGAAGGTCTAAAGCAACTTGAACTCCCACTGTCAGTACAATTTCAGAAAAAATGACAGGACACCCGCCCAGTACTGTGATGTTTCAGCCGGACCAATTCTGTTCCCACTGAAGGCCAAAGGGGATTGTTTAGTGACCAACCTGAGCCAGCACAGGGGAGATACCTGACTCCACAGCCTGATTAGTGCCTACAAGAGGCACTGAAAAGACCCCTGTAGATTTAAATAGCCATTAACTGTTTGACTAACTAAATGGGGTTTATGACTGCTTTGCATTAAAGCTGGTAGATATCAGTGATCTGACCCCAGCATTGTAAACAGCAAGAGAGAGCTTTAATTTGCTTATTCTTTGAAGACTGGCCTTTTAGCATTCTAATAAAGACTAATCTACGCAGGATAAACTAGAGTATGTTTTAAGTAATTATACTACATGGTTAAACAGTCATTACTATAGGAGCACAAAGACCAAAAAGATTAGTTCATACTAAATATTTCTCTTAAGTGATGTTGTTTTCCCCTCCTAATTTGGTTTTCTTACAACAAACTTTGCCTTCACAATTATTCCCTTGGTTACTGTAAGAGTGCCAACATAATTTAGTATTTGGGGCTGGTACACAGAGCCTGGCAGAAACCTGACTCAAGCAAGTTTTGCTGCAGATTGGAGATGCGGCTTATTGCACAGAAAGCAGTTTTCTATATGAAAACTATTAAACTATATGAAGAGTAATTAAAAGCATCAATTAGGAATGTGAAATACAAATAATTTTATATTAGCCAGAAAACTTATTCTGACATACTAAAATGGGTGCCTGAAAGAAGCTGCAGTGTGGGTTGCCACTTATTCAGAGCTCTAAAATACTGCCAAGTGGTGTTTAAATGTATCATTTGATGTGGTATTTATAGGAAAATAATTTATTCTTACAATTTAAATTAGTGTAATACTCTGTCACTATGTTCATTTGTATGAAGATTCCCAGAAGTGCCACTGCTATGCTGACAGTTAAATTTAATTCTGCAAACAAACTTGTCTCTTTATGTGTGTGGAAAGACACAACCTGACATACTCTACACTCCAGCTTTCCCATGCCAGGAAAAAGGGCAACAACGCTATGAGTTGTCCTCATGCTTTGTCACGTTTTTCCAAAATAATTAATTTTTACTGTGAAAGAGTAGCCACTTAACTATATTTAATGGCTCTATGGCAGAAACTTCCTGTTTCACATAAAGTTATGTAGCTTTCTTCTATGGGGAGTCATTGCAAAAGGTTGGACTCCTTCGTTCTGCAGAGCTACATCCAAAGAACAGCAGAGGCCTTTCACTCTGCTCTTTGGCAGAATGCAACAAAGTAGTTACCCCATCACCTCACATGCAACTGGTTGAGAAGGCTATGAATTAGATTTTTATGAAAAACAAGAGTTAGAACAAACTTCAGTCAATCTAACCTTGCTATTTCTCAAGAAGTTTCGGCTATTAGTCTCTAAAATCTGATTCTGAATGTTCAGATGTTATCTACTTGTTACACTGCTGGCACTGACACACAATCCTAGGCAGAAAGATGCACAAAGGTAAATTCTGGAGCACTTCATGCCAAAACAAGGTGTGTGCACATACACATACAGCATTGGGAGACAAAGAGCTGCTGTTGGAAAAAGCAGAACACCACTTGGCTTCTGGCATTCACCCTTTGCTCAACAAAACAGGTTCTCTTTAGCTTGTCTTTGAAAACAAAAAGACACAAAAACACACAAAAACAAAGAAGTCACAAAATCAAATGAAAGCAAAGAATTCTTTATGGCAATGAAGCAGACTTTTTTTTTTCTTTTTTTTTTTTTTTGTAATACTCTCCATCTGTACCAAAAGACAAAATAGTAATAGCCTGACACACATGCCAAAAGGGAAAGGTTACAATACAAAAAATAGGTGCACTGAAGGATTGGTCCTACAGTGTATGGCATCACATCCACGGAATAGTTTAAGGAAATATTATCAACCCATACCTAAAAGGTACAAGGAAACTTTCCCTAAAGTTGTTAACAATTGGTGTCTCTGAAGGTAAGCTTTCCCAAGCCTCACCAACTAAGAAATTACTCAAGGAGGAAATATATACAAAGTATTCCTTCATCTTCATGCGGGAGAACAAATGCTGTGTACCTCACTTCTGGGTGTTTAATGTTATAGCAGAAAGAAAAAAAAAAGAAGTAATATCTTTGCTTTTAAAGATAAATGTACAGTTTTCAAGTGCAAGATTACACATAGCTCTGTGGTCTGATCTGCCAACTGCATCATGACATCTTGTCTCAAGAAGACCTTGGAAACAGACTGAGCTTCTAGAGGTAGATTATTCTTCACATCCTTTCTCGAAGATATCAATAGACATCCCTGAGTCATGTGTGATGCTCTGCCTTCCATCCACAGTGAACTCAGAAGCCCAGGTCAAGGCAGAGGCTCTTGCCTTGGAGCACAACTTCGATGCTGGCTAAAACATAAGAAGCAGGAGGGAGCAGCTGCTATGTACTTTTTGGTGACATGGTGCATCCAAGCAGGCACATGATAAGAAGAATAAGGGGTAAGAATGGCCTGGGAAAAGGACTGCTCTCTTTAGCAACTCTAGCAGAACTAAGGGGTACAGCTGACTCAGAATATCATATCTTGGGCACCAAGAAATTTTGTGTCTTCACCAAAGAAAAGAAATATTCCACTGCATTCAGTCAGAGCAACAATTTCAGATGAGTTACAGCAAACACATGTTGATAAGCTAGTTGGACAGTTTCAGTTCAAAGATAAAATCTCTTCATCAGCTCATCAAGGGAACAATCCAATCTGTGAAGTCCTAATCTACTCTTACTCAAAGCATACCAGCAGCAAGGAAAATTCTCATCTATTTCCCCTAAAAATTACAATCAATTGTATTAAAATATAGTTGAGAAACACATATGCTTGATTACCTGAAGAACAGCAGTCGTAGCTCATTTGTACTTTTAAGCAAGATATGATGGTAAATCTTCCATCCAGAAAAGTAATGTGTTAACCCACTCTGTCACCTAATCCCTAAGAGTCTCATTTTGATTGTACAAAAATAATTTAGGGAACCTAAGAGTTTAAAACTGTCTTTTCTGGTTCCTAAGTGCTTCATTTTAATAGATATTAGCTGTTAAAGATACTCATTTTAACAATGACATTTACAGCTTTAACCAGTCTATCATAGAGCATAGAGCATCACTTAGCAGGATAGTACTGTTTAAAAAATAATCTACCTGCTTTAATGTATATTGGAGTGTAGTATTTGATGTTGAATTAGGTCATTTTAACCCTTCAGCATTTTCCAGGAGCATGAATAGACTTCAGACCTTTTTAGTTCAACACAGAACTGAAAGATTCTTCCACACAATCAGAATATTCACTTACATCTCCCTTTCCATTTAAATTCCTTTCAATTAATTAAGCCTCACAATATCATTGCAAAGGTTTAGAAGCTACCATTCCTCATTTTGGAGTTGCAGGCCATATCCATTTGAGATGGGTGGAATAACTCCCACTGTTTTGAAGCAGGCTAAAGAACCAGGCTTTTTCATACCACAGAGAAGACTCCCATCAATTTTCAAGGGACTGGCTGGAGACACAGGTGACTAAACCAAAGCCACACACTGCCACAAGACATCGTAAATGTCCTGAGAGATCCCAGATGTACAGATTCCTGCGTATCTGTAACCACAACATTATCCTGCTTTTGAAACAAAATCACGAGACAGTGGATGATGAAGAAAATGTCAACGGGATGTATAAACATGCACTGGAAATCTAAGAAGCTGATTCTTCTTTTGTTGCTAAAGGCAAAAGAAGTGCCATGCTAGATCAAACAGCAAATCCAATTAACACAGTATCCTCTCTCTCACAGTGACCAGCTGTTAGAAAATGGTACAAGAATTATGTTATGCTGTCTCCATTTCTTAAACCCAAAACTTGAAACACCTTTCTGAGCCAGACCTTGAATCCAGACCAAGTACCTTTAAACAACCCTGCAGCCTTTTCTGGTCTATCTCCATTGCTGCTCAAGATGGTGGGATAGGAAATGAAATGAGCATGGCTCACTGAGCAAGATGGAGCTTTGGCCCTACATGGAAGGAAGTACTGTCTGGAGTCATCTCCTAACTCTATAGCACCCATAGGGATGCTAGCTCTGTGGGAGCAACTGGTGGAAGGTATCACACTCCTGTGCAAGACTGTGGCTCTCCATTTTCCATCGACTTCTTGCAGGCAGGGGAGCTGCTGCCATCCTCAGTGGCAGAAGTCCAGCCCAGTAGGAGACCCCAAGGAAGCTTATGAGGGCTGGAAGGTTGCTCGCGCACGAAAGCCCAATGCCACCCACACACTTGAAGCAGGTTGCTGCTGAGCTGCTGACTGGAGGCACCTCACATTGCTTCAAAACGACAGAGCACACCATTATTCGCAGGCATCATCGGGGCTATTTGGCAATAATGTGCCCATACGGGCCTGTCTGAAATAAGGGAGCAGCAGAATGAAGGACCACACGCACTCCATTGGCTTCTACTTGCATCCCTTTGAGATGGGTGATGAAAACTAGAGAGCCCCTGAAACATGCGTATGCCACCAATTTAGGCAGTGGAATAAATATTTTCTCTTCTGTTTTCTCTCTTTGCTTAATAATTCGGAAAATTCTCCTTGCTTTCCCAGCTGCTGCTGAGCAATAAGTAGCTATTTTTAGAGAGCTAATCACTGTGACTCCACAATATTTCTTCTGAGTTGTAAAAACTCATTTGCCTTTGCTTAATCTCACAGAGTTTGCTGTGTAGATATTGCCACAGCTCCTATTTTCCAGTGAGTATTACTTGTACTACATTGCCATTGAATTTTCTCTGCCATTTTAGTTTTCAGGTAATGGGAATGCTCCAGTCATTATGTAATGGGTCACCCTTCCACAGCTTCTAGTAGGCTCTTTTATATTTGACTCTCTAGCTATATGATCATATTCTATAAATTTGGATGGCTGTGGTGTTCAGATTGCATTGTGTCGCTTAGGACAACGGAGAAAGATAGGTCTCTGGATGGGGGACATTCATTTTAGATGCAAAGTTTGATAAAGGTGCCCACAGTTTTTAATATTGCATGTCATGTCTGAACTACCTTATGAGAAATGCAGTATAAACAGTGATTTAAATACAGGTGCCCAAAAACTATCAGATGAATAGCTAAAACTAGTCTTTTATTGCTCCTTCTAGCGCACTGCATTTCTTCAGAAGTTATAACACTTCTGCAGAAGAGCAACAGAGAGTAACCAGGACCACAGAGCGCATCAGATATATTATTCCTTAGTAACTAGAGGTTAATAAAGCCATTTTTCAGATACAGAATTAAAAAGAAATTAAAAAGTCAGCTTCTTATCCTGAAAATGATGTAACACTGTGTACAAAATTCAGGTTTGGCACATGGGTACAACAACACATGAGAAGATAATTTGTCAGGCCCAGTTCAGGAAAGAGTGTCTTGTTGTAGAAGTGCATGCTTCATTTTATCACTTGGTAAATCATCTCCGTCTTTCTTAGTAGCAACAGATTTAAGTGTCTGATGTAGTCTCCTAAATTAAAAGTTCTAATGCCAATTAAATTCAATTTGTTTGGTCTAAGGCTACTTACCTGAAACAATATACTGATACATTTGCATACCATAAATGACAGCTTGAGCATCTGCAGAATAAAATGCTGGCTTGCTGATAGGACACAATTAAGACAAAAAGAACTTAGGGATACCTTTTCCTTCATCAGACCATGCAAACCTAAACAGGAAAAGGGCTTAGATTTCCACCAGAAAGCCAAGTATAGCACCAGCTAAGACACCCATTAGTTTGCACAGGATTTTAGCAAGCTTAGAGCTCTCTCTGTAAGAGATGCTGAACAGCCATGGGCAGAGCTTGGTAAAATGGGAAGGTAGTATCCTTCAATGGAGTGCTTGAGATTTGCTCACAGGAGCTACTGTTCCCTTTGTGAACCGGTATAAATCGGCCAAGTGGATCCCATAGAACAACAACAAAACTATGGACAAAAGAACATGCAAACAAATGGAAAATTAAAACACTCCATGCAATGTACCATCATAGAGTTCTGTGCATGTGGGTGTGTTTGTGAAAATGTTATATACAAAGGTCTGAGGAATATATAGAAAATTTGTTACATAAATAAAACTGGGATATAATTAAAAGAAGCTTGTACTATCAAAAATAACATGTGCTGCAAAAGTGTCTAGGACATCACTCCAGCTGTATGAAACCATTGACAAACTGCCAGATTTTGGGTTAATAACTTTGCATGGGGTTGTTTTAGATACAGGGTGTTGTGGATAGGTTGTTGTCCTAAGGGGCTGATACCTGACAACACACTTTGAATGTCCCTGTACTTTATCAGGGCAAGATGTTAAAAACAAAGAGCATCTAAGACTGATATCTCAGAGGGTTTCTGAAATGTTTACATTCGGGCTACACAATTTCCACCTGTGTATGAGAGGGAATGTCCAGGGTACACAGCTGACAAATGTTGCCCTCTTGACAGCCTGTAATGTCACAATGCAGAAGACTTAAGGTTAATATGAGATGAAGCAACTTCTACTTTTGTTTCCCATTTGGGCTTTTTCAAGAGAAAGAAAACTGAAAGAAGTGACAGCTGACCACAAGGGATGTCCATGTATCTTTACTAACAGAGCAGCATGGGGGCAGGCCATTTCATCTATCTAGCCAGTAGACTTGAAATCTCAACCTCACAGACCGTGATTTGGGGTCAGTCACTCTGTTGTGTATCTTCTTGTCCATTGTCTACTTAGGTAACAAGACATTAACACAAGTCCCCACACTGCTGATTTTTTTGATGAACAGCACAAACATAAGTAATCCATGTGATTTTTCTCCCAAAACCCAACTAATTTGATGTAGTGATTTAGTGATTTCACAGGGACTTCCTGCATGGAAAACAAGAGCCACTTGAGACACTCAGTTCTAGGAATGTATCTCACTTTTGCTAGGACCACTTTCTACTGAAAACACACCAAAGCTCTTTTGGCACCAGGACCTTATAACAGACTTTCTGTGAGCAGAAGCCAGCATCGGCCAAGTATGTGTGAATACGAAGCTCAGAGTTTCAAATTCCCCAACATTAGCATCCCCAGCACTGTTGATTTGTGTCCCTCCAGTTATGACACTGGGGTTGCTAATGTGGTCATTCCTGTAGAACTCATATCCGAATAGCTGAAAGAACAGATGTGCTGCTTCTAAAATTTGCATTACCCATTTCCACCTGTGAGAGTAATACCATCAGCTCGCCAATTACTCATGGAGATTTGAGTTTGAACTCCAGACCCAAATCTTTTTTACAAGCAGTGCATTTAACAAATCAGTAGTGCACTCCGCAAAAATGCAACTAAACTGGAGTTGGAGAAAACATCTGTCTCTGATGTGCACCATTGTGATACTTTATGTCAGTTTGCATCAGTCAAGCCTGCAGTTTAACTCTGTTTCAGAGGTTTTTTACATGCATCAAAAGGTTTGTCATTTTTTTGTGATTTAGGTGAAGGTAGGTTAGGCAATAAAATTCTGTGGGCTGGCAAGCACCGAAGCAAACCTTAGCTTTTAGCTTTATGTTCCCAGATGCCTACATTTCCAGTGGGTAGTCTGTCATATGTTTAAAGAAAATGAATGCTAATGAAATAGAAAGTGGTGAAAAGCTGCTATAATGGTAGAAAGTTGCTCAGCTAATAGAATAGGTTCTGATAGAAGCAATTGATAGAGCTTTCCCAGAGCTCTAAAAAAGTAATTACTTAAATATTTATACGAGCAAAGAGCGGGGAGCTAGGAGTGGAAAGGGGGGGATCCATTTGCAAGTCTGCTGTAGAAGGATCTTCTGGAGGCTACCTAATGCATGTTCTCACTGCCTTGTAAGTTCCAGTGGAAAACTCTTCTTCTATTCCCTAGCTCAGAAACAAGTTTGCTGCTGAGACACACTTCTGTATTACGTTAGGGACAGAGTAATGGATTTTGAACTATGTGTCTTCAATGGAAATCCTTCTTTCTCCTCAGCTGGAAGGCAGAACTATTATGTCTGCTTCAGTCCAGAACTGTCATCACACAGGAACTGACCCCAGACTTTTGAGAGAATTCATAGATTCCACCAGCTCTTTTTATTAAAATGTCACATTCTTCCACTCTTAAACATTTCACTAAATGCAAGAGCCATGGGGAGCAATATGTTGGCCTTGGCAAATCCAAGACAGGATTAAAACCCTAGAGCCTGTTCAAATCAACAGAACTGTTTCCATTTCACTGAGGGGATGGCAGTGGGGAGGCGAAATTGCAGCTGTTTTGCCAATGCTTTTCCTAATGATATTTTTTTAATTGAAAACTTGAAAATCTGACTCATTTTCATAACTGACATATACACAAGCATATGGTTAAGAGAGAGTCAACTTTCCAATCAACCCTGCAGGTCTCCAGAGGTCTGCCACCTTCAGCCAGTAGTTTTTGGAGGATGATGTTTCATTAGTGGATCAAATCCAGACTTGGACTTGAATCCAGCTGGCACACACGAGGCTCTCGAGCTGACAAGCTGTTCCTTGGAGCGTTATGCTTTCCTCTCCTGCCCTAGCTTTAAAGCCACACATTGGCAGTGTGATGGACTGTTTCATCATGATGTTTCACAATGATGTTATAACACCCACATTTCTGAAAAGAAGCGCATGGAGCTCCAGGAAATTCTGCATCAAAGCTCAGCCTGGGCAGTTATTGATAAATATCTTCATGAATTAGTCAGGCCACCTTGTCCTCTGAGAGCAGGGAGCTCAGATATACTGCTCTATCCTCCCCCGGCTCACTCAGGGGCCTGGCTGAATCCCCCTCCCTTCCACTGTAAACACCAGCTCTAACTCTTATCTCGGCTCCTTGACCAGTTTCATTCTGAAATGCCACTGTGATCTGATGCCAAAGTTCACATGCAGATATTGCCTCAGGCTGCTAATAGCTGTAACTTTCCTCTCTTCTCACTCCTCAAGCACTCATTTATGATTAAGCAGATCTTATGTTCAGGAGAGAGATGGGTCTTACTTCATTGCTTGTGTATGTCCACACCACTACCTTCAGTGAGGAATAACACAGACTAAAGGAAAAAAATTCTATTTCTCCCATTTGGTTTACAAACCACAGAAATCCGTGCTTTTAAGCACAATAATATATAAATTGTTATATAAAGAAGCAGACAGCCATGGCCTGTCCTCAAGCTGCCATACTCTGTATGCGTCAATTACAAAGAAGGGCTTACTCTAACAGAAAGTGACCTCTTGAATGCTTGTAGCTTTTTCTGCCTTAAAATGATGGCACTTCCTGCACACCAATAACTAAAATGCTAGACTAGAACTGAGATTCAGTTTCTGGTGATAATTGTCCAGTGCCAGCTGCCTTCTAGGTCAGCATCTGCCTTCACACTCAAAAAGCAATTCACACAAATACTGGATTGCTCACTGGTAGTGAAGAAGCATTTCATGAACTTTGAAAGTGAAGACAGAGCTTCAGGGTTTCAGTCTGGGTCCAAAATTTATGATGTTTTCTGTACATCACAGTGCAGGGGTGTGTAAGCCAGTCTTAATGGAAAAGCTTTGGTGGCATTCTAGTTAGCTTTGATTTAAAGCTTAATTTAGGTCCTGAAAAGGGTTAGTGCATCTTTACAGCCATCTTGTAATTCTCCAAGAGTCCTGCCACAAAGTTAGCCAAGCCCACATTTCAACACAGCAGGGTCACTTTCAGATCAAAGAGGTACTCAGACAACTACCAAAATTCACAGAAAAACGTCTTACACCTTGTCCAAAAATCTACCAGAAAGGAGGCAGACACTTTCACTATTCAAGTTCATTCAAAGGTGATGTAATGAAATAACATATGTCACATACACATATATATATATATAGTCACTCATGATGTTAAATGAAAACTGAAATTCTAGGCTGAAAGTGGATCTAACTAAATATTTAAAACTCAATATTAGAGCTGAGAGAATAATTGGCAGCAAATAATTCACCCATGAACTTAGCTTTTTTTTTTCCAGCTTGTGGAATGTCTGCATACAGATTGCCATTTCCTCGGATTTGATCATTACTTTAAATGAGTCTCAATTTTATAGTGCAATTCTTTCCCTGTATAGGTCGATGGTGAGGAGTCTCCGGCACTTTCCTGACACTTTGTATGTGAAGCCTGGTCTGCGGGTGTTGGCCGTAAGCAGCTGTGCACGTAACACAGTGGTGCTCTGACCCACAGTTTGATGTGCGTGTTCTGTTTGAAAATCTGAGCGTGCCAGCGCAGCACTTAGTTTTTCCAAGCAGTAGTGTGGGTGAAAGCTGACCACTACAGTATTAGGAAAAAGCAAATAATAAGCAGAAAGCATTGCAGAAAGATGCTCATTTTTAAATATTAGCACATCCTCAACAATAACAGAAAGGCCTGAAGAAGGCTTTTTGCCTCTCCTTGGTATAAGCACCCCCAACAAACGCTCTTAATTAGTTCAATGTAAAGGACACAGTTTACTGGAACCAATACCAAAACCCAAGTACTTCTGCAGCTGGGATGGAGTAAGCCCACGTACCAGTACAGGCTGTGGGCCAAAGGCATAGAAATCCTCTTTGCAGAAAAAGCAGCAAATGGAGAGCACACAGAGAGGAGTGAGCACTGTCCCTGCAGCCAACACAGCCAGTTGCCCACAGGGCTGCACTTGCAGCCAGCCAGCTGTACACTGGCCTGTGTCTGCAGGGACACGGCCAGCAGGACAGGGGAAGTCATAACTCCCCGCTCTTTCAGCACTGATAAGGCTGTACCTGGAGTGTGGTGTTTGTTCTAGGTTCCCCTGCACAGAAAATAAAGACACTGACATACTGGATCAAGTAAAGCAGAGGCCACCAGTAGGACCAGGGAGCTGGAAAAACATACGGTGAGGAACAGCTGAAGCAATTGGGTTTGCTTCATTTGAAGAAGAGAAAGTGAAACAGAGGTGTTACTTCTCTACCACAACCTAATAAGGTACCAAAAAAATGGAGTCAGACTCTTCTTGGAGATGCACAGTGCTGACACAGGAGGCTATGGACACAAGCTACAACTTGGGAACATTCTCATTGAATATTAGGACAAACTCTGCCACTGCAAGGGTGAAAAACACAGGAGAGGGTTGTTCAGAGGTGTTGTGGAGTGTCTCTCCTTGGTGACAGTGAAAACCCAACTGGATATGGCTCTGATAAACATGCTCCCACCAGACATGCTCAGCGTATGAGGAAAGACTGTATGACCTCTGGAGGACCCTTTCAACGTGCACACTTCTATGATTCCCTGATACCCTAATAATTATTTTTCCAGCCCTTGGAGCAAATCCAAAATATTTTTACACTCCTGATCTGTATTTCTGTAAGAATATAAAGATTTTTATAGTGATTTCTGCCTATGAAGAGATTTAGAATGTTAAAATAATCCACCCCACCGGAGCTAGATTAGTGGCAAAAGTAAGGCAACAAACCAAAGGTGCAAAATTCCTTAATGGTCGGGTTCGCTGCGAGCATATCTCAGCTCAACATGACTGACTTACAGTCACCCTGATTTACACCAGCAGAGAGTTCTGCATTGAATCTTAAGGCTGAATAAATGAATGTGTTTCACAGTTAACATAACCTCATATACAGCACAACTCATTTAAAGACAGCCAAAAAGTGCTGTCTTTCTTGCTGTGGTACCACAGTAGGAACCTATGGAAACCTCTTGTGATCTCTGACTTGCAATATTGTTGTGTCTGATGCAGAATTAATAGGCACTGAAATAAATTTCAGCTTTTAATGACTAAATGTCATGCAAGAGAATGGTGGACTTGGAAGCCAGCAGAAAAGCCCTAGGCTGTTTGAGGATTCAGATTCAAATTATCCAGTTATCTGTACTCCTCTTAGATATCTATAAATATCTACACTCCATGGGGTGCTCATGCAATTTCTGATGGTTTACCAGACTGAAGCCACCTCTTCAACTGTAGGTTAGAGTTGTAACTCCTTGAT
Source organism: Campylorhamphus procurvoides (assembly GCA_013396655.1). NCBI lineage: Eukaryota > Metazoa > Chordata > Aves > Passeriformes > Dendrocolaptidae > Campylorhamphus > Campylorhamphus procurvoides. The sequence goes on from WBMV01003337.1 coordinate 516,444, forward strand.
ATCAATGAAAAGGCAAGGGACTTAGTTATGAAGGTCATTTTTCAACTGAACAGTTAACTGGAGGGCACCACAGAATGAGTTTAGCTCTCTTTTGTCTCACAAATTTTGCAATCAAATAATATAAACATGAACAAAGCCATTAAGGAGACTTCTTCTTGCAGACTGCTCTGGAAAAAAATTTAACTAACTTCTTAAGGTAAATTATTAGAACATTTTCATTAACACAAAAGGTTTTTTTAATTAGGATTTTGCAAGCTAAATCTCCTAATGTATGAAGGACTAGAACTTCAAAATTATTTGAATTGCTTATTTTTTTCTCCCACTGAGAGGAACAAATGTAACTTTTTCCAAAATATATTCAGTTTGTAACTGAACACTTTCTAATTAACTATTTAATGACTTGGGTTTTCATCAGCCTATAGAAATACATGAGATGGCTGCTCTCCCAGCTAATCCTCCAGAGCTCTGAGTGCTTTAAGAGCACATCCAGTGCAGACCATGCTGAGACACCGTGGTAGGCAGAGGTACAGGCAGTTTACTCCTACACAAAGCAGGTGCAAAACAGGTCCAGGGGATATTGTCCCCTTTGTAAGGAAGCAGTTACGGGCCACAGATGCTAATGAATATAGGAACACATTTATTGGGAAGACCCATGTAACCACAGCACTCCCCTAGCACTGCTATGTGTGCTGTGGCATGAGGTATCTGATACTGCTATGGTGTGGCTGCTTTGCCAGCATCAGTGCAAGGCCTACACTCTGGAAGGTGCCAAGGAGAGGAAAGATAGCTTTTATGGGGATGTGAATGAATGCTCCCATATGACAAGAGAGAGCAGCCACAGTGGCTGTGACACGGTAGAGCTCTGCCTGATATCACATGACTAGTAGTAGCCTGACTGACCATCAGCAAACACGAAGTAAATTAACCCAGCTGAATGCTTCACATCTGGACTCAGCTGGTAGGACCTGGCCACAACACAGGAAATGTGGAGAGTGTCATCAGAGTTGGTGCCAACATCTCCAAACACACAGCAATTGCAAAAATCTCTGCACTGGAGCCAAGATGAACAGATCAATCCACAGGGGTGCCATAGCAATGCACCAGCCGATCCCACAGACACCTGAGACGTGTGCTCAGTGACACCACCTGCCAAGGATCAGCTCAGGTAAGTCCAACACCTCCCCCAGTACTTCCAGCCCTAACAATCTCAAGCAAGTCTCTCTGTCCATGATACACTGATGCCCAGCAGGCTGAATCCCAAGGAAACACATGAGTCAACAGACACTGATAGGAAACATCATGCTGAAATGCCAACAGAAAAACATAAGCTATGAGTTTTCAGTGAAAGGAAAGAAGTAGTCTAAAGCTAGTAGACTTAATAGACCACTGTGCAACAGGAATGAGATTCTGCTTTTTAACCTGGTCTGGCTCCCTTGTTGTAGCAGCTTCAGAAAGCTTATATAAGGACTAATATGACCACATTATTACATGCTATGCCAGAATAGGCTATAAAACCAATTGCCAGATGACACCATTAATCAGAGAAATGCACTTGATCCACATAGATAGGAAGCTTGAGCACATAGACTAAGACAGACAGAATGCTGTGAATATAAAAGGTCAAAGCAAAGTTGTGGGAAAGGGCCTGACCCTTTGCAAAATTAATAAAATCTGTGTTTTTTTCTGAAAGAAAACATTAGCAAACAGTATGAGAATGATGTACAGCTAATTATAAATGTAATACATGGGTAGTTGCTTGCTACTGCTCACAGACTTCAACCCAGCTCTACACTCTCAGGCTTCTAACTCTTACCGTGCTTTTTTTATGCGTTAAAATCTCAGTGGTAGCCCTCTTGCTTTAGATATGGAGAAGCCTGGGTTTGTAAGACTAGGATGATATCTCCATTACTACCCATCAAAACACAAATGATGTTCCTTGATGAGAAATGACTGGGTTTGTTTGCACTAAGTGTGGAAGCACTTGCGCCCATGTTCAGCAAAGGGGTACAAATGATAAGAAAGCAGTGACCCTTTCCTAAATGAATCATCCTAGGCACAGTATATGAGGGGGAGTGTGAAAAACCCCAAAAAGTATTTAATAAACAGAATACTGGAAGGCAAAGGCATAGTGAAGACAAAGGTTATGATAAAACAGAGATTTTGGTCAGATGTCTTAATCTATTTACACAGCAGGAGGTTTTCAACAAACTGCATTGCAAGATTAGAAATGAATTAGCGTGTTCTGAAAACAGACATTGAAGTCCAGAAACAGAGAGCAAACACGCACGTTTTTTGTACAAAAGTACCCAGCACTAAAGGCAAAATCCAAATGTTATTTGATGTCATGGTGGCCACATACTAATATACAACAGAATAGACTAATTCCAGTTACCAGGGACCTAAACCAATCACCTAGTCCAACTGTCCCTATGCAGCATAGTAAGACATGAAATTGTGGGATGGAAAGGCCCACGTAAGGTTTGTCTGAAATAGAGAATGCAGATGTCTTAAAATTGTGTTAAAATTAACAAATAAACACAATGCAGTGGACATTAAAGAACTTCAGAAGATGTTTTACTAGATTAGAATTAAGGATTTTATTATACACACTCCTATTCAGGCAAAAATGCTTGCACATGCAATAAGAGTTCATTAGACAACTAGAAAAGATGTTAAATCTGAACTTTCCTAGAAGATAAAGTCAGATCACATTCAGTGTTTGCAGATATCATCTATTTAAGTTAAGAATGCAATCTCTTAAGTGACAGAAGATTCAGATCTGGAAGATGGTAATGCTGAGTGCAGTAGCAGAAAAAACAGTCGCTCTAGTTTCCTGCAGACTAGACAACTGGGCAAATTCTAACACTAGAATCAAGTTTAGAAACAATTATCTGCAGGTATATTTTGAGAGTTTTTTCCCTGGACACCCACAGTTTTACATGATCAGTGTTAGAATAGAAACAACTGAAACACTATCTCATATGGGGCACTGTGGATGTGATCATGTTACCCCAGGTAAGACTTTTTTTACCTCTTTGTCTCATGGCATTCTTGGGCCAGGGAAAGATACACAAAACAGACTTGGGAGAAGTTTTCCCCCATTCCTTTTGCAACACAAAGCTATATCTAAGTATAGGTATATATAGATATATGTAGGTATATGTACATGAACAGCTGAAACTGGCCTCAGTGGATCTTTACACCAGAAAATCTGCTCCAGGTACCCCCAGATGAGGAGAATCTGCCCCACACATGTAGGATTTCAGGCAGCTCTGGGGAGCTGCAAAGCCAGCTATAGGAAACAGTGCACCAGTCTTACACTGTAGGTGCTCCTGGGTGGCAGGAGGTATTTCTCTTTGCTTTCTCTCACTCTGTCCTTTGTTTACTTTTGTGCATGTGCTGGGTGCTTTTCAAAAAATGCAAACACCTCTCCCCAGAGAGCACACAGCACAGTACAGCACAGTGCTGGCTGCAGAACCCTTTTTGTATTCCTTGTGCACTGGGCAGGGATTTTTTCATTTCATGCATCATCCATAACTTGCCGCAGCAATTCCAAAAATCTCTACCACGCTCACATGAATACGAATAATTTAAATTCATATTTTTGCTTTTGAAAATTTATCATCATAGAAGTTGGGCTCATAAAGCAACTGTATTTCTGAAATTTCTCACAGAATAATCAAGTGATGGCACTGTCCAACAAAACAGCCTAATCGCATTGGTATCGTACAGGCACTTTGAGCTATGACTCCATCTCACAAGAAGGTCAGGTACTGACATAAATCTGTCATCAGCATTAGTGTTCACTCTACTGGCTTTTCTTCAACACTTCTTAATTTAGACTAATTTAATAAGTAATTAAAACAAAAGGGGCTGTTACTCAGAGTACAGGTAGGTGTCTTTTCTCTGCCAGTGGGTAGTATGAAATGTTTTGGAGGCACTTTACATGAAATGCTGCTTAGGACATCTACTGAAAAGTTGGCCTGGAGTAGATGCTACTCCTTAGCCCCCAGTAGTGTCCTCTGGGTTTTGGCCAAAGAACAAGATATTGCATTTCTTAAAAATAGCTGTGAATATGGGTATTTAGTCCTCCCTGACCTTAGAGAAAGTATTAGTTTTCAGAAAAAGCAAAGCAAATTGTAACTCTGTCATAAGCAATGAGTTCTACAGTTTCTCAGTTTTAAATGCATTGGAATTTGAGAACCAAACATCCCTCTCGTTTCCTACTGCAGGGCCATGTCAAGGCTCTGCACCTGCCACTGTCCCTACAACTGCCCCATAGCGCAGGGGTTGTACAAGGAGAATTAGGTCTATGTGTTGCATTATAAAATATTTTTTGTGACTTAGATGATTCCCTTTCCCAGGACCTGAATCTGTATTACGTTCAACTGAGTACTTTCACACCCAACAATGTTTCCGTGAAAAAAAGGAGAAGCTAGAAAAGAGCAGAAGGGAAGAAATGAATTGCAGTGGTTTTCCTGTTGAACTTGCGCCTGGCAAAGGATTTGCTTGGGATTTCTGAAACTGGGCACGACCCCCTCCCTAAAAGGTGCTAAAGAAGTTTGCACAAACAGTTAAACCAATCTTGTAATTACACACAGAGCATTCAAGACAACCTCCCTAAATTTTTCATCCAAGCAACAAAGTCTCCACTGGAAAAAAGATACGCACTTCTAAGCTCTTCAGTAAGACAGACAATGTTATTAAGACCTCCCCAACTGCAAACAAACCAAGCCTGAACCCTGTTATATATTTCTCCAGCAGTGGAGTGAAAAAAATCTCATACATTTTTCCTGATACCAAACTGCTGATGGAACTGGTGGGGTATCCTTGGGTACCATTCCAGCTGCCCATGTGATGTACCCCAAAGAGGTTTGTCACAAAGCACACAGTAACTCCTGCCAGCCAGGCCCCAATGCTGCCTGCTGCCTCAAGGAGTTTTATCTAAAAATAGAAGCCGCTTAAGAAAAATGACCACTTCTTTAGAAGAACAGTCAGTTTCTTTCTGAATCAATTTAAGCCCGGGCACATCAATGAGATAGAGCTTGACCTAAAGAGCTCCACAGAAATCAAGACCTAAGGTAAAGGTGTGCCAGTAATATGGAAGAAGATAAGGAGACTATGGGCCTGATCCAAAGGCCACTAGGTCAGTGGCAAGCTTTAGTGTTGATGTAAATGGGCTTTGAAACAGGCCACGCTAGAGAAAAGAGCACTCCTTATTATAAAAATAAGCAGCCATTAGAAATATACCTGAAGTTACAGGGAATTTTTTGCAGGCAAAACTTCCTTCCATTTTTTCATCATCTTAGCAAAGGATTGTGCCATTTGGCTCCATAAATGGCAGGCACCGGGTTGTCACCTCATCCCAGTGGGTGCGCAGGGGTCAGAAGCACATGGGTACGGTTTGCCCAAATTGTTTCTGCAGGAAAACATGGTTGAACTCTCTGGGCACCCAGTCAGCAGCACTGCCCAACAGCATTGCTGCCCACATCCATTTTGCATGAGCAACTGCAAGAATCCCTTCCTGGCTTACTGCAGAGTGGTGATGGTTCAAGTAACAAGAAAGGAGCTGGGTAGTGGCAAACACAAAACTTTCATCCAGCCCACCCCACCTCACAGCTGCTGTTTGCCAGTAGGTACAGTCATTTTTTGACTCAGGTATAATTATCGCTAAGTTGGTGAGAGAATGCAATTGTTTACTCCTTAGTGATAGGCAAAAAATACAACTGTAATTCTCACCCTCTCTGGCCCGTGCTGAATATTCTTCACTGAAGCTGTTAAACTGATAAGGTTATTCATTGACAAGATATGAGATAGCAAATGTTCTGTAATTGAATACCATATGCCACACCACAAAGGAAAATAACACAATTCTTTCAGTGATAAAATAAAGGATATACTAAGAGAGCATTGTTAAACTAGCTTACTGTGCTAAAACAATGAGGAGAGAGGGAATATGCAAGTCACGCTGTTGGCTACAATATAATTGGCTCGTTAGGGAAATGTGCACACACAGATACATGTGAGGGAAACTGGAGATCACAAAACCTGCAGAACAGCATGGAATTTGGGCACAGCTTACAGACACTTCTGCCAAAAGAGGGAGTTGATGATGGGACAGAAAGCTTGGTAACGAGCATACATACCTGTATGCAACTCACCCTGCAGTTGGCAATTCAGGTTTCCCTGATTTCCCTGTGCCAGCCAAGGGGCACGATTCCTCTGTGACCCTGGCACGAATAATGTTTAACCATGAGAAAGCTGCGTTGTGCTCTCTGACTTGGAAGCTTCCAGTTTGCCTTAAAGTATTAGAGCTGCATTATATTGATTACTGCTTGATATTTGCAGGTCTACAAAATGTCCAAGGAGACACAGGAAAGTTTAGAGACTTTTAATTTGCTGTACCAAAGCTTTTCTGATGGTCCCAAAAGATTACACATTTATGAACAAGGGCAGAAACTATAAAAGCTTATTGTTTGCACTCAGCCAAACTTCATGGATTTTTTAAGTATGACAAAAGAGAAAATGAGTTACACAGATTTTCAATAACTTGAACACCAATCTCTGATGTCCAAAGGGAATTACTTCAGTGTTCTTTCTTTGTCTACCTTGGCCTGGCTTTAAGGGTTTATCCTTGTAAACGACATCAGTAGTTACAGTTAACAGGCCCAAAAGAAGCTGTGGGGCTGAGATCCCTCTTGTCCTGATGTGCTAGAAGCTCCAGGGAGAAGACTACAGACAGCAAGAGGAACTTTGTCAAGGTAGACTCACTGTGGAAGATAGGAGCAAGCAGCACAAACAGCCCTTCCCTTCCCTTCGCTTCAATGACACATCAGAGGTACCAAGAGGATTCTCTCATCAGAGGGCAATGGCACGAAGTGAGATTAAGGTAGCAACCCATTTTGCTTTTATGTGTTCAGCTGAAGAACAAGGTCAAAGACATAAGGTCTTAAAACTTTTAATTAAGTGACAGTAGAATTATTCGCTTGCTCCTGGATTACACTGGTGCAATCCAGCATGAAAGCTGCTATTTGAGGATTCCCTTGATTTCTGCTCCTCTTTGATGGGGGTACACAATAAATTGTTTTCAGGTACAAACTTGCCATAGCTACTGAGAAGCATGCAAGATGCTGCTAAAACCTTCCCCACTTTCTGTTTCACTGAAATGGCAGAAAGGCGCTAAAGCCATAAAAAAGAAACATTACTGCAATAAAATCTAGTGTGGTTACAGAAAAGTATGTTGCAAATTGGGGGGAGAGATAGATATAAGGCAAGTACAGATATTTTCTTTGAGAAGCATGCATGAAAAGTGTCACATCACTGGAAAACAGTGGTCCATAAACGGACCCTGTGCACTCCCTATTCAAGGGCCAATGAGTAGCACCTTTTCTGGCAATACTGATGCAGGTATGAGCACATTAGGTGGTTCTGAAGGGCCTTACTGGTCCATGGCATGCAACCCTAGGAGCACCCAGCATTTGAATGCATGTGGTGGAGCAGAAGCAGGCCCCATAGTCAGGAAACAGAGCATAAAATGCATGGCTGTGGTAAGAATCAAACTAAGATGTGATTAAAAAAAAAAAAAAAAGAAAAGAGTAGTGTTCTGGTTTCTGAGCTCTATACTTTATTTTTATTTGTTTTTATGCTCCTGTAAGTAAAATCAACAACTTCTTTTTCCCCAATAAACTGAAATTTTGCAGACCATTAATCCATAATATGGACAAAAGCCTTCGGGTGTATGTGAAACAAAATGAAAAATGGTCAGTCTGGTTCTTCCAGGAAAAACTGATACTTTACATGAGCAGTAAAGATTTTCCAACAAGCAGCAGTACACACGTTTCAGTGCAGACCCACAGTGAATGCATCAGCGTGGTAGAGGGTAATGGCTCTGAATATCATTTATGCGCACTTAACTACCATTTAGTTAATGTTTATGCAGCATTTTGAAAATGCAAAGTGCTGTAAAGATGCCAAGTGTTATTATTATTAATAATCCAAGTGATAAATATGACTCCAAATTCTATACTTTATCCTTGTCCTTCATGTCAAAGGGATGTTTGCACATATAATAAGCACTGCAATTCAGCAAGACTCTCCACAGCGTATGTGTTACTTAGAGTTCATGAGTTTTACATGTAAGGGAATAAAGGACTAACTGGTTTCTCCCCAAATTTACTGAATGCTACAAAGAGAAAAACAAACTAACATGGAAGATTATGTTTAAATCCTACATTTAACAATACTAGGTCAGACCTCTGCTGTAAGATTTAAAAGCCTATTTAGCAAGCAACACAGGTCAACATGCTTTAATAAAATGTGTTTTCCTTTCAATTAATGTAAAAGAGGGCACAGAAAAGGACTTAAAGGCAGCAATATGTGGGTATCTGCTGTCTGCTATGTTCCTAGTGCACCCTCCACTACAGCAGCTGGCCGTCCATATTTAGATGATCCAAACTGGCAGACCTTTGCCTCCTTACATCTCCACTCTGTCCATCAGAGGAGGCCACCACCCACAGAGCCTGCTGTCACAGAAAGAATTATTCCCTTGGGTGATTTTCCTATTTCCCTAAATCACTTCTCTTTTATTTGCACCTGCAGCACCACATCAAAAAGGCAGTCAGGAACCACTCCACAAGTCACTGAGTTTCCAAGACACGGGTCCACCATGAGTGCCTTGCCATCGCAGTGGATTACTCTTATGGTACTAGACCTCAGCAGGGGAATAATCTGTGAGCCAAAGCCTTTGGTCTCTCCTTTTATCTTCACAAATAAACCTTCCAGTGCTCTCAGAGAAGTGGCTGTTATTTCAAGGAGGTGATCAGTTTGTGAAAAAGTGCTAAGTAAGGACAGGGAATTTTCATACCATGTGTTTTTATCAGGTTTGGAGTTGCCTTTGCAATTGCAACAGCTTCGCCACTGAGACTACACAGGAAGGTACTTGTGTGAGTGAAACATCTGCCATTCCCCTTACTGGAAACCAAAAGGGCAAAACAGATTTCTAAAAGAAGGTCTTTTAAATATCTTCACTCACTTCAGCAAACTGGATTTTCCAGAGCTCAGCTCCCATTCCTGTGTTCTATTGCAGCGGTTGGATGCTGAGCTCTTGGATGCTTGGTCCAGACCTTGTGACTGGGGACAGAGGTAGAGAATATGTGGCTGAATCCACCCTTTGAAGGCTTTCTCCAAGACTTGAAAAACTATCTTAGTTTAAAAAAAGGAAAATGAGGGGAAAAAAATCCCACAGAGACAGCCTGATCTTCTACTTGTTCACACTGGTATAAATCAAGAATAACCCCATGGACTTTGTAGGACTTGCACAAGTATAAAACTGCTAGAAATGAAAGGTTCCCTTTCCTAGCTTCAGCAGTTGGCTAGGTTTTCTTTAAATAGCTTCATTAATAAATACTTTAAAAAAGGGGGGAAAAAAGTGCTCTTCCTCCCTCAATACTAATTGCTAGTGCTCAGATTTAATCTTCAGCATTTATTGTGCTTCCCCAAATCCCTAATAATCACCCCAGAAGACTCCTTAACATTGTTGTATAATGGGAAACAAGGGCAGGGTATTACTTTTTCATGTACAAAGATGTTTCATCAGGAGGCCAGATTTCTTCTATGCAGCTAAAGTACATAGAGCCTGACACTTTTAATTTCTTCCGTAATTGTGTCACAAGAGGGGTTTATGTCACTGTGCCTCTTTGCTGAATTCCAAGAGGCTCAATGCTATTCCCATGGTCATTGCCTCCTGCCTCTACTTTAAAATAATGAAGATTTGGGTTGAAATAAATTTGAAGATATCAAATAAGGACCCCTTGAGTTCCAGGGAAAGAAAATAAAGCAGCTTTTATTAAACTTGTTATGAGACCTTTCATGACCACTATTCTCGCTGTTCTCTTTGCTCAAAGCCTTTAGAGAATGGTCTCACTTTAGCCTAAACTCAGCTCTTTCTCAGCTCTCTAAGCCTCTGTAAAATTGAAGGACATTCACTCCAACACACGTCTTTAATAACTCAGTATGATTTAAACTTTCAATCTGCATTCCTGATTTCTGTAATAATTGAAAGGAATGCATTAGCAGCAGAAAAAAACCCACTTTTGCTTCATAAACTTTACCTTCATTGCCTCAGATTTTCAGTAGTTCTCAATATGTAAGTTTAATGGCGTGACCCTAACAAGAAACGATCAGCAAATGAAACGAACCAGTGTGTAGCTGCTCCACACGGCTACAAGTGTCAGCTGTGGCCTGCCTGCCATTAATTTTATTGTAACTCATTTCTTCAGGTTGAGTACAGCACGATTTAATGTTCCCATTCTCCCATTCCTGTTCTGCATGACAAATTGTTTTAATAAACATAAACCGGGTAATAATAAAGTAATAATAAGCCTAGCACTCACCTTATATCACTGCAGTTAAATTCTCCCACAAGCCAGTGCTGGTTACAGTGACAATTACAGTTGGGCCAATCCGCAGCCAGGCAAGCACAATGGACAGATTTAATATCGTTTGTAAATATGATTAGTGTGCTGTCATGTTATTGCAGCCTGGTATTTACATTTCTCTCTGGGGTTATTCACTACACCAAATCAACATTAAATAGTGCTCCCTTCTCTTCCCCTTAAATCAAATATACCTTTCTTTGTGCTCCACTCGGAAGTTAATGAAGAAAATGGCATCGATTGTTAATATTCAGGGATCAATCAGTGCTTTACATACCTCTTTTTTTTAAATAGATGTACATCTGTCTGTATAACCCTAGAAGATTTCTTTCAAAATTCATAATCTCCCCCCTTCCTCCTCCCCCTCCACACACACCCTTTAACATCAATGCTCGTCTGCTGACTCTCTTATGAAAAATGTTCAAATAATGAATGGCTGTTGTTTACAGAAGTAATTTCATGCTACATTTCCATTATTGCCTGGATTTGTTTAGCTTCTCAAGCTTCCCCATTTCCCTGCAATGAACTTTTAAGGAAATATAACCAGCTTTCACTGTTTATGCCATTATGTTTATAATAGAAGCCGCTCTCATTTGTGACATATTGCAACACTTCATAACTGTGTGCAAATAAGCATCCTTAAACTTGTTAAGGTCAATTAATCATTGTACAAAAGCTTTTTTAGCCAGGACTTCCACCAGCATAAATCCAGCCATGTAGCAGGGTAATGAAAGGGCTCTAGCGTGGACTTGGGTCCTACATGGCACAATTGTGTGCTTCAGATGTTAATAAAACTGCCTGCAGACGACACAGGTCTTTTGCTCCAAAGTTATTTGGTTCCCATGGTCAGGCAGCACAGGCTGAATGCCTGCAGGCCAAATCAAGAACAGACAAAAGTCTATAATGACTTTAATGATGAATTTCCACCAACCTAAAAAATTTGAAAGCCACCTTTTCCACAATGAAAGCAAGGACTCAAACCATAGGACATCCTGCTGAGTTTGGACCTATTCACTGGACAGGAACTGACACATGAAATACAGTACAACAAGTACCTATCTTGAGACATCACAGAGGACACCATCAAAGGAGAGTGCTGCTGTCGGCAGCGAGGAGCCCTGGCTGCTCAGGCACATGTTTCACTTGACAGTGTGCAGCCCTGGCCTCCTCCCACTGCTGTGTTAACTGCTCTGGGAGGACGGGATCTCTGGGGGATGGCAGTGATGATGCTGACTGCCTGAGAGCTGCCTGGCACAAACACTGATGACGGAAAGGGCTCTTTTTAATTAGAACCAACCTTCTCCATACAGCCACGGAACATGCAGACTCACTCTTGCCCTTCATGCAGCTAAGAAAGAGGAAATATCCATGCAGTTTATGTTTCCATTTTCAACAAAGAGGTTCTCATCCCCTGCACTTTTTGACTGAGTCAAGACCTATGTCTGAAATTTAAGACATGCCTTAATCAGACTCAGTAGGTTTTCTGGATGCCCCAGGCTTACCGATGTCATGGTGCTGGGGTGCATGTGAAATAAGCCTGGTCTGTGTCACTGGGCTTGGACTGATGTGTAAAAACAAAGTCAATAAACCCTCACAGCAACCTCAAATAAACCATAATAGTAAAATTCAGTGAAATATTTAAAAATAATAGTTAATTAAAGTTTATAGGGTACTTCAGTTTCTGAGGGTGCCCACATGCAGGTATGTACTTTACACATTCACTAGCATTTTACCTGTCTTTACTTCTCCATGCATATTGGGGTATAAATAGATGCCCTGTGTTAGAAATGTACCCTGATCAAAGCCAAAAAGCATGGCAAAGACTGATACTCAGTGCCTTGTAATAATTACAAAGCTGAAAAACATTTTGTTGTTGTCAGTCTCCCATACCACAAGTTTAAGGTAGAAGAAGAGGAAAGAAACATGACTTAAAGACAGCATTACCAGTCAGTAAGCATAGCTATTTTCTGGGGGGTGTAGATAATCTGCAGACCAAAGCAGGACTTTTTAAAGGCCTATCTGTAGTTGTTACTTTATTGAAAATGATAGATTTAAGAATGTTGTTCCTATGGTCACCCAGGGGCCATGAATCTGACTTACTGTGACGTGCTGACATTATTTATTTAGAAGAGTCAAATGTCACAGCAAAATATTTCTGCTAAAATGTGTATTTACTGAATTTTCCTTTCAAAACTCAGCAAGGTGACAGCTGGAGAGGGGTGTCTGGTGCATGTGTGGAAAAAAAAGAGAGGGGGAAGAACTGGGGTGTTACTAAACACAAGATCACAGTACTTGAAACATCCTACTGAGATCAGAAGAATTGTGAAGCATACCGAGGTGGTACTCTAGCTATTCATTAACTGCCTGTATCAGCCAGCCCGGAGATTAGAGCTTAATGCAATGGTGAAGTAAGTGTCCATATCACAGTAGCCATGGAGGAATAGCGAGATGTAATGAAACTGAATAGCTAGCCATTGAAAGTTGAAAAATATATTGATTTTTCAGTGCTTGATCACCCAGGAGGCTTTATCAGGTATGAATACTTGGGAACCATCTGCTAACTCTGTAATGGTATTTTAGGATTTGTGACAGACACCAGCAAAAATAAAACTGCGTGTTAGAAAATAACACAAAGTGAAGCCTGCTTCTCTGCAGTACATGCCATGGCTCCACATCTGCTTTTCTCGTTCCTGCCTTTTAATTGTTTTCAAATTAGCTATAGCTAATGTGTGAATACAAATTAAAATTGGTACATGGACTCAATTTCTCCCCACCTTTCACACCAAAGATAGGTCAGACATTTATAGCTGCATTTATCTCTACATCAGATTGCATTACATATGTGGTAAAGATTTCTTTCCTCCCAAAAGGAAGTCAGCAGGACCCCGGTTATTGTATTTAGCTATTGAACCTCCTTGTCAACATTTCTTAGCATTCATTTGTGTAAGTCAAAGAACAAAACCGAACAGGAACAGGCTTGGAGGCACAATATCTACATATTGTCTGATGTAAATAACACTCCTAGACATGATTGGCATTCTCCAAACAACAATCATTGTTATTGAAATGTGCCTCTATTCCCCTTGTTTTAATACTGAAAATGATTATGAAATCTCTTTGGGTACGATAAATCAGCTGAAAGATGTAATAACATGTTTCAGCTGGTGGAATGGATGTTTGATTACAGCTCTGAGGGTTTTTTCCTCATCTTGTTTCTAGTTTAATTCTTAAACCATTCTCTGATTTAACAAAAAATATATTCCACACATCAACAGCAAATATGCATTCTTGTTTACAGTGTGGGTAACTGAGCAGGAATTGAGTTGCATTTTAACAATGCAGGGAAAATATTTTTCTATTACAGTTTTGGTTAAAATAGTAAGTTAAACTGTCATTTGAAATTATATTCAGTAAACACTTAACTTTAGCACCTAAGTGAAACCAGAAAAGATAAAAAAGGTTGGGAGTGGGGAGCAAAGGCAGAAAAGGAGACTTTGGTCAGACTATGTTTGATTTCCAGACACATGCACAAAAAAATCCACCTCTCTTCTGCTTCCTCCCTCCTTGATTCTGCAAGCATCTCTTCGGGTAAGTGGTAGTAGAATTAATTTGCCCCAAAATGGTGAAGTGTAAGTGGAGGAAAATTATTTCCCCCTGATTTTACACTGCAGCGGCAACACACAAAAGATGAAGGAAGTCAGACCGCACCACACAGCGGCAGCGAGAGCGAGGCAGCTGGACAGAGGCTTTTGAAAGATCTGAGAATCCGTGTACAGCAAAGGCAGCACAGCTTCTCCAGCTCACTCTCCCAGAAAAGATTCTGGCAAATAATGCCTTTCCCTTAAGTGCATTTTGTGAGGGAGAAAAGGTGGAGAAAAAATAACTATGGGAAACAAAAAGATTAGTACGTGGGTGGTTTCCTTCTCCAATCAACTTTCCCTCCTGTCCCGCGGGGCTGGCCCTGTGCTGATGAGCACACCATGGCGGCTGCAGGCACGTACCTTGATGTTCTCCCAAAGCTTGCAAGGCCAAAGAGGCAACTACATTCAAGACTGGTGGTGGGAAAATTCAGAGAAATTTGGGGCTTCCTGAGGTCTTTAGAACTGCTAAGTGATGTCTTGCCAACATTCTAACAAGAGGCTCCAATGAGAATTCCCCCCTTGGCCTGTGATAAACCCAGTGCCCCAACACTGCATTTGCTTGCCAAGAGGAGGGGCAAGGGATGAGAAAACCATTCAAGCATTTTCCTATTTAAATGAAAACACTTTCTCATCATGGTAATCAAGAAAAGAGGCTATCCTACTGTGAGAGCAACCCTACACCACCCACTTGGGTAGAACTGCATATGCTCTGCCTCCCTGCAGGAAAGAGAATATGCATTTGTATTGGAGAAATGATACTCTGGGTAACAAGACATCTACCCAGGAAGGAATACACAAGGTCCCCATCATTTCTCCCAGGGTGCCGAAAACACTTGTGGTTACCTAGAAAACAGTCAGGGATAGCAATTAAGGGCACCTCTGAGGTAACACTCGCATGAGCGGAACTCCCCAGGGCGGGCTACAGTCAGACATGTGCTGACAACCCAGCTCCCACCTACACAGTGACACAGGGAGGTTTCCTATTCCCCTTGCCTCCTTAGCTTATTGTGTAGCCTGCCTCTACTCTTGAAATAGGCAGGCTTTTAAATTAGGACACTGAATGCACTCTTCCCTAGAGCCACCAGTGCAATGAAGAAAATATTTCTAACGTTCAATGGAATTATAGAATACCTTTAAAAAGGTATTCATCAGTTAATTCACTCCTCTCTTTTTGACCTTTATTCAAGGGGAAAACTGCCAACTGCACAAAATCCTGCCAACTCCAAGAAGCTTAATTGTGCAGATTAGGGTCTGTTTGTAACACAGATTATTAAAAGCACACTTGGACCCTTCACGTCCCCACGTTTGATTCAGTAATAGGTTCTGCATTAGATAAAGGAGATTTGTTTTGATCCTCTCCTCACAGATACAGAGTGCCCTACACCTTTTGTCTTCCAGACTCCATGATCCATGACCTCTTTACATAAGTGACAGAGCAACAATAGACTGCTCCATACTGTAACTCCCAGCTCCCCACTTTTGGGAATGGAAGAAAAGCAGGAAGAGATTCACTGCATAGTTTATATGGTATTCTTAAAAAAAGAAAAATAAATACACATCTTATTCTATAAAGAGCACATTTCTCTGAGAGACTCTGGCATTATGTGGCACAAAAGTTAAGCATGGCCATTTCTGAAAGCATAGCACATCATATTTTTAAAAAAAGAAAAAAGTGAAAATTGCCTTTCAAATTTCAGAGAATGAAGTGAAACACAGAGTCAGAATGGAAAACTTATCCTAGAAATACACAAAGTGAAATAATTTCCTTAGGTTCCGGTTTTTTTTTCTTTCAGGCTAAAAATTAAATGAGAAAGTAATCTCCTCACCTCCAAAAAAATTTCAAAGAAGTTAAAGCATTTTATTTGCAACCTGTTACAAAAAGCACAGAAATTATCTTGAATTTCTAGTTCTCGTATGGTAACTATGAACCAATCCTTGTTGCCCCAGAACTAATGCCTGATCCACAGCCAGCCATCATCACTGCAAGGTCTGGGTAGAAAATGTCAGACTCTTACTTTGCATCTTCATTCTTCAGTTTCCTGTACTTCAATAGCTGGACTCTATGACCTTAAAGGCCTTTTCCAACCTTATTGTTTCTATGATTCTCAGCATTATTATAATTAACAATCAAGGAGTTTTTCTTTAAATACTATCCCACATGTATTTTGTGAGGCTGTTGCATACATTTCACTGCCCTTACAACACAAGGGAAGGTAAAGGAGACACAGAGTTGTTGTCATTTATGCCAGCCAAGGATTCAGCACTGTTAAAGAACAGAGGGGAGTCACACCAGGCACAACTCATACACAGTGACTCTACTGTGGCTTTTCTCCTTGTTTACTGTCTTACAAAGAAGGTAGGAGGTAGCAACAGCTTTCACTGGCATTAATGTGCTTTTAGCTGCTTGATAAATATATTTCCCTTCCATAATCACTGCACAACACAAGAATAAAAGCACACAATGCACTTTTAATTTGAACACACACTTGTAGCTGTGTGCCAATTCCTTGCTGCTGTACTGTAGATGAGCAGTTGTAGGTGGAACAAATTGAAGAAAGCCACAAACTAATTTCCTAAATGTGTTTTTTTTTTTGACTCCAATGGTAAGGAAATGATGAGTTTTAGATGAGAAAGAACATCTATCTGCAGCTCAATGAACTGAAAATTCAGAAAGAAAACTCCTGCAGTCTTCAGAAGTACTTGAGAGTGACACCAAAGTACTAGCCTCTTCAAATTTTGTGATGAAACTAAATGGAGTCAGCAAATTCAGAGGATGACAAGGACAGAGAACCACTGAAACACACCTGAACTACTGTGATAAGTGAAAAAACCCCACCAACTTATTGTTTTAACGAAATAGTGCTGGCCCTGTGATACGCACCATAAGCTGTTATACTACTTTGATTATAGTTCAGCAAAAATTGCGCATGACTGGTGGTTCCCCACACGTCCAACTCTTGGTATCAGATGCTACCTGTCATATTCAGCACAGTTGTGATTCACTTACTGAAAAATCAAAAGGTCAGCAGAAGTAATTAATTCCTTGATAGCACTGTACTTTTCTGCTACACGCCACAAATGAGCTCACAATGGGTGTGCAATTTAAGAAAATTAACTTCTACAAATTTTATTTTCAGTCACAAAGAAAGGTACAGTCATCGGAAAGCCCATGAAACTCTGCTTCTGTAGAACCAGGGTTGCCAACATTTATAAATCAGCTCCAGTGGAAGAAGCCCACTGCTGTGCAGATGGGTGGAGGAGCTCAGTAAGGTTATCTCATTTCCAGAGCTCTGTAAAGCCTTGATAGGATCATTTTGATGCTTAGGTTTTACTGCATACCTGTAAATGTAGCTTTGGTGTAATAGGGTGTATTTACTGAATGCTCATAGTAACTGGGTAATTTTATAACTGTGGAGCTGTGCAACCACATACCCTCTATTAAATACAGATGTAGTTTTGTGGAGGAATTCTCACCTTAATTCATTATTTTTAAATTTCAGTAGAACCTCATCTTTACTCCGTTTGGTCAGCAGGTACCACTAGAGCCGACTGCTTTGCCCATCATGCTACTAACAACTTCCTTATGGGATTTTCCAGCTTTTTATCCCTGGTGATCTACAGAACATGTAAGGGAGCTCTGTGCCTAGTGGTACAGGACAGAGAGTACTGGTTTGTCCTCACTTCTGGTGCTAAGTTATTTCTAAACACAGATGCAATGGCTTCAGCTCTTTCACTGGCTAGGTAACTGCCCTCTTAGAATTCTTACATCACTATAATATGAAAAATGGGGGCAGTATGAATATAAATTAGGAGGGTGGAAAGGGTAAGTTACACAACAACAAGGATGGGATAATTTTGTCCTTCAAATAAAGATCCAGTCAAACTCGTCTGTGAACAATCTATGGACATCAACAATACCAATGCCTGATATCTCTAAGTGCTGTGTTTAGCCCACTGATAAACCAATTGAGTTTAGGCCTCTAAAAGTATTATGTACCACCCCCAGCTGGAACTTGAAAGAAAAAGAAATGCCTTTGAAAGGATGAATGTCTGCCACTGTTGTGGGAACCCTTCCTAGTGAGGTAACCAATCTGACTTGAAAGCACTATGTTTCAAATGGACACCAGCTAAAGACATGAGAACTTTTAGGCAATTACTCATTTGTGATGTTTGTGGACAGTGAAGCCTTGCAAAGGTCCTGAAGCTCCAAAATTTGTTATGCACATACTCCTGTGAACTCACACTGGTGTGATGTGATTACTAGACCAATGACAAGGATGGTGGAAAAGATAATCATTACACTATGAAATCAAAATCAAGAACTTTAAGATGAAGTGCCTAGAATTAAAAATCATCATCTCCAATAGAATATTTTTCCAAGTTTTCTTGTAAGGTATCAGTATTTGGTAAGATACTTCAAAAAACATATTTCAAAGTGGAAGGAGTTAATCCCTGCCCATAGCAGAATAGCAATTTTCACTGTGTAAGTGATACGCCAGTAGCAAAAAGGTCTCCTAGAGACAGACTTCCAATGTGTGTCCATATTTAAAATGTAAATAAACTTTTTTTTGCATGTTCAGTAGTGCTAATTTTGATTTGTTGTAAAAAATCTGGGTTAGTTGCCAGTTCGAGAAAGCAATCCAGAATTACTCCTTTCTAAACAAGAATTTTAAGGATTCAAACATAAAAAAGGTATTTCTTATGTGAAACTAGATCATATAACTCCTACTCAATTCAATAATAACAGAAGACTATCAAATATTGAAAAATACATAGAAAACATTAGTTTTCTTTTTCCTTATTCCTTCTGAAATCATTTGGGTCCCAGTTCTACATAACAGGTTCTGCATTCTTATCTTTATTTATAAGATTGCGTTTGCCTTATTGCTATGCAAAGTAGGTGTAAAATGCTACAAATTAGAACAGCAATATTTTGTAAGCACTTTCTAGTGGTAAAAATAATGAGAACCCAAACAGAAACAGTTTTTTCTCCTGAAAGTTTTTGAGTTTTTACACTTATTCAGCCCCAAATTTGGATTAAAAACACTTTAAATATCTTAAAAATTAGAAGACTACTCATTTTGATCACTTTGATCAAATATGTCCTTTCAACGTCCTTGGAACATTTCATTCCCACTTGACCACTTCATTTTACTTTTTTTCTAATTTGTTTTTGAACCTAAAAGCAGATTTTTTGTGCCAAAATATATGAACATATGCTTGATATTTTCAAGAGCTTGCAATGATTTAGGTAGACTAATTTCTCAAAAAAAAATCAACTCCATGGAAAAATCCACTGTCTTGGACAAATCACAAGAGCTGGGAAAGCATACAAGGTCAGCTATAACAGGAGATCACAGAGAGCAATTAAGACTCAGGTTACATTCAAATCAATTTGGAAATAAACACCCATGTTTTCAGTTTTGGTCTCTCACTACAAGAAAGTGAAGCACTGGAGAGTGTCTAAGAAAAAGCAACAAAGTTAGTGAAGGGTCTGGAGCACAAGTCCTATGAGGAGCAGCTGGTGGAGCTGGGGGTGTTTAGCCTGGAGAAAAGGAAGCTCAGGGGAGACCTTATTGCTCTCCACAACTCCCTGAAAGGAGGGGCTCAGTCTCTTCTCCCAACTAACTAATAGGATGAGAAGAAATAGCCACAAGTTATTCTAGGGAAGACTTATATCAGATGTTAGGAAAAAATTCTTCACCAAAAGAATTCTCGAGCATTTGAACAGGCCACCCAGGGAAGTGGTGGAGTGACCATCCCTAGAGGTATTTAAAAGCTGGATATATGGGGCACTTGGGTTCATGGTTTAGTGGCTGACTTGGCGGAGCTGGGTTAACAGTTGGATCTGATGGTCTTGGAGATCTTTTTCTAACACAAATGATTCTATTCTATCCATGTGATGAATGATTGGAAAAACTGCCAGGGTCAATCTTAGGCCAGCCCACTGCCCATGCTGCTTTGCCAAAAGGCACACAGACTTCCAGCTATGTTCACTCTTGCCTTTGCCTGCTGCTGTCTAGCTCCAGCTGCACTAGCCTGACCCTCCCCATGCACCTCTGTAGGGGATGGGGAGCTCTGTCCTCCCTGTGCTTATCTCAGCACAGCTGAGCCATGGAGCTACACAGCCACCACTCCTGACTACTGGGGAGGAGTCCTGAGAAGGTGGCTGTGAGCTGCTCACGTGTCAGGGGGCTTCCTGGAGGGAGGTGAGGAAGCCATGCTACAGCAGCATCACAAGCAGCTGGTAGACATACCACAAAGCAAACCAATGCAATATGATGCAGCTTCATTTTCCTCAAAGAAAAATCAATCTGTCCTGGCATGCTCATGTTTAAATTCTTTTTACAGTTAAGACACGCTGCCAAAACATTAGCCATTTCTAAAAACTATACGATTTGGAAGCTGTGATATTTTCCAAAACTTAGTGACTTCCCTCTTCTGATTATTGGCATCCCCATCATCACATTGTTAGGTGATTTTTCTAACAGAAATGGCCTTCTACTGAATAAAAAATCCAGACAGCTATTCTTCATAAATACAGACTGTGAGAATAAGTAACAAGCTTCTTGCCATACGGGTCAGCTATGTGAAATTTATTAGGAGACCTCAAAGTTTTTGCAGAACCAGAAAATGTTATATGAAAATTAACTCCCTAAGGTAAACAGCCTGTGTAAAACTTGGAGCAGTGTGTACAAGAAATATACGCATAGGCTTATATATACTGTGTGATTAGGTTTTCTTCTGACACTCATTCAGAAAAAAACCCAAAAATTATTCAGTGGTATCTACCAATTTTAGTTGCATGTTCTTTATTGTAATTCATAAACAGAAACAAATTTATCTTGGCCTCTGAATTCATATATTGGTGTTTCTCCCCTGCTTCTTCCAAATTAAAATCACATCCATTTTATTCATAAAATGCATTCCCTATTTGCCAGCTCCCCCAGCTATTTATGTTATGTAATCTATGAACAAACATTTAATTATCTGTAAGTTTTCAAGAAAATCCACTACACTGAAAAGTTAGATTTGAAATTTTTAAGCATCTACCTCTTTTTGTGCATTTCTGATTTAATTTCTGGCTGGATATCTGCTAAAATCTGTTACAACTATTTGCCTATTACCTTCTAAGTAATGGGTTTTCTGCTTAATAAAGAGCTATTTCTCCAGTCTTGTCCATTACAACCAATGTTTTCCTCACTTATACATATAATTTCCTATGTCTATAACTCAAGTGGGTTTGCCCTGCAAGACTAATGCAGCTTGAGCCTCAGCATTTTCTTATGAAGACAGCTGCTGTTTCCAATTTTGTCTAAATAAAATGGACTTCGTTTAGATAAAAAAAAAAGCTAATTGTTTAATTAGAAAATTTCTCAAGATGAGGGATGTGTATTCTAGAAGCACTGGAAGATGGGGTCTGCTGGGTGCATCCCTAGCACCTCTCTCTTAGGCAGGACTCTGCAGTTAGTCCCACAGAGGTGTAGGTTTAGCTCGGTCAGAAGGCAGAGCTGCAGTACTGGATGTCATCTTCCCTGGATGACCCAGACAAGGAATATTTCCTTCCTGGTCATGGCTATAACTCGTTCAATAAGGGCAAGGGCTTATGGAGGTCTTGTTTCTAAAGGTGACAGCACCTAACCTAATAATGGAGAGAAAACCTAGAGATACAGAAAGCCACTGCATCCCGCTGCAGAGGCCACAGTGGGAATAAAGAGCAACCTCTTAACCTATCATATCTACAGGTACCCAAAGTACTTCTCATTTCAATTAGCCAAGTCCATGCACAACTGAGAAAGTTGGAGTGTTATTGCTATAATTGTTTTGTTCCTTTTCTTTCCCTTTTCCTGCCTCCCTCACCCCTGGGCTCTTTAAAGAAAGACTCCCAGGCGCTTCCATTCAAGTGGACTGAAAACAGTGTCAGTGGGGGCTAACTTCTGCAGCACAGGTTGTTGTCACTGATGACCTATTCATCAGCACCAGCACCAGCCTGGCTTTGTCTTCTGCTCCACTAAACAAACTGATGGCAGGCTCAGTTCTGCTGCAGAAATATCGAGAATTAAAGAAAGCACAAAGGGAGCAGGCAGCAGGGTTGAAACATTTAGTGGAAATAGGGGAGCTGGTCAATAAAAGGGGATGGAGTCTGGATCAAAAGGGGCTGACTTACAATGGGACATGGGCTAAAAAGGGGTGTGCACTATCCCACAGGTCAAAAATGACAAAACATTGTGCTCCTGAAGCTGTCACCTTCTGCACAGCAGGGAGAGATCTGGGAGCAAGAAAAAATGGAGAGCTAGCAACTCAATATATAGGCAATGTACAGAGGAAAAAAAAACACCATAAAGGGTGAAATTCTGGGGTGCTTGCAATAAGCTGAGACCACTGACCTCAATGAACTAAACAAAATAAATGTTTAGAGAAGGTATTGGAAAGAAGGAGAAACAAATTGTGACAAGAAAGAGTGAGATTTTGGCTTAGGTGTTCATCTCAAACTTGGGAGAGCTGGTTCCCTTTCAAGACTTTGCCATATATTTCCTCCAGGAGTGAGGCATTTATTCTCTGCAATTCAGTCCTCATCAGTGAATAAATACTTAGGGAAAGGATATGACACGTATTTTTTGTGTAGGGTCCCCTGAGTTCAGCCATATTCAGGTAAAAGAAAAAGGTATTGAAATGGTAAGATGCAAAAAAATCCTATATTTTGAATTTTTCTATTTTGAGACATTTAAATGGATCACATTTACTCTTAAATAAGTTTTCAAAGCATTAAACTTCCATTCACACCTTTCTATCATTTTCTACCTTTGAGGCTCTGAATACAAATATCTGACTGCTGTCCAGTGAATACAGATATCTGAACGTTGGCAGAGATTTTCTTCTCTTTCTGTGTTTCCTATTTTACCTTTTGCTCTTGTGTCATGTTCCAAAATGCCTTCTCTTCTGAAGAAGGTTAGAGGAGATGAGAAAGAATAAAATTGTAATGCCCGTGGCTTTCCAAAAGTGGAGGGAAAATAAGCTAAAACATTAATGATATTTGAGAAAAGTAATTTCCTCACTTTAAAGGGGCTTGGCACTTTTTTAGTGGAAAGGGAGATTTTTTTTTTAGTCCTTTCTTCTTTCATGTAATTTCATTTAATTTCAATATATTTCCCTCCTTAACTTTTCACAAGAAAAAAAAGAAGTCCAGAGAGTAAAATAGCTAGAGAAAACAGAATTTCTTTGGATATTAAAAGACCCGCACGCATTTCAGTAATGCTTTTTTTTTCCCCTGGAAATTTGCAATAGAAGTCTGGCCCCACACACATATCATGAGAAAATGCATCTGATCAAACTCTCTTCTATGAGACCAACCTTGATTATCATAACAGAGACTTGTGGATCTTGCAGATGGATTCCTATACCTGTCACTGGGGTGACTGCAGTCAGAAGGGAGCACATCTTGTCTACCTTGACATAATAAACTGCTTGCCTCTGTCAGGGCAGAAAACAGGGAAGGTGGGTTCTTATGCCAAGGCATGTAGCACCAATACACATCCTATGAACGCTATGGAAGATCTGTTGTGTCCTTCAAAGCTGTGCATGGCTGGCATGAAGATCACTGCCCCACGGATGAGCTGCTATTTGTCACAGGGCTGCCTAAGTGTGCCTAGAAAATGCCTGAGCTGCCTAATCATCAGCTGCTCTTAACTGTGGTAGTCCCACAGAAATCAGTCCCCAGATCTGTCCTCAGAGTTTAAATGCTGGCCACCCGGCTGACAGTCTCGCAAGTAATAAAATAATTCAAACAGGTCAAGTTACCAACTCAGAAACAGTGAGGGGTTTTTTTGCTTCATGCCACAGAGAGGAAAATTTCCAGTCTCCGTTCAGAATTGGCCATCATTATTAAACGCACACATGGATGGGCTTTTTGGCCGTGATATAAATGACTTAAAGCTGTGATTCAAATAGGTCTATAAAGTGTTTCTATGATGTTCCTCTCCCTTCTTTTTTCCTTTTTTTTTTTTTCTGAAAATGTCTCTGCTTCACTGTTCTTTGTAGAAATAAGCCCTTGAAAATCACCCTTCTTAAGGTGTAAACTTGGTGACTGTACATTATAGGAAAGCATTTGATTTGTTATAGGCTAGAAAAATAGAGAAGTTGAAATCTCTTCATGGTGTATTAAAGGTCACACAATTATAATAAAATCTTGCTCCAGCAGCTCCAGTCACAGACAAAATCAGTCTCAAATTTCCAGCGAACAATGAAGTCCCCACAGAGTTTCAGCTTCCCCGGGAAATCAGGGTATCTCAGGCTGTGTTGATTTTAAGAATGTCCTGAATGCCCATCATAAAAAACGTGTTACTCAACATAGTCACAGCTCTTTCGGGGTCCTCTGATTGAAAATACGCTTTTTATTTTACAGCCATTTGGGGCATAGCACTTTTCTGGTTCTAGAAACTTAAAAAGCAGGCAGCTCTACTTGTTCGGGTGAGATGCCACAAGCTTGAATGTCATTTCGTAGAATGCCACCCACCAAAATAAAATAATAGTAATACAGAACAAAAAACTACATCCTCACAATACAAACTAATCTTCCAGCTTCCCATCAAGCGAAACATATTGACAACTGACAATAGGCAATTAATAGATTAATGAGCATAGCTCTTATCTGTCTACATTATGAGTTTATCTGGTTGTAACAGGATGAACACAACACGGGCCTGTGCTCACAGGAGTGCTGTCCCAATAGAAATGAGATCATTGCAGCAAGATATGAATGCAGTATTTTGATTACCAGGTATCGCTCAATGGAACAGAACACCCCCCCCACACACACACACTTTATTCTATACATTTTAAAATTATTCAAGGGCAAAGAACAGAATATAATTTACTAGGGAGAGAATTACAGGGAAAGGTTTTACGAAAGCAGGAGAGATTAGGTTTAGATCCAGGGTTAAGACCACTGCCTCTGACACACACACAATCTGTCAAGATAGGTGGTGGAATGTAAAAAAAGCCCTTTCCACCTAAAACTGAGCCTAAACTCAGTGCCTTCTGCAGTGCTTATTAATAAAATAAACTTTAAAAATCCTTTGATAATGCAAATGAAAAAATAAGCCATACAAGCTAGTTTTTCAATGGTTCTATCTCCAAAAAACAGGGCTGTTGTTTCTGACAGTGGTAAGCTCATTCACAACATGAATAAATTTCATCTGTGGAAGTACAGAGGTGCACTGGAGGATGCTGTGCTTTGCATGAAACCTGCAGAAAAGCTGCCTTTCCAAATGACTGAGGTATGAAGGTGAGCAAAGTATGAATTTGGGGCGACAGAGTACCATTATCTCAATTGTATCTCAGTGTTTTCTCCCCAAGTCTCTGGTGGCACACTTGCCATTAATGTATATCTCCAGCTCTGTGCTCACTCATTCCCTATTTCCACCACAGAAGGAAGCCAGATTTGCTTCTCTCTTGCCCAAAGCCACAACCTGCCTCCTCTTCCTTGCATGTATAATCCAAGTTTTCTCAATGGGGCTATTTGTATGGATAAAGTGAATTTACCCTTGATAGCACCGTAAAGTTTCAAAACAAATATTGTGATGTTTTGTGGGTTGGCAAACACAATCTGCAATTTGCAGTGTCGAAACTATTGTCCTGTTCCAGAATTATGCAGGCTTTCATAATGACTAACAACATGAGACAAATGCAGTATGACAGTTGCACGTTGATCATTCCATATAATTTTGCTCATGAGCTATTTATTGGGTTTCTTTCAGAGCCCAGTGCAGCTAAAAGGCAAACACTGGTGGAGTGAACTTTGGATCAAGCTTGATGTTATTCCACTGCAATACACTAGACAATAAGAAATGAGGGATTTATTCTGATTTGAACAGAACCTCCATATGGAAACGGAGCTGGAATCCTAATGATGACAGCCTCGTGGGAATGTGACTGTGGAGGTCTCAGGCACTGCTGTCCCAGCTACTCACTACCAGCCCATACAGGGCAACACATGCCTTTGCCTTCCCATGTCAGGCCACAACATCAGAGGTGCTGGGGAAGATTTGCACAGGTCACTGTCTGGCTGCTGGGAGTTAATTCCAGCAGCGGAGCAGAGGAATAGCTGCAGGCAGGAACAGTTAAACCTCAGAAGCAAAAATCACCAGAGGACATCTCAAAGTTTCATAACCCTC
Source organism: Campylorhamphus procurvoides (assembly GCA_013396655.1). Taxonomy (NCBI): domain Eukaryota; kingdom Metazoa; phylum Chordata; class Aves; order Passeriformes; family Dendrocolaptidae; genus Campylorhamphus; species Campylorhamphus procurvoides. The sequence continues at coordinate 542,691 of WBMV01003337.1, forward strand.
TTTACACCTGGCCCTCTGCTGCTTTAAACAACTGTCATGTTGAAGCAGTAGGAAGGGGCTCAAAGGCTACTTCTGCATGTGTCTGTTTGGATGACAAAAAGAGCTATACAAGCCCAGAGAAATACAGTCTTATTATATACTGCATTGAAAAGGGAATTCAGTTTGTGTCTCATTTTTAAGAGCTAATATTCTTTTATCTGATCAAATGGTAAAGAGCATTGGTAAATTAAGTTTTGATGGCACATATATTTGCAAACAAAACTTTATATTCAACCTTTTCTAAGATGATCCCACAAATCTGTGTTGATATCCTCTGTGGTCTCATTTTTAAGAGCCTGGAAAATAGAACAGCCTCCCATGCACAGCTTTAAACCATGTACATGCATTTCTACATTTCCTAATTGAATGGAACCTTCTAGGCATGCAGTGAAAAGCAGCTTTGGAAAATCAGTGTAGAGATGAACAGAATGTTTTCTAAATGCTGATTTTATTCTGTTCTTGGGTATTCTATTCCACAGGAAACCAAACTAAAACTCCTCCATGGAGGACTGTAGTGTGTCATTCAAATACATCCCTCAGCAAGGAACTCCTCTTGGGGGATGACGTGTTCCTGGAAGCCTCCCTGAGCACCCTGCTACACTGAGCTGAAGCTCCTGGGCCCTCTGAATGGAGATGTACAGACAATATGGCACAAAGACTGTGAGATACCACAGTTCTCTTAAACACATTCCTTTCTTAGCCACTGCCTCCCATCATTTTAGCTGGATGCCTCAGAAATAGTCTGATATAACAGCCTTGTCACCTTGCTTGGTCATTTCTCTCTCCAGGGATTGAGACATGAATACACTGGAAGGCACAAAAGCACCAGGTACTATTCCCCAGCCAAACCAAGCCATGAGTGTTTAATGCAGCTCGGTACATTTGCTCCTTATCTCCATGGTAAAAGTGGGAGAGAAATCCCAAGTCTTTGCCCCCAGTGTTTCTGGGAAAGTCCTTCAGTTTATGGATTGATTTGGAACCTACCTTTTGTGGTTCCCGGGGAGAACTGCTGACAGAACTATCAAGAAACATCCCCCGCCTGCTTTACTGGGAGATGCATCAAGATTAGAGGATAAGAAACCAACCTGAGTAGAGCAGTTGTGACTCACTCGTTTCTTTGATGCTATAAAAGTAGCAGCATACCAAAGAGGTCACCAGTGAATTTTGGTGCTTATGGAGAAAAAAAACTGTGGCACTGAGGAGAGCAGACCTTTGGTCACAGCAAATTGCTTCACTTCTTTAGGCAGGTGATGCCCTCTTGTTAATTTTTCCATTTAAAAATTCTCCTGTGCCTGTGTTTGAACGTGTGGACCAAAACTGCTTCCACAGAGAGCAAAGGGAAGAAAAACAATTATCAGGGGCCAACACTGCTGACTGCTAATAGACAACAGCTTCTGTTGACATAAAATGGTGCTGCTCCAATGAGGTCAGAGAAAGCAGCAATGTTTTATCTTAGCTCAGAATATCTGGACACAACTGTTTCTCACTTTTATATTGTAATTAATACTTTAACATGCTTAAACACTTTCCTGTGAAGGAGTTAATGAAGCCTTGCTTAGATCTGCGGACACATTTACAGCCAGTTATTTAGGATATAGGAAAAAATAAGGTCCTTTAAGAAATCAGTATACAAAGCAACAGGAGTCATTAACCAAAACAAAGAGATCACCAGACATGTTAAGCAGCACTTGAACCAAATGGTTACCTTCTAAACTGGTATTGCTATGCTGAAAGAGGCAGGGCAAAGATTTCAGACAGACATAAGTTTGGGGCAAAAAACAAACCCAGAAAGAACAGAGAGGAGCAGACAAGAGGCTCAGGGATGATTTAGATCTGATTGCAAATCTATTAACCGTTATAGAATCTTTTCTGCGCTCAGGAAAGACAATGGCACCTCCTATGTTCTTTGCAAATAAACAGGACTGCACTATGTGTAGAATCACATTTGATATTAATTCCCACTTTTCACTATTGATCCTTGCTGCTCTCCCCAGTCTGAAAATCCAACTGGCAATTTGTCTCAAAAGGAGAGCAGAACGCCAAAGAATCAAAAGCCATTTGAAGAAAGCTACACACACATTCTCCTCTCTCACCATCAAAGCAGGGCTCTGTTCTCCCAACCTCTTCGGCCCTCTGTTTCCATCTGTAAAATGGAAATAACATCGCAGAAGAGAGCGAGAGTCAGAGATCGTGAGCTCACTTGCTGAACTGTGGAAGGAGCATCCCTTCTGCCCTTCAGCAATTTTGTGTCTGCAGTACCTCCCGTGTGGCAAGTGCTTCCTACACGGGGAATATCTGGTTTATTTCTATGCCCAGAAGCTACATTCACTTAAAATATTTGCGGAAAACCACCAGTTTCAGATGTGTGACTGACAAACTTCAATTAAAACAGAGGTCTTAGTACAAATATAAAGTTCTTTACAAATCTGGACTTTGTGACATAACATCAGCCATGAATGTAAAACAGCATGGAGATGTGTTTTGCTGCAACAACAACAATTTAAAGATCAAATACATTTTCCTATCAGATTCCCCGTACTGATTTCTGAGAATCTAATGAAATACAAAGAATGCTTGCAAAGTAGAACGTTTGCATATACTTCATTAATTAGTTTGGCAAGGCCCCCAATACCAAAGGTGCACATATTTTTACACAGGATTGGTCAATCTGCCTCAGATTTTTCAATATTCATGTTTCTGCACTAATTGTGCTCTGTATAATTTCATTATATATATACACACACACAGATATATACACATCTATTTAACAGAGCTTGGAATTTGCCATTCTGCTGGGATTTCTGAAAATATCCTTCCAGAAAAACTTCCACTGAACTTGACTGGCATAGAAGAGGGGGTACCTCCATTTCTTTTTCTTGGAGCTGCATCTCAGTCCAACAGAAATGCTATCCATGTAATCTTAGCATCACATTTCACACTAGGCTCATGATGAGCTAAATTTTTAGTAGAATGGACTATGAAATTTCAAATGAAACATCTCATTGGAATACAACAGCTTGTTCAAACAGAATGTTTTGGGCTTTGACAATCTCCCAACTCAACACAGACAGGGACGTCTTATAAAACCACTTGTGGGGTGCTTAAATCAACATTCTTTGGCAAGGGGATGATGGACTTCCTGGGTTGACTGTGACATCTGAGAAACTGCTTTATTCCATTTTGAACAGAAATGGGAATAAGAAGCAGTCATTTTTTCTGAAGCTACTGTTTCAGAATTTCCTTTCCGTCTCAAATTCCCTTGTTTGCATCTCATTCCACACCCAAACATCCCAACAAAAGTCTTCTAGCAACACAGAAATGCTAAACAGCACCTTCTCTGGCCTGGTTACTCAGAGTAGTAGAAGGACTACAAGGAAGAAAGGGGAAGCACTGAGAGAAGTGATGCAGCAGCAGACTCTAAATCCTTCACACAGATTTACCTGGCTGCTGAACTACTGGACTGGCTTGAGAGCTTTCTCCAGTCCAGTCCAGCTTTCACTTTGGGTTTTATTGCAGGGAAAAGCAATGGCAGCCACTTATGGCAGTACTTAACATCTAATAGTTCACAAGAGTACTCTAGAACACGCAAAAGAAGCAGATGGGAGAACCCATAAGAACTATAATGCATTAAACTCCCAAAGCAAAGGGGACATCCTCAGGCAGAGCCTGTCCTGTCTCTCCACAAATAATGACATGACATACTGAAGAATCTTCCTACATTTTGGAAAAATAAAGAGGAGCAAGGAATATATTGGGAGAGAAGTGGAAAAGGTGAGAGGGTTGGGGAAAAACCTTCCTTAATTTTACATACTTATTTTCACCTTGTCACAAACATTCACATACTTTTGTGTGGCATTTCACCCCCTAGCACACACTGAGAGTTTCTGAAGTTAGGAGGAACTTGCACATAGTTTATCACACAGATCTTTTCAGTCAAGGCAAAGGCAGGATCTGGACAATATCCTAAAACATAACATGGTCTATCTCATAAAATGCACTGTACCTACTGAAAACCAAGTACCTGTTGGCCTCAGTGTTGCCTGCTGTGCACGGTGTGCAGCCATTAAATAAGGCCCCCAGCATTTTACTGCGCTTGGACAATCACACTGGACAACATAACAGGATCAATGCGGGAGAGGAGGATAAAGCCCAAACAGCTCTGGAGATGTCCAAGAGAAGACTAGTAAACAACAGGCCTCCATAGAGAAGGGTGATAGAAAACTCAAATCACACTGAAATTTATCAAAGCTTAAAGCTGCTTACAATAATGGCTCAAGATGAACGATTAATTTCAAACCAGGCCAAATTGAGGAAAAGAACCTTGATGCACACACCAATTTTGTTTCTCAAAGTCAAGAATTGCCTAATCAATAGTAGTGCTAAAAGGAGATGGGCGCTCTCAGGGGTACCATTACAAAGAATTGTACTGGATTTTAGCCACCTGGCTCCCAATTGCTTTAATAGCTGTCACATGGCTAAAACCCAGTCTGAAGCTTTAAAACCTTACCCCTCGGTCTTCCTGAGCAACCACTGCTGTCAGGTGGCAAATGTGAAACAGCAGGAGGGACTGTGAGATTTACTCCTGTATTGACCAGTACCAGAACATGCCCAAGAATTTGCACTGCTGTAGCAAGTGTCAGTTACTGGGTGAAGAAGGCAAAGCAGGAGAGGGTAAAAGGGGTGAGTGAGAGAAAGGGAAAGAAACTGTACTTAACCCTTCCCCTGTTGATAGCTATCTGCATCAGGTACTCACATTGCTGGCCTAATCCTATCAGCTCTCCTCTTCCATTAGCTGAAAATAAACCGGCACTGTTTAGGTAATGCTCTGACTGCTCCCCCCATTCCAAATTGTGCTCAAAATCTTAATGGAAAACCTTCAAGGAGTTTAAGGTTTAAAATCAAATAAAGAAGCAGACAAAAGGAGAAAAATCCAATCAGAGCAGAAAGGGTTTGCTTACACAGGAACTGATTTTCTTTCCCTTTTCACCAGCACTGAACTCTACAGGAGCAGTAACTTGAAAGACAGAAGAAAGTAGACAAAGTGGAAGAGGAAGGAAGAGTTTCTTTCATGCTTCTATTATACATATTTTTACACAAGGAGTGGTGGCATCATGTCATTGGGCTTGACTTGGTTGCTTGGCTTCCTAGTAATCAGCTACAGGATGATGAGCACCCTGATCCCCTTCTCAGATGGCTTCTGCAGCTTCAGAGTCCTGCAGAAATGGGGCTGCCCTGGTGTGCCTGGAGGCGAGCCTTGGGAGTTGATCCAGGCAGCAGCTCCCTCCCAAGAGGTTACCTTGTGGTGAGGCTCTTGTAGAACATATAAATAAAGAGCAATATCAACCACTTTTTGAAAGGAAGTGGGGTAATATTCATTGAATCACAGAATGACCTGGACTGGAAGGGACCTTAAAGATCACTAGACCAGGTTAGTCAAACCCACATCCAACCTGGCCTTGAACACTTCCAGGGATGGGGCATCCACAATTTCTCTGGGACACGTTTCCAGTGCCTCACCACCCTCCCAGAAAAGAATTTATTCCTAATATCTAATCTAAACCTACTCTCTTTCAGTTTGAAGCCATTCCCCCTTGTCCTATCACTACCTGCCCCTGTTCCTCTTCAGCCTTCTAGTAAGGCCCGTTGAGGTACTGGAAGGCTGATATAAGGTCTTCCTGAATATTGTCATGAAGAGTAACAGATACATTTCCAAGTGGTATTGGTTGGTAAAAGGGACTAGACAAAATAAGTAAATCAAGGAACTTGCTAAAAACCAAAATAATTTAAAAAGCCCCACCATCAATTCTGTAACAAAACCTGAGCCGGTAACTTGGCGGGGGAGGGGTGGGGGGAAGTAAAAAAGAGGATTTGTGTACTATCAACCTTCCTGCCAGCCATCTAGAGGACTGCACATCTAAATTTTAGAAGGGTAATGGTAAGACAGTGGTTAGAAGAGAAGAAATGGAAAGGAAAAATATTCCCAAAAACTAGTAGATAATTTTTATGAGCATGCAAAAACTAGCAACAATTATATATATATGAGTCTGAACATATTTCATAGTATGGCCTCTTTTCATAGAACCCTACATACATTATATGTGCCTTAGAATAATTATTTAAAAAACCCCAAACTAACAAACAAACATAAAAACAACCATAATCCCCTGAGCCAAAGCAAAACTGTACACTATAGGAAACAGAGACCATTGAGATTTCTATGGAAATGAAGGACAGAAATCTGATGAGAAGATGGTACTTGCAGGTCTGATCCAGAACTCAAAAATTTGGTAAGCTTTGAATCCAACTGTGAGTGTAGGGTCACGAGCCAGAGAGTATTGGTGAGTGCTACTGTTACGCTGGCTTTTGCAGTATCTCTCTTCATAGACATTAGAGCCAAACCACATCAGTTCCCCTTAGTTGAGCTGGATTGGCACTTTGGAAATCCTAGTGCACAGGAAATGTTTAAATCCTCACATTTGAGGAGTAAGAGCAACATGGAGCTCAGTTACCGGCTAAATATGGCTCAAGAAAAATGAAGGTAGAAGAACTGGCAGGAGAAGAAGAAACAGAAATAAAATGAAACAGAAAAATAGTACAGCAGAGATGGGACACTAGGAGAGACTATGAGAAACTGGGGGAGGAGATTAAATTAATCAAAACCAAGAAAGAATTAAGGAAGCAGAATCAATGAGAAACACAGAAGAGCACTTGAACTCACAAAGCAAAAACAAACACCAAGCACGAGGTATATTGGAGGTAACAGAAAGAAATAATGAGGCAATGAGAGAGAGAAAGGAAAGGTGTGAGGAGCCAAAAATGGCAAGATATAGGAGAGGAAGTGGGAGAGAGGAAAAGGGAGGTAAAGAGAAGGAATTGTAAAGGGAAAGGACCAGAAAGAGGAGAACAATCCTAGGGAGCCTGCTGTGGTGGGTCGCAGAGGAGTTCACAAGCCCATGCACTCCAACTAGTTCTTTTTGATTCTGTGTCATTGTCAGGCTTCAGACTGCAGCTGCAAATTGTTTGTCTGGCAGTTCTGGTAGGTTTGATTCAATAACTCCTGTAAGAGGGCAGGCAGGATATCAATGCTGCTTTATTGCCTTTTTCTCTGCCTACAATAGCAATCCTCCAGTTATACAGTATTATAAAGTGCCATCACTGGGGGTTGTATCTCAGCATAGTCACATCTCATCTTCCTAGGCTATAATAAGCTGGCAAAGGTAGAAGTCTGAAACTATGTGAGGTTTGTGAAATGATTAACATTGAGTCCTAAAGATTGGCATCAGGGACAGGCACTGACCAAACAACAGACCCCTGCTTCCCAAGTACCACAGTGAGGGGTGGGTACTTCCTACTGGACCAGGTCCACCAAAATGCACTTAATAATCTGTGTCAAGTCTCACTCCAACCACTAGTGGACAAAGCATTGACACTCCAGAAAGCTTCAACCACTGTTGTGGAACAGAGAAAATAACCCAGAAAGTCCTGCCAGTTGGTTAACTTTCCATGCCTTTCTTCAAATTCTGTGGTTCTGAGCTCTTTAAAAATAACCATGCAGCAACTTTTAACTTAAGATTGGACTGACTGATATGGACCTACCATTCTTCCTCCTGGAAGTTCATTCCTTCAGGCTCTGGGGATGTATCTCACCAGTCTGACACAGAGAAATTTCTCCAGCCTTGGGTGTGCATGATCTGTCAATAAAAAGAGGCTTTCAGTTACACTAGGTCATCAAATAGCACATTTTATGAACATTAAACTCAGGCTAAAAATGTCACAGCAAAACTGGAAAATCACCACACAGAAAACTGCCTGTAAGGCATTTTATTTGTATGTCTTTTTTAAAAAATGGTAAAATGCCTGACACATTGTTCTGGTTAAAGCCACACAAATAAGAACACAACTCCTCATTCAGGCTGGTTATCACAAATGTTGGGAGTATCTGAATAGAAAGAGACCAATTTAATCTGCTTAAACTTTGCCTCACATATACACACATACAGAAACCACTGTTTCATTGTAAAAATCATAGATGAACGTCTTTAAGTTTGTGTCCAGAAATCACTGTGACTTTACACTGCAGTTTATTCCATATATTTCCACTCTTTTGAATCACACTGTTCAGCCTCTTGCTTATTCTTAATAGATTAATTTGTGATTGCTCCCTTGACATTTCAGCCTTTCATGACGGAGAGCAATTCCTCTCATTTCACTCATGATGGCTTCACATAATAATGAAAGTTCCCATAGGTCACCTCTATCAGGCCTTATTTCCTTAACCCCTTTAGCCTTCCATCCTGATGAGCGTTCTTAAACCTACAGCTGTCTGGGTTAAGGCAAAAATAAAATTTCTCCTGCAAGACAACTGTAACTGAATCTATATTGCATCAGTTCTATAAAAATGTGACTATAAACATGTGATTTCAATTCTCCAACACCTTTACATTGTCATTTGTTTTTTTCCAAGGAATTATACACACAGAAGTTCTGAGATTCTTCTCTAATATCTCCAGGTCTCTTTTTCCTTTGGTTCGCTGAATGATGTGAATTGTGCTTGCTCTAGACCTACTGTTAGAGCTACTACAAGATCCAAATCCTCCTCAGCTTGGTAAGAATTGCTTCTTACTTTGTTTCCTTGTTTGTCAGAATAATCAATGTCTGCTATTTTACTTATTATAATCATCCAGAATAAAATTGATAGGCAAAATTCTGAGCTGCCATAAGTTGGCATGTCCCTAGCATCACTTCAGTGGTCCAGCTTCACACATTAAATGAATGCTTCAAAACAAACCTGGAGGGCATGCCGCCAGTTTGATTTTCTAGTTGTTACTTATGACCAATAGCTCTTTCCTAAGTTGTGGCCTTGCTCCATGATTTACATTGATGCAGGGGAAAGTTGCAACACAGCCTGCAGGCAGGCAGGCTCTGCGTGCAAGTGACAGGTAGCTGAAAATGTCCAAAAGCAGTCCTGCACTCCCAAGGGATCCGCATTAAAAGACCAAATCATTGCATTTATTTAAAAAATGATTTTACATTGCATCACATTCTAAGTTGTCTCTTCTTTTGTGCAATCTGCCCATTCCGTGGTAGACAAAACATTTCTGACCAGCAATGTAGCGCTAAATAAAAAACCTGCCATTTGTACGCACAGCCTTGAGGGTTGTGCATCTTTAGGGGGAGGATACAACAGTTAGCTCAAGGTAATTCAGTGCTGATTGGGTTGGGGATAATTTTCTGGCACCTAAGGATGGAATTGAGACCAAAAAATCATTTCAAATAACTGCGAAGGAGTCACAGGATAGCAACACCTTCCAGTCTCTAGGGACCTAGAATTGATTTGAACTGGTCTACCACTTAACTGGAGAAAAGCTATTATCCCATCACTAATCTCTTGAGCCAGTCAGTGCTACTTGAAGCAATTTTTTCTTCAGTAAGCTATTTTACATATTTCACTTACTCCACAATCTATGGGAGAAGCTTATCACATGATTTGTGTAAAAAGATAAATAGCTCTCCCCTTTGCATTTCTGTTTATTCTCGGATTTGTTGCTAACTTGACAGAACTATTAAACATGTTCCTCCTCTCCCCTCCTTCTGGAACCCTGTTTTTCTTCCTGCTATTCCCAAACTAAGACAACTTCTTGTTAGTTTTTGGAAGACCCAGCCTAGCAGCATGTATTCTAGGCTTTTTTCCACATCAATGTAAATTTATTGCCCTCAAACGTCATAGCAGTCATCAGTATAATGCTGATACCTCCTCCATAGCACTGCAACACAAGAAGGGTAAAATCAGGATTTGCAGTGTAGAAACAGAGTTGCTAAAGATGAAATTTCGAAAAGCAGTGTTTCATTTTTAGGTGCATTCATGGGCACCAAAAGTTGGACACAGTGCTCACAAGCATACAAAGATGCTCTAATTATTAAGAATGTCTTAAAAATTAAGCCCTTGGTGTCTGATACTAGGCTTGCAAAAATTATGATATCCATATTGGAATGTCACATAAGACAAAGGGGCTGCGGACGAGGCCACATTGTCTGTGGCAGAGCAAAGAACCAGGGAGGTCAGAGCTGCACTTTGATAATGGGGCCACACTGGCCCAGCAGGGGAATTCTTCCTGGTGAGAAAGCAAACGCTCGTGCTCCAACCTCTCAACTGCTCTCACTGCTTTTCCACTATTTTGTGAGCTCAGAAGAGCTTGCCTTGTCTACCTTATGCTTTCTCTCTGTTAAACATTTCTTCTGTAGTTTCTCCTACCCCTGAATTTACTCAGCCTCCTCCATCACTCCCAGAATTACAATCCGTGCCATTTGAAAAACCTGAGCTTTCTTCATTTCAGGCAGCTGATACCCCTCCTGCTCACCCCACAGGTTACGTTGCTGGTGCAACACTACTCTGATACCATTCCTCTGGCAGCAATTAGAATCAAATCAGCACCGGGCTGTTTATAAAAAGGGATGTTGCTATAATGACACTATCAATTCTTCCAAACATTGTAGCTATTTATCAAGTGATTACAGTAGAGTAACTTACTCCAGGTTTACTAGCCTATTTTCCATTGGAGCTTAAAGGGTTTTACTGCCTCGAGTATGGTACTTGGACTGCTAATAATTTCAATTTTATTACATTATCATATTTTTTAGATTTATTCCTAGGTTTTGCATAAGATTCAAATTCTTATCCAGTTTGTAAAATAATATAAATTTATCTTGGTCAAAAATCACATTAGGATAATTATCTTGCCCTTTTGGCAGATAATTTTGTTTGTAATATATTGAAAATGCTTATATTTTTTGTTGGGTTTTTTTCCTAACCACTCATTCTTGTAAAAGAGGATATTTTTTCCTGACATAGGCAATTCTATCTCCTTCTTACTGTCATGCGCTGTCATGTCTCCTTCCATTTCCTCCTCTCCATTAGGGGGAAACAAAAAAAAAAAAGGGTGCCTGCTCTTGGCTTGCCAGCAAGCTTCCATGGACACCTGTATTCCTGGCAGGTGTAGTAGGGCTCACTCATCCAGTGGTCATGCTCCACTGCAGTGTCAGGGACTCATGGGGAGTTACTCAGGCAGTCCCACACTACAATGAAGGTGATATTTATCAGAACGGGGTGTTGGGAATACACAAACGACAGCTCTGTGACAGCCTCTTGCCCAACCAATGTGCTGTGGTATGCATGTAGCTTCACCCTGCTCCTCAACAACTCTCTCCTTCTCTTTGGTAATGAAAATATTAATTGCTGATAGCTGGCAGAAAAAAAAACACCTCAAAGAATGGGTGGATGTCACCAGTTGAGTTCTTCTCCCTTTTCCCTCTCCATCAAGCCTAGGTGTCCCTAAAACACTGTACTGCCTCTCCTCCTAAACTGGCATTTCTCCTTCCACCTCCACAAAGCAGGAGGCTGCAGATTACACTTCCCTGGCAAAGAATACAGAGCCAATTTAGCCAGATACTGAATACTTGCTAAAACTCCCAAATATCAGAAAGATACTACTTATGAGGTATCAGAAGAAAGTTGCAGTGACTAACATGGGATTGAGCAAATCACACCTGACTCTCTGGCCAGGGGCTCTGACCCTAGGATGTCTCAACAGCCACCTATGATCTCCATCGTTAGCACTTTGATTAATTGAAGTTAGATTTTTCAATTTAGGGGAAATTTTAATACTTAAAAAGCAAACACTTGCAATTAGACGAAAACTGTAAGGAGGGTTTTTGTTGTTGTTTTGGGGTTTGGGGGGTTTTGTGTGTGTGTGAAAAGCACTCAAAACAGTGCTAGTTTAGGAAAAAAAAATCAGCTTCAGGAATGTTAAAGTTTGAAATGTTATTTAGAATGGGGGTTCCTTTGTGCCTATCCAGCATTATTATCAAATAATAATTTAGACTGACACTCTTTAACTTGATGCTAACAAACAAAATAAAATAGCTCCTCCTACTTTAAAAGCTGTTATGGACATGTGCTGCTTAGTACTGATGGAAACAATTCTCTTGCACAATAAAGTAAGTGACATTCTAGTGTACAGAAAGGACAGAGATACCCTGATTTTTGAATAAGTTAAATGAAGATTTTTCAATAATTCTACTACCTCTAATTCTAGTATTCTAATTGTGAATTTCAATGATTCAAATTCTAGGATATAAGTTACCAGATACTGGTAACCAAAAGGTTTTGAGGTACGATGCTAAAATATGAACTTTTTTGAGCAAATATGTTATGTAGCCTGGGAGCTTTACAAAAGCAATTCTCTCCTTGTATTTTTCCTCACTTCTTGCTCAAGGGCCCTGGAAGGTACAGGGTGCATCCTGGTTTTTTCCTGCTTTAACATAGGCAGAGAAAAAGAAGCAATCCAAAACTGTAGAACATCAAAGAAAAGTCCCAAAACAGAGCTATAACAAAATCTGTTAAAACATTTCATTTGCACCTCAGTTTGGGATTAAATTGAAGATCAGTTTATGTATTCATATTATTTCGGATGACAATACTGTGGAATATACATATATAGCCAGGAATTCACCCATTTCTAGTAAGAAAACATCTATTTTTCTCCCTCACCATTGCTCAGAACTCAGGCAACATTAAATCCCCTTTGTGCCACCTTCCACAGCCACTCAGCCAACAACATGGGGACAACACACACATGGCAAAAGCCAAGAACAGGGGAAGCAGCTAAGGCTCCCTGCAGTGAGAATGGGTTCAGTTCTGTGGATTTCAGGGAACTCACAGAGAAATTTGTATAAGTCACAATCCAGATGGGTTGGCAAAAAAAAAAAATTTGACTGTTTCGCATATTCCATATCTCTCAACATTTTTTCCTCCTGTAATGACACAGTGAAGAAGCTGATAATCATAAATATGGAGTGTATCTCTCTGTCCTTTAAGTCCCTCTTTATTCCTTTCGCAACATAATACATGCATCTCAAATAGATTAAACATGTGACATATAAATTCAGTTCATGCTTTTTGGGGGTTGTCAAAATCCTGGGAAACCAAAACGTTGAAAATCACTTGTCAAAACGTTCTGGGATGAAGTAGTTAAGCTGTCATCAACAGCTTAAACACTGTTTATTTGAATATGTAAAGCAACTTTTTAAAAAAACCCAAAAAGTACAGTGTCTGTTGATCATAGTCCTTTCTCCACATGTCTTAATTCTGTTTCCCTGATCTCCTGGGGGGAAAAAAATCCAACTTCACATGAAGTGTGAGGGCATATACACCCACAGTGAAGTAAGTACTGTGCTCCACTGACACAACTGATTTGACAAAGTATGGCAATGGTATTACCATGGCACTACAGGATTATTACTCTGCAGTGCCCATAACATGAAATGGAGTTACTCTGTTCTTACCACAAAACAGCAAGTAGCATTTTCCAGTAACACAATAAATAACCCATATCATCGCTGTATCTACACCTTTTGCAGGAACAGATACAGAGCCAATCTAAAAACAAATCTAAAAGTGTTATAATAATGCTGGAATGACATGCCTCTTAAGCTGTTTACAGCTGACAGATTAAGTGAAATGGTCTGACAAGGGAGAACACAGTATGTGTTGACAGCCCTGCTTAGTTCGTATTTGAAAGGCAAAATTAAAGTCATACTTTTACAAGGTGCAGATTTCTGTTCACCTGAAGGACATTCTCTTAAGCAAGGCATGGTATTAAGCCTCCGACATCCTCCTCCTCCTGTCTCCTATTTTTACGTGTAGGCCACTAAGAGGCACACCTCAAAACCCAGTCCTAACTGCCTATCTCAGTAATTGCTCATGAAAAGGTATCATTTAGAAAAGTATGGAGAAAGCAACAGTGAGAGCAGCCACAAACATTCACCATCCATAATTTAAGGGAGCACAGCAACATTTGGGCAGCATTTGGCTTTTCTTACAGCAGGTAGCACCGTCAGGAAAGAGCACACATCAAACAAAGGCTGAGTACAAATCCCCTCTGTCCACAGAGACACCTTTCACTTGATTACAGGATATGAGAGAAAAACATAAAACCACACTGAATCCTAAAAAAGTAAATAACAGCTAAGATAGGTCAGAGGAAAGGGCTGGAGACAGGCACTAGGAAAAAGAAAGCAGTTTGGCAGTACTTGTATAGCTTTGAGGCTCAGGGAGCAGGCAGGCTCAGAGGACAAATGGTGGCAAAAAAACTGCCTCTCACTTTTATTTTGTCGTTGCTAATCCCATCAGCTAGTGGCAACCAGAATCAGCAGCTTATGTGGTGGTCAGTGTGAGAATACTTTAGTGGACTCAGGCCAGCTACTATTGAAGAGGTTTCTTCACTACAAAAGTTCTTGCTATTACTTGGCCCCTCACTATTAGTGGCCATGGGAGGCCATGAGCACTCACCTTGCTTCCCACCCTGAGAGACAGATGCTCTGTTAGTGTAGGCCAGATGGCCCTGATGAGTGAAAAGCCAATGCCTGCTATTCCTTCTCTGCACATAAGCCCGGAGTTCAGCTACTAGCAATGCCAGTCAGTCCAGCTCTTTTAATGAGCCTTGTAATTGGTGAAAATGAGCCCAAAGTTGCCAAATGAAATCACCTTGCTGAGGGGGACTACCAGGAAAGCATTAGGAATTTTCTGCACTTGGAGGCAGAGGATGCAGCTACATTGCGTGACTACCAGCTAAGCTGATCAGAACCAAGCTGTCTGGCAGCACCTTCCTTATGGGTAAGTGAGAGTTGTATCCAACTGCAGCTTTAGTTCAGGCTCAGTATAAGGTTTCCCATGTCTGGAGCCCACTGGCAGGTCACAAATAGGGACTGTACAAAACTTCTGGTTGAAGCTGCAGTTCAGGAATTGGAATGGTGTTGAGTGGAAGTGTTTTTTCAAACTAATGGAAGTTTTGCCTACATATTTCTTCCCACACATGAAGGTCATCAAATGTTTGTGTGCCAAATGTTAGAATTGATGCCATCCTAATGAACTCTGAAAACATTTTCCTGTCAAAGCAAATAGAACAAGTTGACATCACTGATCCCAGCATCGACCAAGGAGGAAAAACAAACAAACCATCAGTTAAAACCAGAGGGGTTTTTTTGCTCTAAGTTCAAGGATGTGAGTCCAGCAGTGCAATGACAAAGGGGAGCACATGACAAAAGGGTTACACTCACTGCAAAAAAAGTCAGTCCTGAGGAAAAAGAATTGCCTCAACATCAAGATCAAAAATATCTGGGCTCCCCCTGCTCATACTATGAGGCACACATGAGATCCCTTGTGTCTGAGCTGTGCTGGATTATTACCTGTAACATGTGCTACAGGCTAGGACCTGAGTGGAGAACAAAATCTACTACTAAACCCTGTCAGAAGTTGCAAAATTATTACCACTAAAAACAAGCCAGCAGCTCCCAACTTGTCTAGCAAGAATTTTTTCTTTCCTACTTGAGCTGCCTACCCTTGCAGCCTCCTCCTCCTCCTCATCCATCTCCCGGGGCATCTTCCAAACCATCTATCCAAGTATAACCTATGCAAAGGCAATCCTGCTACAAGTGGATGTGAGTACATAGGAAGTGTATCTTACAGTTATGCTGCTAAATTGGGTTTTGGGAAATCCAGAGACATTTCTTCCTTCTGACATATGACTCCTGTATGTCCCTTGGCAAATTCATGAAATCATTCCACATGGGAAATAACCATACTACCTTCTTTGCCTCTCCTGTTTGTTCAGAAATTTGGGACAGGGCTCATCTTGCTGTGCACTGTTTCTAGAAAAAATGTCTGGCCACAATCTCTCTAGATAGTTTGGTGGTCAGTATATGACTAAATAAAGCTAATTTTACCATCCACACAGTACAGAGGAAAAGCCAGAGACTTTCTGCAGAGTACACAGTGGATATGCAAGCCTGGTGAAAGCAGCTAGGTGCCAAGTACCAATGAAGTTCCCAAATTAATGTTTCTCCTCAGCTTCTCTGGCCATTTGGTGAAGGAGATTTTTCACAGAAATTGCTACAGGATAGAGGTCCTGTTGAAAAGTACAATATTAAATTTGGAAATAATGACAGAGGAACCAGACCAGAATTGAAAGGATGAAACATACTTTGTTGCTTCCTGCATCAAACACATTTCCATTTTATTTACTGTTTTAATTTCCAGTTCTCCCATGTTCACCCTGTGCCATCACCCATGTTTTTTGAACTGAAAGGTATTATCTCAGCTCCCATTTCTCCAAAAGTCAGTTTTAATCTCAGTCACTCTCCAGTCCTGCAGTTTTCCTTCTCCTTGACAAGCCTGACCACTTAAATTTCTATCAGCTTAGACAACATTTACCCACACCCCTTTCTGTTCCTATCTCATTTCTTCCCCTTCCAGTTTTTGTGATGCCATCATACATCTATGCCAGCACACAGAGCATGCAGCAGTAGACATATAGATCCTGACTGCATTCAGGAAAGGGGAAAGGTTGAAGTGAATAACATCCTGTGTATGAATGATTTCCTTGCTTGCTATACTACAGTGAGCTGTGCTTTCATATACTGTGATGGATGTGAGTTATGGGTCACTCCCTCACTTGTGAAAATAAATGTACAACACTTGCCAATTGTTATACTGTAT
Source organism: Campylorhamphus procurvoides (assembly GCA_013396655.1). NCBI lineage: Eukaryota > Metazoa > Chordata > Aves > Passeriformes > Dendrocolaptidae > Campylorhamphus > Campylorhamphus procurvoides. The sequence continues at coordinate 559,282 of WBMV01003337.1, forward strand.
ATTACAAAATTCTATCACTTAAGATTTATACACTTAGCAAACCAATCACACAAACAGTACAGGTACAGTACAACTGCTCTACTACCAGGTTTTTGCCATTGAGACAGACAGATGCAAAATCACCCTTAGCCATAAAGTGGTGATACATTATCCAGAGGGGGACATTTTATGGACAAAGAGTTTATCATATCCTGAATTTGCCTTGGGTGCAGTGGACTTAGCATGTGTTAAGTAATGCTTAAGTGATTTGCTGAAGTGGCCTAATAGCACAAAACACTCCTGGCTCTATTTGCTTATAAATACATTTCAAGGCACTGATTGAAGTCTGTAGTGCCCTAAATGGTCTGGGACCGACTTATTTAAGAGATATCATCTCTCCTTATAAATCTTATGCAGTAATTCAGAACTACCAGAACCACTGTTTCTTTCTTTTCCTAGGTGGACAGCGGGGTGTCTTAAACAGGAGATGCATGAGCCTATAACCTGTCCTCATCAACCTTCAGTCACAGCAGTGCTGTAGAGGATTATTTCAAGGAGAAATATGAAGCTGGTCTCTTCAGTGTGACAAACATCTGTTAATCTCTTGAGTGATCTTTTACATCATGTGTGTTATCAACAGAGGGCTGAGACTGGTCATGTGTTTAGAAAACCTATTCCAGAAACCTTTTTCTCTTTCTTCTACAGCCACAGAACCAGTATAAGGGCAGAAAAATCACACTCTCACATGTACCATCTGTGCCACAAAGTTTGAGCTGTCTTGGCATCCAGGTAGTTTCACCAGAGAGACTGGAAACCCCTGCTGACCCCAGCTCCAGCAAGGCTCTCTTAGCATACTCACAGTGCCACTGGCACATCTTAGCTAATGGGAGTGGGTCCTGACCACTTGTATTTTATTTACAACCATGTGTTCCATTTCAGGTTCATTTTAACTGACATGAGCTGCTGAAGCACTGGATGCCCTTATCTGCTTTCCTCAAGGAAACAGATACATAAAATACATAAAATAGCAGGTTTTTGAGATTAAATGCTATAAACACAGATTAAATTATATGCTTTTTATTCCTTAAATCTTGTTCAAGGCATTCTATTCCAAGTTTCCAAAATAATTTCTACTTATATTCACATTTAGAAGCATTTGAAGCACAGCAAATGGGGAATGCATTTGTGGACAGAAACAGCAACATAATGCTCAAGGCCTGCCTCCCAGCTACCCCCAAACCTCTTCAGAGGGAAACACCCAGGGCAGCTGAGCCCACTCAGGGCAGGGCTGCTCAGGTCCCTCCAGGGGTACCAGAGGGGTCTGTAGCAGCGAGGGAGGGTGATCTTGGCTCAATTTCTTCTCAAAACTGAAATACTGACACTTAGGAAAAACCAAGAAGGAAAGCATTGCCTTAGTCTCCAGTTCCATGATGCCAGCAGAGAGTGTCTGGTCACCTTCTTGAGGGGAAACTCAATTACTTGTCATTTCAGTAAGGCTGCCCTGATGAAAAGGAACCAAGAAAGACAAATAGCCACCCACAGCTAACAGCCTCAGTGGGTTGTTTTGCTGTTTGCTTTAGTTCACTGGCTTAAAAGGGTCAGCAACCCTCATCCTGAGGACCCTATTAGAGAAGTAGCTTTGAGCAAAACATATAATTAACCTTTGGAACTCACTGTAGCAGGATATCATTGAGGAAGCTTATGGGAAAGATTTTCTTTTTTTTCTTTTTTTTAAAAGGATTGTATATAAACAATTCTAAGGGCACAAATATTATCAGTGTTTTTGCTATAGAGAATTCACTAGTAACACCCACTAAACACTGTACTTCTGGGAATCAAGAACAAACAAAATCAGGGACTGATAATAAATTATTCACTTACCAAATGGTAGGTGAATATGTTGGGCAAAACCAATAAGATGAATCCAGACTGCTTAGAGTCTTCAGAAAGCACCACTCTCAGAGGCAGAAATAGAAACTACAGTTGGTGAATGGACACTTGACCTATTCCATTATGGCAATTTTTGTGTCCAGCTCTTTCCTTCGTGTTCACTTACTTGCTAGCTCCCAAGTGATGGCCTTTCACGACTTTGGGAAGATGAACCAAAAGTACTTGTACCCCAACCTGACCACAAAGGCTTAACAGACAAGTGGAAAGCAGTATACATACAGAGAAGATTTCAAATGGAAAGAATCAGGAACTAACTGAAGATATTTTCTTTTATTGTGCAGGAGACTCAAATGGCTTCTGCTAAAAAGGATCCAACTGACAAACCTCTCTGAGAATGACATCCCTCAACTGACTTCTCTCATATTTAGAAAAATTGTAAAATCCCTGAGTGAGAGGGACAGGGCAGCAGACAGGAGACATGAGATCCTTGGGATGTGCTCATACTTGGAGGACTTTGAAGCAGCAAGATTCACAACTCTGCCTCAATACAGGGAAGGTCTGAAATGTGCAGCACATGCTGAACCATCAGTATTCTGACGGCGAGGTGTGGTAGGGATCTAAGCAGAGAGGACACCACAAGTTCTCCAACTTTTTAACAATAGTATAAAAAGTAATCAAGACACATCTTTAGCACTTTAGGTGAGCTTATAAGAGGTAGAAATGATATATTATTATATTTCTAGTGTCATGTAATTAACTATCTGGCACTCACAGGTCTCCATCCTCATCCTGGATCCCTTCACATCCATCAATCTATTCCAGCTTTGTGCAGGTAAGACCTTAAACTGCTCTATACAAAGCCAAAATGTCGTCGTGTGTAGTGATGTGGAAAAAAAAAAGCCCTTAACAAAAGCCCCTGCAGCTCTGTGAAACACAGAAAGTGAAACTATCCTGTGAGTTCTGACATTAACAAAAACATAAATGGATTGATTCTAGAGAATTTATTGAACAAAATTTCGTTAGGGTCTTTTTGTTTGTTTTGTTTTAACGATTGCACACCACTTAATTTTTATGAGCTCGATTATGCCTTTAAGGCACATTCCAGCAGAGGGCTGAGGTGAAAAAGCCTCTCCAGGGAGGATGCAGCAGAAGGAAAAGCCTCTGGGATGTGCAGGAGTTCAGCTAATCCTTTCTAGGCATGAGTTCAGCATTACCTACTTGCAGCTCTTGCACTTTCCACTGGAAAAGCAAATCTGTGGGCCAGTGGCTAGGAAGTTTCTGCCTCCTTCACCACACTGAAGGAAACGTCCAGGTGCCCAGCTGTGACAGGAGGCTGATCCAAATCCTCTTTCAGGCATAACAGACACTGGCTTTTTCTTATTCAACTGAGGACCTGGTCCCATCACCAAAACCTGAAACTTCTCAGTTTCTCCAAGAATGGAGATAATTCACCTTGTGTAGCCCAAGACAGTCAATGCTGGCAAGTTTACTTAAACTCTGCATTTCTCACTCTCAGACCTAAGAACTAACTGCTCCTCTCACCTGTCCAAGAAATCAAGTCGTAACTAACACTGAAGGTCTGAAGCTGTTTGACCCCAAGGCTACTGTACCTCAATCTGTTGATAAGCAGGTGCTATTCTTTCCACTTCACTTGCCAACTAAGAGGACTGCACACTTCCTTAGCAGAACAAGTTTTTAGTTACTGGGGGAAAAAAAACCACTAGAAATTACATAAAACATTGTTCATAGTGTTTGTGATGTTTGAAAAAACTTCAAAGCAAATTCCAGGTGCTACAGCTGTTCCAGTTACTCAAATGCAGCTTACTTCCCTCTCCTCAGTGCTGTTGCATATTGAAATGTACGTGCATGTTTCCAGCAAATAAATGCAAGTCCTTGCTTTAATCCATGAATGCCAAAACACTTCCCTCAAACTTCCTTTGAGAAAGAATTTTGGAGTCCTAAAATGCAGCATGCACCACCTGGGCTTCCCAGGGTCTACCATTATAGTCCCTGAAGCAACCAACCAATCCCAGGTCTGTGAGGCAACTACCCCCTCAACCCATCTCACCTCAAAGAGGTGTTGGTCCTTTTCCTCCAGGAGGTGCGACGAGCTGTGGACTGTTTCTGAAGTGGTTCAGGTGTCAGCACAGCTTCTCCAGAGCAGCACCCTTCAGCTGCTAAAGGCTGCCTGACCTCCCTAGTTAGATCACAGCTCTTTAACTTAATTCTCTCCTGGACTCAGCTCCTTGGGGTGACCATGCATAGCTGGTGGTGTGGAGCTGCAGAGTGACAGACCTATTCCTTGGGTTCCTGGACTGCTCCAGCAGAGCTGACCTGTATCCTTCCCTACCACTTGCCCAGGTACACATAGATTATGTATGTTGCTATTTCAGTCCATGTTTTCCTTCCTTTTGCCCCCGCCTGCCCTCTGTTTTGGGTCCCAGTCAAACACTGTATTTTAAGTGTTTGGAAAGGTAACAAATGTGAACCTGGGCAGATCAGTGGGGATATTCAAACTGATTTTAGAAACAAGTAAGACTCTCCCACTCCAAGACCCAGAATGAATAAGAAAGGCCCATATTGACTATTAATTTCAGTAAATCCCTTCGGAAGGCCAACACTGAATCCTCAGCACCCTGCACCACTCTGCTGTCACACAGACATTGGCACAGAGCTGTCCTGAAGCTCCCGAGCAGAGATGTGTGGAGTCTCACAGCGCTGCCACCCAGGAGGGCTCCTCCAAGGTGAGGGATAAAGGAACAGCAGGACTGATACTGTGTCTAATGTGGCACAAGGTTCCCTCGGCACAACGTGCCCCAGCTAATGAACGCACTGCCCCAAGTGCAAACAAGCCAGGAAAGGTTCTGTTTTCAAAGCAAACGTATTGCACTTCAATGAAGAATTTTTTTCCCCCTAAAAAGTTTTAATATACACACTAAATTAAGCTTGAGAAAAGGGGACATTTCATCTTTAATCTATTTACTTCTGAATATTTAACATACAATTCTGGCACCAATCACCAGATTTAACTGGAAAATTACTCACTAATCTGTTTGCTTATTTGGAATAATTGGGTAGGCTGCCAGGGAAGAGGATTTCCTACCCTGTTTAATATCTCAGTTAGTAGTCCAATTTCAGCTTGGCGGCATAATTACTCTGACAGAGCTGTAGCCACAGGGCCTGTGAGTGGGGCTGCTTTTTAAACCGTAAATTATGGAGGATTAGCATTTATGAATTTTAAATCAGGGCTGTGGTAGGAGACACTAAAGCTGCTTAGAGCTTGCAAACCACTGCATTCAATCACCAGTCATTAACACATTCCTTCCCAGGACTTCCTGCAATCACATATCATAAAAAGGTATTTCTCATTTGCTTTAGAATATTGTGGCTCTGTGTCTCCAGTGTAACACCAGGGATAAGGAGATGCACTTTCCAGGAATAAAGCATCACAATTTAATTTGACCCTGATTTAGCTCCCACATAAGATGTTACAGGGCCATCTCCTCTGCTTGATTCCTATGATTTCTGCTACCAGATGGACAACACGTGGTTTGATCCCCACTAAATTAAAAAAAATTAAAAACTACTGAAAACCAGAGCTGCAATGTGGCTGATCAGCAGAGATCTGAACTCTGCCATCCCCCTAGCTCAGGAGCTTTGGCTTGTGAGCTCTCCACTGTTGTGTTTGCCTGTCAGGCTCCCAATGAATCATTATGGGGTAAATCCTTCCTTTGATGTAGGCATGTAACTTCTTTTAAGGCCAATGAGAGTTATGTACATGCACTGAGGGCAGAATATTTCATGCCCTGAAGAAGAAGTCTTAGGAAAAAAAAACTGCCAAAAATCACACCGCTTTGAACTTCGAAGTTGCTCCACTTGGGAGTCTAAAGAGCTCTCAAGCCGTAAGACATGCATCCAAATGCAAATGCTGAGCCCTTCTTCCTTCTAAACATGTGTATCTCTCCCTCTGTGAGCCTACAGTTCAGCAAGGTATTTAAGCTGGTTCTTCCCATGATTGTTTCAAAGACCAAAAGCACACACAGGAAACCTACAATTTTTACATAGAGTTTTCATATACTAAACTTTATCTACATATGTTAATAAAAGATACAGAGATACATAGAGCCTCCTACTGTGAAAGAAAACAAAGACATGAATGAAAGTCATATGCAGCAAAATAAAAAAAAGGCAAAAAAGATTGCAAACTGGTCAGAGTAAAACTTGTTCCAGTACCTGTCATTAAAACCTGAAGAAAACACAGGCAATTTAAAAGGGAGCCTGACTGAACTCCTCTCACAGTATTGCCATGCAATTAGCCCAGAAACCCAGAAGAGCTCGGTGCTCGCAAAGCTACCTCCAGGAAGGGACAGAGAGAATTTCCCTGCCATTGCACAGCGATGGGGATTTGTACACCCTCCTCAGAGTCACTCAGCATTGACCTCTGACATAAGCAGGATACCAGCTGATGATGCATTGCGCTGCAATCAACAGTGCTATTCACTGAAGCAACCACATGATTTAAGATTCCCAAACCTCATTGAAAGTCACTGGAAATTAGGCACTTTGAAAAGTCGACACTTTTGAAAATGCCTTTTAATCTCCTAAATTACTCATGCTTTTGAAAACTTTACTCATGCTAAGTACTTTGGGGGCCTCAGTCAGTGAAAGCTAAACTGAAAGATGCTAAGGAAGGACCATTTACACAGAACCCTGTTCAGCTCTTATCTCTCCTCTATCCTCATAGCAACAATAGACAGAAGGAAAGCGGAGCTCTTGGCAACACCAGCCCTATGCCAAGAATTCATCTGACAGAGTGGCAGGTCCCTGGACTCTATGAAGGCTACTGAGACAGATGGATTTTCTTCCCTACTGCACCCTGAATAGGCTTTTTCTATCTGACTTCCTTCCTCTGAAGGCTGAATGGCGCCACCACTTCACAAACTGCAAGAAAGATGCAGCCTTTGCTGCCATAGGAAGAACAGTGTGATCACTCCTTGAACAGTGCAAACTGTCGATGTCTCAGGCACCAGCTCCATGCATTGATCCTCCTTCTAAGCTCTTCTTGACTCCTCACAGCTGAAGAAAATTTCTTAATTCTGGTTTTTGATTGCCCCACAGTATTCTCACTGATGCTGATTCCATGTGCATGCATACAACAGGGGGCCAAATGTTCTTAGAGCAGTAGGGAAGCAGCACCATCTACTTAGCATTCAGGGGCTGAGACGTGCTTCTAAGTAGTTTTTGTCCCTGTGAGGAGCAGTTAGGGGCAAGGAATAGACACACACAAGTGACCAGGATGAAATGCTCCTCAGAGTATATACATGAGACTTATTAAGTACTGCTTGCCTGGACCATGAATTGAGATTTAGGTAGGTGGCAAGGTCTTGATGTGGAGCTGTGTCTGAACCTGGTGCTTGTCAGGACTCATCCAATCCCTAACAAACCAGAGCAGTGTCCAACCTCTAGCTGTAAGGGCTATTCTTTGCTGGTAAGAACACATTGCAGAGAGCCGTCCGCACCTTATCTAAAACACCTCTTCTAACACATTCATCAGTATCGTCTATCATACTGTGGGAGGGAAAAGAGACGCACTACAAGGAACTGGGAGGAAAAAAAAAGAGGGGGGGGGGGGGGAAGGGGGGGGGGGGAAACCCATTTCAGTCACTGTGCATTGCTTGGAAAAGCACCAAACAGCAGGACGTTCCCCAAAGGGCTGCTCAAGTTGGCTTTGGGAGCGTTGCTGTGATCTCTGCAGAGACAACATAAGGGCTACAACAGAGACCAGATTCAAAACCCTGGCAATCAAAGTCTGAAAGGAAAAAGCTAAACAATTTAAACTCAACTCCCACACAGCATCTCTAAGCAGCTTCAATCCCCCAGCATTTGAGCAAAGAGCTAGAGCACTTTCTTACTCCTCTCTGTACTGTGCAATTGCCTTAAAATGTTGGCTGCATCCAAAAGTTACATTTTAGTCCTCATAAATCAAAGAAGTGGAATATCGTCTACATTTAATGTCTACATTGTAATGTTTCTAAATACATCAAAAGCCTTTCTCATCCCATGGGGTTTCTCTCTGTGGCTCTGAAATTATCTCAAAACTTGCAAAATAAGAAAAAACTTCCTCCCCCAAGGCAAGGGGTGGGTGGGAGAAGTTGCACCATATATATACATATACATATATATATATATAAAAGTGATTGATACAACTTTGACTTGGAAAATCTCTCTTCAGTAGGCTTAATATGCTTCCTTTCCCTGAGAAATGTATAATGTATAAAGCAATCTTGCCTGCCTCCTTCTCAAAGCCACCTGAACAATCTCCTTTCATTGGCCATGGGGCTTTACAAGCAACTCCTTGGTACAACCAGGTGGTTCAGTGTATGGCCTTGCTTTTCTGCCAGTGCAGCCAGAAGCATTTTAGACTTACATAACTTTACATCTGGAAGGTTGGTTGCTGGCAAACAGAGTCATCACCACTTTCTCTGACACAGGAGAGGATTCACTATTGTTCTGAGTGCCTTCCAACGTTGTACCGAGACTGAACCCTTCACACCTCATGCCTTGTTTGATAAAATGATCAATGACATGCTGTGACCAAGAGAGTCCCTAAAATAATTAAGAGCTGCACTCACCTTCAGGTGGTTATACTGAGTATGGTATTGGTAGTAAAACTGCAAATATTCTCCAGCATGCATTGTTTAGCTGTGAAGGGAAAAATGGACAGTAAATAGTTTAGTGATGCCCACTAGCAATTAAATGTTCTTTTTCCTGAAGGAAAAATAAAAATTTTTGCAGACATTGCTGCATGAAGACTAGTAGTATGAGATACATTGGGTACATATTTGACAGGCTCAAAACCTGTATAATTCTACAGTTTTGTAAACTGTAGCATTTTTGCCTTATTAAGAAGGGAGATGAGATATCAAATTGCTGCTCTAAAGAAGGAAGAATCAGTTCAGCTCATCTTACCCATCCAGAGCAGCAGGCCTTGCTGGCTGTGGAACACAAGTTCCTTCTGCAGAAAACAGTTCCAAACACAGACTCATTCAGAACATTTCATTGCCAACTACACTGCAGACCACAGTGCATTGGCTTCATTATAGTGGGAAATCAAATGCTTTCTGTTGTTTTTTTGTCATGCTTTTGGTCTTACAGCACATGGTGAAATTGTTGTCTCAAAATGATGCAGCATGCTGAATACTTCGCTATAGCCTTTCAGTTCCTGTGTGAATTTGCCTTCCTCCTATAGAGCCACGAACTTGATGAATGACAGCTGAGACTATTTTCATTACTGTTAAGGGGATAGCTAACGGGTCAAAGCACGTGAGTAATTTCTCATGTATAGCTTGATACACCTATGTACTGTAGAGAGCACAATCCCATAAAGCCCAGGTTAAAACATAATTCTCTCATTGGAAAACACAAGGGACTCATCACTGAAAAATTTACTGGTCAGGACTGTAGATCTGCAGAAAATCTGTGACACAGGAGATCAATGAGCATGCCACCTAATCACACCATGGGAAGAAAAAGCCTCAGCGCTGTCCTAGAACCACTGGAGTCACAGGAGAAGTTTTGCAATGTTTTGGTTGTGCCTGTTGCATGACCGAAAAGAGAAGGACAAAGACATTGTGAATCCTGGGAGGACAACCAAGTGAGGTTAGAACCGGACCATACAGATACCACTGCACAGGGTCAAATCTCAGATGTGCCCTGTTTAAATGTTAAAACTCTTCAGGATACCTTTGTATTGCTAAAAGTGGTTGAATGCCTCCCTCTGCTTCCTGGTTTAACCTGGGGAAAAACTACTGAGACAGGGAGAAGGGGTGTCAGTTCAGAGGATCTTGTACAGAGAGATACTGCAGTAAAAGTCTTGGAGCTTCATTTTCTACAAAGGGCTTAGCGCATATACTTAATACTTTGGATTCTGGAAGAAATTCTCACGTTTTTACATGCTCAGGTAGAAAAGTGCTCCAGCTGCAAAAACAGTATCTCGCTGATGTACCCCCTTGTATACAAAAAAAAGACAATTTCTCCCATAAGCAAGTTAAGAAAACTATAATGTCTTTTACCCCTTGCCAATATCTGCCAGATGGTACGAGGCAAGATACTCCTTGGCACTGGAAATACACTCCTGAAGGAAATGGTCCTACAGAAAGAGGAGCGTAGAGTATGTAAATAGGGTCCTCTGGAGAGATCCCACTCCAGCATCACTCCCTGAGCATCAGGAGAAGGCAGGATGCTCTCTCTGCTCTTCCTAAAGGTTCTGCTGTTAGTAAGAGCAACACTTGTTTCTACATTGCAAAGCTCAAAAAACCCTCCCTTAGTCTTCCAACCTTCAAGTCACAAGAAGTTTTAAAAGTGAGACTTCTGGATTGCAGATTAAAACTGATCTTTCACACCTAACAGATCCTGAGTCAGATCCACAGCTAGTGTGACTGACTTCCGTGCAGTAGACTGATTTCCACTGCCTGAGGACCTGCTCTTCCACAGTTAGTGACATCTCAATTTCCTTTTTAATAAGCAACAGGCCCTGTTATAATGGGATATATAGAAGGAGAGATGTAAAAGCTTATAATGTGAAAATTGACTATCATGTACTTCAGACTATTTCCTGCTGTGCCCTTTGTTTTGGTATGCGTGCTTCATTTCATTACTCCGAGCTGTTTCACCGTCTCTGAACTACACTATGAAATACATTAATTATCTCATTATCTTTAGGGCAAAACCTTCAGTCCTTCTTAGAAACCATATTCACTCAAAACCTCCTTTGGGTTCATTAGGGATTCTGAGTGTGATGAGAGAGCACAGGACTGCAGACACATTGCAACAGACACCAGTTAAAATTTTGGCTCTGTTTGTGCTTCTGCCACTTAAAATACAAACCAAAAAACCCCACAGCTCAATGTAGGTTTGCCTTTTTTTAAAAAAAAGTGTTCAAAATAAAATTGCTCTCAGGTACCCAACTCGTATGTCAGTGTGAACCCACAAGAACTTCAAAGCTTAGTTATAAACTTCCAAAATAAAGGAGAAAAGAATGGCAATGACAGGTAACTTTACTAATAGCCCTACCTGAAGGTGCCACAGAAATATGGCAATGTCAGCATTCTGAATTAGCCTCTACATCAGAAAAAAATAATATAATATTTTTATTTTCATAAATAAATCTTAATTAAGAAAATGTCTCCGCAAAGCATAAAGTAGAGGAAGGTAGAAAAAATACCTCCACAAAAATCTGTGTCACACACTCTCACACTTTGAATTTAGGATCGGGCTGGGGTCATTTTGTAAAGAAAATAATGATCCAGGCCCATCACAATTTGTGAAAGTCAGGTTAGAGTAAAAGCAAAATTCCCCACCGTCCTCACAAGATTTCTCGCCCTGTTCTTTTGTGAATACGCTAGAATGGGTGATGGATGGGAGGCTGCCCCTTTCTAGAGTTCTTGCTGTGTTTTGTGATAACTCATTATATTTCTTTCTTTACAAATAGCCCCATTAACGCTCCAGAATTGAACAGAATCATAAAGCTTGAAACATCCCACTCCTATTCCGGTAGAGCTAGAGGTATTGTTTCATGAATTACAGAGCTGCCAAAACCTGATTTATCCAAGCGAAGCCTTCAAAGCCGAGTCACAGATATTTATTTATTTATTTGGGATTGTAAAAGAAAATACTTTTTACTGAGATAAGGATGATATAACCTAGCTACAGCTTTATTTAAATGGAATTGTGTGTCTTTTATATTTCTTCAACAATATGGTTGATGGAAATGTTTTATTTCTTGTTTTTTTGGGGGCTGAACTAAAAACCTTATTTAAACCATTTATAGAAAATTTACAAAACAGAAGAGTCAAGCTCTTTCAAAGTCTCTGTGGCCTCAAAACCTTATATATTCTGAGATTAGATGTCACTTTTAGTCAGATGATTCTAAACAAGACTACTATAATCCTCTCTGTTATGGAGATATTTATTTTTGTCTGAAAAACTTCAAAGCAGGCCATGACAGATAATCAAAATCAAAATTTGCATTCCAATGAGAATTTCCTTTTAATAAAGAAGAATAATTCTCACAGTTCTTCTGTGAAGGAGAACTGAGCTCATTTACTTCAAGTTTCGGGGGTGTGGGGTCTGGGGTTTTATTTTTTCTGTATCTTCCATTCGTCACTATTCAGTGACGAAGTAAAGTTTTTGGCTCTTTGGGGCAGGAATGCTGTACCAAGCCAAGAAACACATCAATGAAACCCAACCAATGCACTTTTTCTTTGGAATTATTCTCCAGAATGAACCAAACAGTCAGGGCTCACCATCAAGACATAGTTCTACAGCTGCCTTCCTGGGTGAACACTCCACAGAGATAGTGTTTTCCTCAGGGAACTGAAGCCAGCTTTCAATGGCAGCTGAGAATGCCTAGGCAGGGAATTAACATGCTTTTCCTTGTGTGCATGCTTTTTTGAATATTTTTGCGTTTTATGTTTGTAGTGGCAGGGGAAAACTCTTGTCTGTGAACCGGGATCTCAGCATGGCAAACCCTGCACCGTTCCTAAATATCTGATGCTTTTAAGACATTTGGAACACCTCCTTAGGGATAGCTGAAGACACTCTGCACTCACAGGCATGGACACACAAATGTGCTCCCCCTTACAGACTTTACGCCCTCAGCCAGGGCTGGCAGCTCACCTGGGTGGGTGCAAGAACAGTGATTTTTGTCTTATCTACCCCATTCCCTCTGATAAATTGTATTTGGGAAGGACAGCCATTTGGAAGCAGATGCAGAGTGACAAGACCACTGCTGGTTGGCTCTTTACAGTGACTGCACACAGTTGAGGGAAGGTGCTCTTCCATTTCCAAGTAAAGCACCATCCCAACCTGTGGCCTTGCTGTAGCACAGATCTCTTTGTCCTTTCAGAGTACTGCTGTTTCCTTCCTTTTAATAGTATTAACAAAAAATTAAATACCCAGAAAAAAACAATGCACTTAACTCTGTTCATAAAACTATGCTGGAACTTCCAGACTTACAGCTTACCAATGAATAAATGCTGAAATGGTGGTACCATTCCCCTTTCTGATGCAAATCTCCTCTACTGCCAATTCCAGGAGTTCTCTCCTCCTAGGGACACATTCGGATTAAAAGGTCTGCACATCTTACAGTTAGAACTGTTGAGATTTTGTCTACCTGTTAATAGCTTACAGAAATATACAATTTGCAGACCCCGAATCATCAGTTTCTTCAGTTACTTATTTAAACCACAAGTTAGCTCTTCTTTACAAAGAGTTTGCTATGTGGACATCAAGGACAGCTGCAGCAGGAAGGGTGAAAAGCAGGACAGTAGCAAGGGTGGTCTAGCAACTCTACAACACTTTTGTCAAGAGCTCCGGAAAGGGCTGCAAAGAAACACCCCTCAGTACAAATAACCTCAGGCTCCCACTTACTGTCACTGGGGCTTTGTATGAGAGGAATCCACTTCATCCCCTGGGAAATGAAAGGCAATGTAGGACAGGGTGCCAAGAAACTAGGCTCTCTCTGCCGAGACTTTCTGAAGAAGAAGAACAGCTATTTACATTTGTTTGGTAAAAGCCAAAGAGGCAACAGCCATCAGAGAGAGCAGCTCGCCAGCCCTAAGTGGCCATGAAACACCTCTGTCAGCTGCAGCATTTGCTGGCTGCTGTCACAGGGGCCTGGAGAGCAATCACTGTGCTCAACACCTCTCTCTGTTGCAGACTCGTGTAGTCGCCTGTATGCAGAGCTGATTTTGTACCGCCTTTGTTATGTAAATGAGATACTAAACCATTTCTCAGATCCTCTAAGGCAAGACCACTGCCTGTAAACTGAAAAATTTCACTTCTGTGTGGCAGGCCAGTCAGCTGGTCCATCCAATCCCTTTCCAATTTGCTGGGATTTATTTTTACATTTCCTTTTCCAGGCAATACATCCTGGCCCACATCGATTTTCATTCAGTGTTGCACAATCCCTTTGTTACCACCTCTATTTATTTGTTAATTGTTTTATTAGTGGTCATTTCAGAAGAGCACTGTGTTGAAACACATGAAGGAAACCTTAAAAAAACCCACTGTGACTGCACATTACATGGGCTGTGTTGATATTCTGATCTCACCCTGTTTAAGTACAATTCTTGAGTGAAGGACAGTGGTTGTGAGTCAATCTCAGTTAAATGCTAGCTTTGCTCATTTAACAATGCAATGGGCACACTTGGCCGTGTTCACTAAAATCTTGTTTGATACCAATTAAGCCTTAAAAAAGATCCATTAATTGTCTGAATGCTTCTCAAACTCACTTTTCAATTTATTTTGAAAAGACCCAGAGTTGGATGAAACTGAAAAAATCTGCCAAAGATTCAGTGAAAAGGGGATAATTTGGAACAAATGGTAGTTTTAATAACGATAAACCTCTGCATACCTTTAAAGCATGGCTCTAAGTCTGTCTCTATCTTCTTTACATCTTTAACTTTATCCTGCATAATACACTAAGCACAATTTTCTTCTTGGAACTGTCTCATAATTGAAACTTCCTTAAAGAGCTACTGAGGAAGAACAGTCAAGATTTCAAAATATGAATTCCTTTTCCTCAGATATACCATCTCCATTTGAGATGTTTCAGCTGGGACCTGTTCAGTGTGAGACTTCATTTTGATGGGAATGCATAGCCAAGATATTTGGAAGAGAAGGAGAAGAAAAAGAAATGCTATTTCCTCTTCCACCATGCAATCACACTACCTCATTAATCACCAAGCTTTTATTTCATGCCTTGCTGAAACATAACTTTTGAGGCCATTTACTCCTTTGGTAAGAAGGGTTGGTTTAGTTTTTGTCTTTTTACGACAAAACAAAAAGATTGCAATAGCAAGACCCAACACCTGCAGCCTGTCCTGGTTTATTTTAAATTTTTTGGCTTTTGTTTCTGGAACTCCCACAGGTCCTAATTGCTGCTGAATAAGAGCACACTTACATCCCACTTGCAAAAGTACACCACAAGATTGGCTTAAAAATACAACATACACTAAAGCAGAGACAGTATTTTTGCTGAGGGCTGACTGAGCACACCCTTGGGACAGCAGGACCCTGGTGGCCGACATGACAGACATCGAGCAGAACAACAACCACTTTTGGGGAGCTGCCCTGACAAAGCTGCAAGTGGCACCAGGGTACCTATTATGGCTGCTCCTCTATTTCTAAGCAAAATGATATCAAACACACAGAAAAGACAGCCAATAATGAGAAACTTGCAGCTGTTCTCGAAGAAAGACTTTTTTTTATTGTACCCCAATCCAAAATACTTTAAACCAGTTTTATCAATAGCGATAAATCAGTACGATGATATGATGTCTCTTTAATCTTTTCTAAAACAAAATTTTTTGAACTTTTGAGCATGGCCTTCCCAAATGGGTTAGGTCTTCTAAGACAGCATCAAACCTTCTTTTCCTTGCTTCCCATGTCAGCCCGAATCCCAATAGTTATGAAGCATAAAAAAAAGTTCAAAGTAAAATATAAATTACCATCCCCTTCAAACACAAGTAGAAGTCTTATTAAGTCTCTAGTGCTTGAATCACGTCCCATGTCTGTTCTTTAGACCTTTCTTCCTTTGTGAGGCATAAATGGACACATCTTATTGATTTTCTTTCAACCTGGATCACCTCGATTGCTGTGAATATGGCAGACAAATCCAACTCATTCTCCCGCAGGGAACGAGGAAGAATGCAGACGAGAAGCTGGGGAAAGTCTTCTCACAGTGGGATACCAGGAGTCATTACGCAAAAAAACCCAAGTCTAACTGCTTGTAATTCCAAGACCTTTTTCTTTTCAGCTCCTTCAAAAAAATTTTTTCTTTTTTTTTTTTTTTTTTAATGCTGAGAGCTCTTTCTTAAATTTTTTTATGAATATCATTTTGGGTACCATATCAATTTCTGAGGATGTTTTTGTTTAAAAAGAGAAGCATCAAATAGGCCAGCAATGGCTGCAAACTCTGATAAATACATATAGTTAATGATGAGTGACTGTAAACAGACAGTGGCAAGAAAGAAAAAGTCAGAATCAGAGAAAGCATTGTTTGAAGCTTGACAAAAAAGCTAGTTAAAACTTTTTCCTTCTAAGTTGGCTCCACTTTGTATTTTTTTTTATCATTTATAGACTTACTTTTCTAAGGACAATTGTATGAAATGAAAGGAAGTGTAAAAGTAGAAAGATTTCTGTGCCTTACACCAAACCACTTACTGTACATGAAAAAGGGATTTACTGAATCAATTTAGTTGTGTAGGGTTTTTTAAATCAAGTGAATGATTTCAGTGAAGTGGAAAAAGGTGGCAAGAATGTGCAGCAACCCAAGCTTTGCTCCTAAAAGCAACAAAAAAGACACAATTGAAATGCAGTGGGACCTCTGTGGATGAATTAGACAGACTGTGTACAGACACTTTGCAGTGACAATCTGCTTCTGAAAGGGATATATTAAGTACTAACTGCACTGAGGACGTAAATTGAAGACACTGATATCCAAGGACTAATTTCAAAGCACTTCTCCTCATTAAATGAATTGCTGAAAGAGCAGGGTTTAAAAGACTTTGTTTTGTGTTAAAGGATTTGAACTACACCTATCAGCAGACTGCACCAGCAAACTAACGCTAACATAATAAACCCACCACTGTCTTATTACCATCCTCTGGTAATACCATCACAGCTGTAATGAGTCAAATTTCTTCAGTGGCTCTCAACACCCCATGCAAAGTGCTCTGCCCCAGCGTTCAGCCTCCACCACATAAAATTCACATCACTTTTATACGTGAGGGGAAAGGTCTAGGTCATTAGTTTAACTACATAAAATTCTAGAAAACAAGATCATCAGCATGCTCTTAACGCTTTTTTAATGACATGTTTAGACATCAGTAACTGTTTTCAGTCATTTAAAATGAGTTTTGAACAACATAAAATGTGATCTTGGAAGATGTAGAAGAAGTTCTAACTTGACATACGGGTTTTATATTGGCCTCTAGTTACATCATTCCATGAAGTAATTCTGATATCCATAAGGCTACAGCTTGGGGGATAACTCGGAATAGTTCTCACAAATATCCATCCAAGTGATGCAGTTAGTCAGAACTTTCCCAGCAGGTTAGCACTAAGCCCTGCATCACCTGTGTGCTCTCTGTTTCTGTGAATACTCAATGTAGTCACTGATCAGCAGGTCCACAGGAACACTAAGGGCAGATGAAACACCACAAACAGCACATGTAAATATTTCAGTGACAAATACCATGCTATTCATAGCATAGTACTTAAAAAGAGAACCAGGAAATAGGTATGAAGAACAGGAAAGTGCAGTTAGGCAGGAAGCCATGTCTTCTGGATTTACAAAAAAAATATTAAAAGGTATCTCAAGAACCAAAATTATGATCCCCTAAGAAGAGCCAAATGGCCAGTGTCTGAGGTCAAAATAGCACCCTTACCAAGAAGATGGCACCCTTTTTAATAGCCCTGGAGGCAGTGCACTAGTCAGATGTGCATAGAGGCATAGTCAGGTTTTCTTTCTCCTCAGACTTCTCATATAACCTTGAACACATCCTTTATCTCTTCAGTACATCATTTCCTCTAAGTACACATGAATATTGTAGGGCGTTATTCAAATATTGCAGTAGTGGGAATTATACAATAATCTAATAGAGTAATTTCAAGATTGGCTGTTCAGAAGAATTTAGGCATATTTTTCCCTGTTTTAATTTTTAATAGAGACAGTAAAAGCAATGCCTACAACTTGTAAGATCCAGCTATAGCACCTGGTAAAAGAATCCAGATGTTCCCTCTTACAACAGCATCATTAAACATGAGGCTGATGTGAAATATTTATAATGAAGGTGAATCATAGCCCACAGAGGAGGAATCTAGGGCTGTATCTTCTACTAGCATCAAGCACAAAAATGCAAATACACTGAACAAATACTGCATTAACTTTCAAATCACACGTTCTATGTCTCACAAAGTAAGACACAATTTCGTCCTGGTGCAAGTGACAGATGGTAGAAAGAGACCACCAGTTTGGAACAAAGTGTAAAGAACAGATTTTGAAGGAAATGCACCCCATAACCCAGTATGTAGGAACTCAGGGCTGTCAGTGATCTCCTGGGCCAGGGATATCTTTTCCCTCTCATAGTAAAGGACATCATAGAAACTTTCTCAAATTTACCAGTTTGATCTTAAAATTACTTGGGTTATTTGTGCCAGTCACTCTCATTAAGGCTGTTCCAAAGCTTTAAAATCTCATTATTTACAGGCCACTTTTTTTTCATTCTTAATTTATATCCATTTATTCTGTGCTTGTGCTGACCTCTAACTTACCCTGCTCTTACCAGCTCCCAGCTTTTGTTCTGCAGAGCTAAACAAGACAGGGCATATGGTCTCCTCTTTAAGGTTAAGCTCTCTCTGCATTACTTCCAAACCCAATTAATCCTTAAACACAGGAAGTCAGAACTATATAGCTACTCCATGTCTTACAAGATCATTCAATACTTTCATAATCTCTACTGGCAAGACTTCACCTTATGCATCCAACAGCCATTTCAACCACTTCCACTGCCATATCATGGTGATAGTTTTTAAACATTGTCATCTCTGTCTCTTATTTCCAGCCCATGAGTTTACAGCAGACATATTAGTGTAATAATAAGAAATCTTATTATTAGTGCAGGTAGCATAGCAAGGCAGAAAACGCACAGGCCCTGACTGCCTCCTGAGTACCGCATTTGGCTGACTCATGTCACTTCCTAAACCATTCAACAAGCTAAAATACCATCATGTCCATCTACTACCCAAGACTTTCAACTTTTCCTAAAGAACAGTAATCCACAGTTTCTACTGTCGCAGTGAAGCATAACACTCTCAGAAGCATTTTTGTGAGAAAGTAGATCATACCATTATGGTACATGATTCATAAACCTTCCATAAATTAAAAATAAGAGACCAATGTCTGCACCTTTCATAGGAAGATCAAGGACGTACATCTATCCAAGAGTGGAGATCTATATAAAACACTGACTTGTTTACCATGATGTCATCATCCATACTTAAGAAACAACAGTGGTTTAGAAGATGGACAACTGACTTGCATATTTCTTCTATAAACAGATAACATAAATCATGTCACCTTGGAAGGAAGAAAATCCACCAGTACATTCATGACAAAGAAATGTAGGTCACCTAGAAGCTCTGAAAGATGTTTAAGACAGCCTTGTCCTAAAAAAAATTCTTCAGAACAGTGATTAGACTTTAGCACCAGGTCAAAGTTTGCTGTCCTCAATTTAAAAAAGTGTCTACAACCAAGCATGAGGTTAATCACGGAATCACAGTATCATTTAGGTTGGAAAAGACCTCTAAGATCATTGAGTCCAACCATTAGCCTAACTGCATCCACAGTTTTTTGAACATTTCCAGGTATGGTGACTTTATCACTTCCCTGGGTACCTTCTCCAGCCCTTGAGAACCCTTTCAATGAAGAATTTTTTTTCTAATACCCAATCTAAACTTCCCCTGCCATAACCTGAGGCTGTTTTATCTTGTCAACACTTGTTACCTGAAAGAAAATACCAATGCTGCTCTTTACTGCAACTTCTTTTCAGGTAGTTGTAGAGAGCAATAAGGTCTCCCCTGAACCTCCTTTTCTCCAGACTAAAATAATGCCAGTTCCCTCAACTGCTCCTCATGAGACATGTGCTCCAGACCCTTCACCCTTCAATTACTCTATTAATGGCAAATACATATTCGGCAGCTGTGTTGAATAAACTGTAAATTTATACAAAATAAGAACTTGAACTTCCTTTTTTATGTTAGCTGTCATTTAAGAACTTAAAATGGACACTGGACTGAAAATCTAACAACTGTTAAAAGCATACTATCAGACATACTTGTCGCTCGGGAAATTTCTTTAAGCAACCTACTTTTTAAAATTTCATGCACTTGATCAACTGCAAAGCAGAAGTGTTATTTAGCACAGAGGCTGGTATTGAGGAAAGCTAGGAGGCCAAGAAAATTTTGAATAGGCAGAGATCTAGAACCCAGTTTTTATGTCACAACAGAGATGCACTGAGAATTTGAAATATTAACACCACTCCCCTTTAGCATCACTTTCTGTGTCTGGCTTTGGACCTTTTCACATCTATCTTTTTAGCAGCCGTTCATTTACTGTTATTGGTAAGTCTGACTCTTCTGCTCCCAAATTCAGATCTAGATCTTATCTCACTTTTTATCTCTACTAATATTGTTTCTCTTTCCTCTCACACTTGAGCTGAGTCATGATCACTGAAACTGATGTAAAGACACTAGTCAGTTTCAGTTAGCGCTGAATTACACACCAGAAATTGACCTTTGATACGAAAAAGAATAACAGAACAGGTTGGAAGCTGCCTCAAGGGACTGTTTAATCTGTTCCCTCTCTGCTCAAAGCAGAGTCAACTAGAGAACATTACTTGTGGCTGTGTCCAGCTGCATTTTGAGTACCTCCATGGATGGAGATTCAGAAACATGTTGGGGGAACCTGTGCAATTTTTTGACCATCCTCACGTAAGTTTTCCTTTTATATGAAAATGGATTTTCCTGTATTTCTATTCATGCCCTTCATTTCTTGTCCTAACATTTGATACAACTGAGAAGAGTGTGTCTCTGTTGTGTTTACACTCTCTCATCAGGTATTTATACACATCAGTAAGATCCTCTTGAGCCTTCTCTTCTCTAGGCTAGGGAATCCTAGCTCTTCCTCACATCAGATGCTCTGATCCCTTAATCATCCATGTGGCACTTTGCCATGCAAACTGTTGCATCTGCTGGCTACTAATCACTGTCTGCACTTGAACTTAAAATTATTATAAAATCATTTGAATTATAATCAAACCTATCATTATATCAGTACCTTGTATAAATGGATCTAAGTGCAACTTGAAGGAGCAACAACAGGTGGGTTTTTTTCTGTTCTCTTCTCCATTAAGCTATCCTAGACTGGCTCAGACTGTGCTAATTTGGAAACTGAAGAATTTTACAAGTCATCTACTGACCTAGTCATTAAAAACTAACAATTATCACCACACACAGGATTTCAAGCACCCATCTTGTCTACAGTAACAAACTGCTTATCTGTTTGGCACAACAGTGGTCCTGAAGAGCTGATATGCCCTGAAACAAAAATTACTTGAAGAGAAGTAAGTGATGCATTAAACTGTACTCCAATTCCTTTCTTCCTGGCACTGATAAAAGTTCTGCTAGACATTATTAGTTCCCACCCGCCTCTGCAATACCCCACACACTGATGGACAGTCAAGATCTACAGTCCATAGGAGCAATTTACCATCACCCAGCCCCCAATCCTGTAAAAAACCATTCTAGAACTCTGCTCTCACTCCTCAGGCAGTACTTAGTGTATCTCATTGACATGAGACACCGGTAAGTACTTTCTACTTCCCATAAGAAACTTGCTGCTCGGTTCAGAGAAGTACTGTCAGAATCCACCTAAACTTACTTGGAGAACCTGGATAAACTTCTTAATGTAAGAACGGCTCATGCAGGACTTTTTCAGCATAAACAGAGATATGGTGTTTTGCTCATGTACTTTTGCAAACCTCAGACTATCATCACTTAGCTAAATCCTGTGAAGTAGATGCTTATGTAAAAAATGGAGAAGAAAGGGAGGTTTTAGTGATAAACTGAGTAACCATGGCATGAACTAAGCACTACATTCTGTAAAGTTGCTCATGAGAGAGGGCAAATAAGAGCTGGCTGGAAAATAATGATAAAAATTGTCTGAATTTACTGATTTTTCACTGCAGCACTATTTCACAGAATGAAATTTCAACAAACTTCTGGCTTCCATTTTTTCCTTGGTAAGAAACCACATCTTTGGAATACAAAGCACGGCAGGGATGTACGAGAACCTTGCAGGTACTGTTTGATGTGGGTGTTGATAGGGAGGCCATTGCTGCTTCAGTCTGTCAGGAAAGTATTTGTTCCAAAGGTGTCAGTGTTCCACCTTTCAAAAAAATAATCAGTGCACGGTCCTTCTGTGTAGTTTTGGGGGAGCTGTGTTTGCCTTGCTTTCTACTGATTCAGCATGAAAAATTATTTCTGGAAAATGAAACAACTCTTGCAGAAGTAAAAGTACACTTTGAGTCCAGCTGCATGGCAAATGCAGTTAAAGTAATGAATACATCATTCCAAAGCAGACTAGGGATGATTGGGATTCTCTATAGGCAAGTATGCAGTAAAGGAGGTGAAATAGGTATAGCTAGCCCTTTTGTCTCTGTATCTTCTTTTTATTTTTCTTTTCTAATCGGTGAAAGCTCTAGCATGCTTACTCTTGACTTTGAGATTGTTTTACTTACTGTTTTACTTCTCTACCATGCCTCATCTTTAGATCCTCCCCAAACAAAAATCTACTCTTTCAAAATCTATCTTTATCCTAGTGCCCGTTCTCAAAATTGCAACAGCACATGGCTCTGTACTGCTTGGATAAGGGCAACCACTTATTACTGCCCCCTGGTCCAAAGTAAAGCATGATATTTCATCATTTTGTTCAGTAAAGACCAGGCTCTTCACCTACAGAATGCCACAACCAATTTGGGCCTGCATGTCATGGGTTGTTAAAGGGAGAAAAAGGTATGTAATGTGACTTTTCAGGCAATGAATTCACCTCCTTTGAAGTCTCCTGTTGCTTTCCTCTGGCCTCCTTCTGTCCCAAATCCTCCTGATTCCATGATGCAACCATACTATTTTATCTGTAAGGACCCCTTCTGAAGAACTGCATATCAAACTACCAGATAAAAAAAAAGCCCACAGCTCTTCTATAGCAGTCAACTTTCAGTGAAGTCATGTAGCTCCCCATCTCAGCTGGAACTGAATAATGTACTTCAGATTTCTACAGGTATTTATATGCACCCTCCTGCCCATGGATGGTGTCACAGTGAAGAGGGCAGTACCAATTAACTTCTGTTTTATTTTGGATACCACAGGCAGAATATACTTGGCAGGAGTTTATTCTTGTGTATGGATAGTTACTGGATCTTAACTCTCCGGGAGCAGCAGATTGTATTACTGACCTCAACATTAATTAGGTGTTCTGTGCACTGATAGACTACGAACGGCAAATAAGCTGTCCAGCTTCTATGTTTCACTAAAAGGTGAAGGCAACCAGAACAAAAAGGACAGAGTTGACAGTTAATTTTAATCCTAATGCCAATTTAATGTCATTTCTTTTCCCACCTATGTTAAAACAAGAATATACTTTTAATGCAATAAGAGAAATCATAATGACAATTAGAAATGTAATTACAACAGCACAAAATAGTTTTTTAATTCATCTTACAGCAGCTTTTGCTACTCATTTTGAATGAGAAGCAAAACATTTCCCCCACATGTTTTGTTATTTCCCTGAGTTGTAAAAAAATCTTTATTAATTAGATTGATTAGCTAATCAATACTCATTATATTCCTATTAGGAATAAAAGTCTTATATTCACAGGAGAAAAAGAGTTGGAGCGACTTAGATCGTAGTAGATAAAGAAACATCAATGTCCTTTGTGCTTGAGTCAAAGTGAGAGGTCCTGCTGCCAGCCTCATGCTCAGTCTGCTAGGCCATGCATGACTATATCTCTATGGAACAGGTTATATCAGGCAACATGATTTTCCTTTATCCTTCTACATATCTCTTATTGACCAATTCCATCTTGGATTTCTAGTACTTCATCTAATTGCTACATTTAATTACTTTTCTTTTATCCACTTAACTTCATATTATTTCCCCCTTGCAAATTAGGAACAGAAATCCCTAGACGCACACACACAAAATAGAATGTGTAAAGTTCTAAGCTGTAAAACATGTTCCAAAGCTGAACAGTAGGTTAAAAATAATTTTTAAAATAAGCTAACTTACAATAAATGATAAAAATGTTTTCTACAGAATTGGAAAGAATGGACTGTATAAATTATTTGTGTGAAAACAGCAGCATTTCCAAATGTAAGGCTTAGAGCCCTGTGAAAGAATTCTAAAAATTAAACAAAGGAAGCCATTTTTTAAAAGAGATAGGGCTCAGTGGGATTTATTAATGCACATCTTTCAGAAATATTCTTACTTGTACAATGCAAGCAGTAGGTTAGCATGGACTTCCAAATTATATTTAATTGGACAATTATTCAAAGTGAAAAACCCAACACAGTAAACTAAGGAGCTCTTTAATAAACACCTTGTCTCTTCAAGAAAAAACAGGGAAGTCATTTACTGACCCAAGAGGCACAATTTTGTCTTGGGTAAATTTATTTTAAAGTAATTGCCAACTCCAGGAGTAACAATTTTTTAAAGAGGAACATGGTGCTCTCAGGCAGAATAATAAATTGATCTGTGCCTTGTATGATGGCCTAATCACATTAGAAAGATGTACATGTAGTTGTCTGAGGCAAATAGAGGATGTACATCACCTGGTCTATGAACCCACTAAGACTCATTTAATGACATATAGCTTTCTCCTCTCTCCAGATCAGGACAGAATTATAGGGAAAAGACAAATGATAACTTACACATGGGCTTTATAGTTCTGCCTTTCTGTCCCTACACTCCTGTCCAGCAGAAGTGTTCCCCTACAGAAGTCCTCTGCAGTCACAGGAGGGTTTTCAATAATCTTTCTTCTACCACACAGTACTCCAACACCAGGAACGAGGTCCACGTTGATAGCATCATCTTTGAAAAGCCATGTCCTCCTCACGAAACCCAAATGCTCCGAAACCCACTGTGATTAGTAGCAAGTTAAAAGTACAAATCAATATTTAAAATGCTAATGTTCCTTCACCTCTGCTGGAGAACAGCTCTACTAGAACTACTGCTCTGTATTCCCTCTGGCAGGATATGCCTTTCAGATAGAATGGCCATTGATAGCAAGACTTTAAGACTGGGCCATAAGCGGGTTCAGAGCAGACTACACGTCCAAGCTGTTTGCACAGAAATAACCCCAATTAAAGACCTCCAAAAATACTCCCTGAACTCCACGAGTGAGAATAATACTTTCTTGCATGTGTTATTCTGCCAGGAAATTTCCAACTCCAAAGTGTGTTCTCCTTGCCAAGGTCATTCTGGGCATTGGGACAGCAATGCTAAATAGCATGCCTCAGAGAATTCCCCCCGATTTCTGACTAAAAAGCTGGGACTCCTGCAGCACAGATCATGATAAAAGATTTATTTGTGGGGAGGGGAAGATTGTGTCTTTAGTGAAGTTAATAAGTTTTTTTCACTTTAGATGCTTTCATTACAAACACTGATAAATCTTAAGGTTAAGAGAGTATATAAGAGTAATGAGTTGAAGGGCTCCTCAGCTCTTTGGTGATTATCTCTCTCTTTTAGTGGATTACCATGGGACATCTGGCTTCCAAATTTGTGCCTCTCCTTCATAGATCTGAGGACCAGCCTACCAATTATACATTCGCATAGGTTGCAATAAATCAACAGCAGCCAAACTCTGACAAGGTGATGGCTGTTGACAGATAAAAACGATACACATTGCCGTGCTGTTCTCCAAAAACAAACACATGCTTTTATCAGATTTTTTCTTTTAATCAAAAAATTGCCTCTTTCAACATAGTCACCTAATTTCACAGAGGACTTGCACTACACAAGGTTCCCCTCTCTAAACCTGAGCTGCATGTAAAGCCAGGTTTTCAAACAGGCCCTGCATTCACCTCCCACTGCAGTTGAGATAAAAACTGCTGCTTTGATCCTGGGTCAGCCCAGGCCCAAAGATCATTAACCTTTTACTCTGAGAAGCAGAGTTCTGTGCTGAATAAAGGACTGAGACAAAAAAATTCTAAGGATATATAAGACTTGGATTTATTCATAAGCCAAGTAGAGTCTGGCTAGTGTATTTTCTTCAATAAAGGACAGATACAGTAAGGATATATCCAGCAAGTAGATCTGTGTGGTGGGTGCTATCCAGCCCTAACCCCTTGGGTCTCTATGGACTCAGCTGGCAGTGACAGACTCTGCTTGCCTGACTCCAACCCTCTAAAAAGTCTAATCTAACCTAATTTTCTGAGGAGCTCCAAAGGTAATTCTTCTTAAAAGCAATACTTTTATAGGCAATATGAGTTCTGTTTTCAAAGTGTCTTGGCCTTTGCAGTGACGACAGGAGACCTCCAGTAGTTTGCTTCCACAAACACCCCCAATTCAGTAGGAAGATTTACACTGACGTTTGTAAAATTAATCACCCTCTTTGAAAACCCAGAACAAAGTACTGTTTGGACCTGAAAATTCTATCAGGCGATATCACAAAACGTGATTTAAGTGACAAACATTTTGCAATAGCCCTTTTTGAATGCTCATAAATTACATGAACTAACACAAAGATTTCATCACCCCCAAAAATGGGGCTGCAATAATCCTTCTGGAATTTCTGTTAACAGTTCTTATTTGCGGAATAAGGTTTTATCCCAAAGCTTCTTAGTGCATGGTGGCAATTTATCCACTGTCTTATCCTCCCTTAAAGAGCCCAGGACTATTTCCACACCAAATGATGCAAAATACCTTAATCTCCAGAAAAGTCAAAGACGGAGAGACCATCAAATTCTGCTACTTCCTTTGTTAATGGGAAGAGTTCAGTACAATCTAGATAACCAAAAGCCTTTTAATTCCTTCAGAATTTCTTGCACATCATGGAAAACAACATCTCTCAGATCTCTACAGAGATTTGAATCAAATATAGTCTTTTCTAGTGAACTGACTGGACAAAAAGGTAGCATGTTACCCTCCAGCTCAGTTTTATTCTTTGACAATGTTACCTGCTAGAAAGAACTCATCAGACATATGTTTTGAACACTTTCTTAAAGATTTCATCTTTCTTTTACTTTTCTGCCTTCCTTTTCCAACCCATTCCCACCACTTAGAATGTTGCTTTGACCCTAGAACTGGCAAGTCCCACAGCAATAAAACAGGGATATGCAAACTTACAAGTTAGGCATGTTTTCTTTCTTATCAGAGAATATGATTCCCTCGACAAACACAGTTCTGATTCTCATTCATAATTTTGAAGAACTACTAATTGGGGACAAACCTGAGAGAAATTGAGCCTGCTTTATCATAAATGCCATTCACCCTTATTTGACGAATTTACAGAATCAGGCATTGAAACTTCAAAACATGTCCTTTGTCACAACTTTTTTGTCTCTTCTCATTTAAAGTTCAGTACTATGGAAATTACAGCTGATGCATGATCTGTAGCTGTTATGTAAGCCAGTGTGTTCAACATCTTAATATTCAGTCTTTTTAAAAAATTATACAACCTAATCCAGGTATGAGTTTTGTTTATAAATGAGTCTGTAAGTAAATATTCTTGTAATTAATATGATTCCAGAAGATTACTTATTGCACATTTTTAGCTATGGAAACACCCATAGTAAGTAGTATGAATAATATTAGAATAACAGTCTGAGAATTTCAAACAAGTTTGAAGAAATTATACATCCAACTCACACAGTAATTCTGTAGGAATTAGGTAACCAATTCCCTCAGGTATTATCAAATTTTAAAAAATGTAAACTGGAAAACAAATAGCAGCTGAATTCAGCTAGATGAGGTACAAGAGGATCCCTCTGGGGAACTGTACTATCAGTAAGTACTCAGACTGCCTTCATTGACTCTGGGACAGAATTTAGTACTCCTGATTTGAAAACTAGAGCAGAATACGAGACAACACTGAATGGTTCGTTCAGTTACTGCTGGTAAATTGGGGAACTTTGGAAGGCAGAAGTTACCTTGAAAACTCTTAAACTGGCATTAAAATTCAAGATGATTATTCAGTCCCCAAAAAGAAGACACCAGAAAATAAAAAGTGCTGAAATACAGATTCCTTAAATTAAGCTAAAATTGTTTATAGCACTAGAATGCAGAAATGAATGGCTTCTCCTGGGACAGTAAGTTTAGGCTCCAGTAGAAGTAGCAAATTCATATAACTACTTTGCAACTTTCCTGTTTGTCACTACCATCTTCTCAGGGAAAATCTTTGGGTAAGATATTCAAGAAATGTGCTCCTCTAATGACTAAGTGGTCTTCTCATTTGGGTCCACATTTACTCACGGCCACTGCTATTACCAGTTATTCTTCTGCTTCCCTGATTTTAGCCACTAAAATCTGTATGGGTTTTATTTTG
This sequence comes from Campylorhamphus procurvoides, assembly GCA_013396655.1. Classification (NCBI taxonomy): domain Eukaryota; kingdom Metazoa; phylum Chordata; class Aves; order Passeriformes; family Dendrocolaptidae; genus Campylorhamphus; species Campylorhamphus procurvoides. The sequence continues at coordinate 587,316 of WBMV01003337.1, forward strand.
CTAAGCTAAGCAAATCAGATTCCATTATTTCCTCCACTATGAAAGCTTTTCCATTCTCCTGGAGAAAATCAGGTTTCTCTTTGCATCTCTACATTTTGGTTTCAACACAAATGCCCTGAATTATACACCTAGGACTTGTACAATTACACTCACACTTCCTTATCATCAATAAAAATATTTAATCTGAAACATCTTCAGATCAATTTGCTTTTTACATTACCATTTTACAAGGGTGTGTCCTGTGAAATATCTATCCATTTCCTTTTTTCTTTGGCAGGGTCATTTAATGAGCCTATAGGAAAAAAATACATTTGACTTTCTGTACTTCATAAAAATTGACTCCTCTTTCCAGTTCTCCATTCCTAAAGATGGTCCATCCTTTCCTGTATGAAATCCCAGTATTTCTCTGTGTGAATGAGTCTTCTCAAATTCGTTACCTTGGCACATTTAATTTTGGTTTCACACACAAAACTTTAATGCCTGTCAAACATATCCCAATGCCCAGGGAAGCCTCCTTAACTCTCAGTATAGAACAGTTACTCCCACAAGAACCTGTACTGAAGTAAAAGAAGATTCAATACCAGATGAGACTGATCACAAATTATATCATCCTCCTCCTCTTTAGTATCTCACATAAGAGCATTTAATTTCCTACAACTGAAGATGTATAGGAACATATACAGGATATGTCTACCCTTGTGGTGAGCCTGGCAATGACCAGCCATGGATTGTTCACTTGGCTCTACTCAGTGGTGTGTGGTATTAAAAGTTCATGAATACACATGGACATTACTAAGCTTCAGGCACTATTTTTAACAGTAGGGTGTGAACTCCACCATCCTGACTGTCTTCCTGCTGGGGGAAATACTGGCCACTACTTTTCTTATGCTTCTAGTGAATTATTGGTGCCCCCCATTCTTCTCCTAGACCACACTTGGTAAAATGCTTTCAGAGCATGCAGGATATAAGACCCTATGTAAGTATGTGACAGTCACTGATGTATTAGCAATTAATTGACATCAGCAGAAAGGATGACACTAGACTAAGCCTTCTATGTCCTAGACTGAGAAACACAGTGAATGCTCCGGTCATGTTACCATTGCAAAGGAAAAAGGTAAAGATATCCATGACAGTCACTGTGAGTTCTTTGCCATTATCTTTGAATGCTCCATCATTTCTCTAAAAAAAAAAAATCTACAAAACCCCACTTCTACTAAAAAATCTTAAAAAAAACCCTATGAAATATATAACACATTCAGCAATATTTTTAGCCCATGGATTAAAAGAAAGATCAAGGATCACAACAGCTGTAAAAGGTAAATGTCAAAAATCCAAGTGTATAGTAAAGCTTTTGCGACTACCTAAGGAATCTGCAGTCTCACCTACGGAGCAATTTAAGCACTATAGCCATGTATATGTGGTGCTAGGCAGAGCTGCAGCACCAACACAGGACACCTGTTTGGAGCTGTCTTGGATATTCACACACAGGAGATGTATCAGGACAGAAATCACACAGAGGGACAGTTACTGTAAATATCTTCTATTCAGGGTCACATATGGGGGCCTGGACCTCTGACCAAGAAAACACTGCTGATTGATTCTAGATGAGTAAAAAGGTTTAGAACAAACCTGTAGGACCTCAGATGTTAAACTTTTCAGTTGATAAAATAAGTGAATGACATAAACAGTGGCTACATTTTGAGGCAGTTCAGAAAATGAGGTCTTAAAAATGAACAGAAGAGCACAGGGGGAAGGGATCTGAGAGGAGATAAAACAAGTTCATGACACCAGTTACAAAGAAAAAGTCAGTATTGTCAGGGTTGGTAAGGGAAGGAAGAAGGAAAAAATAAGAATCTCAAGGATTAGGGACTGAAGAATTGGAAGAAATAAAGTGAGAAAAGTAAAAACTGCAAATGGGAGGACCTGAAAAGGCCCACAAAGATAAAAGAAAACTAGATTTGCAACATGTACTCAGGTGTCCAGATAGATTCACAAGACTGAGGAGATAGTACTATGGTTTTAGGACAGTGATGAATTGCTTGAGCTAGAATATAACAGTTCAGAAGGATTCTAATGAAAAGAAAAGGAAAATAAGCATGACTGTATCATTAGGCCATTGTATTTGGCTCTTCTAAAAACTTGATCAACTCCTCATTCTGTCACAGATCCTTTGCCTGACCTTTGGTAATTTACTTTGGAAAATGAAAGCAACATTTGCCTCTCTTTTTCTTCTCTTAAGGGCAAAATCTTGCCAGAGGAAGATTCTGTCCCTAATTATGTGTGTGTACAGCTCCCAAAACAATGGGGTGCTCATCTCAGAAGCAAGCAATGAAGTAACTTGCCAAACCAAAGAAATATTGTGGTAAAAAAATATTTCCTCAGGGACAGTAACTATTCAGATGGCGTGTTATATATGACTAAGTCAGTGGCATAATGATGGTGGTCAAAGGAAATAGCAACACATTCTCTGTCAAGCATAACCTGTTAAAAAGTTATGCACAAGAGGGGAAAGTCAATGAGATGAGTCATGCCTTGCCTCGCCTACTACCTTATCAAAGGTTATGTTACACACAGTGTGAAGGATGTAGGAATTCCTTCCATCTACGGTCAAATGGAACAACTCTGGCTCCTGCTGCGAGCTCTGAGGTCTCCTCTGTAGGTGTCACTCTAGCTGCTGATGGCCATAGATAATAACAAGTTAGAGTACAGACTAACCAGGAAATGATACCACCTGCTACCCAACATAAATTACCAACCCCTCTGAGTATAATTACTCTTGTCAACATGTCACATGGCTATTACATTCACTCTTATGCAGCAATGCAGAACAGCAGTAGATTCTGCAGAAAGAATGGGGTTTGTGGCATTTCTGTGTATTTACTGGGGGGGAGGATGGGGGGAACCCAAACAAACAAAAAACCAAATAAAAATACCAAACCAACAACAACAAAAAAACCCAAAACAAACAAACAAACAACCCCCAAAACAAAGCAACAAGAAACCCCTAATTAATTTGTTCCTGGGATGGAAAAGAAATAGAAAAAAAATTCTGTAACGCGGACGGCAGAGTTAGTCCCTCTGCTAGCAGTCTTAGCAACTGCACAGAGAGGGAAAATACAGTGGAACAAAGGGCAGCCTCCGGCAGGTTTCTTTCCCAGCTCCCCCAAACCATGGGCCTCTTCTCATTTTCACAGAAAACAGGCCCCCAAGTTGCAATTCCCAAGAGACAAAATGTGCACATTATTATTTGACACTGCACCATTATATGAAAACTCAGTAGACTTTTGCTCAGTCTGCAGGTGAAGTGACTTTCACAGCAGTTTTAGACACCTGTTTGTGAAACAAGCAGCTGTATCAGAAAGAGCTGAAGCATGAAAGTTCAGTGTTATTGCTGAAACAGCTCAGGTGTCTCTGAACTACTCCATGTTGTCTCTAGACTAACGCTACACTTCTTGAGCAAGATTGCATGCTATGCTGTCAGCAATTCAGTCCCTGCCATTCTATTGTAAGTGCTTTAAAACAGAGTCTGACCCTTAAGATGCTCAGAAAGACTCAAACAGTGAAGGAACTGAGCAAGCCTTTTCACATGCTTCTGCTTAACTGGCTATGGCCAAGCAACTGACCACTGGTTCCAACGCCTTTGTGGGCACACTGACTGAGAAACAGTCAGATTTTCTCCAAGTCTTAAGACTCTGTGTAAGGCTGACACAGCTGTTTGCCCTAGTGAGAAAAGTTTGATCTCTTCAATTGCTCTTGAGCAGAAGCTGTGTCAGAACCATTAGACTACCTACCCAACAGGTATCCATAACCAGCATAGCCCAAGACTTTTGGCAAACTTTTATATATACAATTGAGCTAATTTGCCTTAAGTTTTAATGCACATTAATTCAGTGCACAGCAACAGAGAAGGCGTAGAAACCATACCCAACCAGAAAAGACTATTTACTGAACAGTATGAACAGTACAATATGCCAGCACCTGCCAAGGGTCTTTCTCGATGATTGCTTATGATTATAAAGGTAAATTATTTGCTTGTGTAAAATAATAATTAGAAAAAGTAAAGGTCATTCACTCAGCTATAAACATGGCTGCAAAAAATCATCGGCATACAGAGTTAGCAGGCATATTCATTGCTTTATAAACAGCAGGCCAGGATAACATTATATAGTTTGCAATCTGTATTTGTTCTATGTGAATCATAGCTTTGCATAATTTTATCACATTCCTGCCAGGCAAAAGCAAACATTAAAAGAAATATTAGAAGCCAGCCAAAAAAATATCCTAGAAGAAAAAACCCTGCAACTACATCCAAATTGTAATGACCAATGAGTGTTATTTTATCAGTTTGATCTGGCAGCTTGTGCATATTTTTTTTTTGCCATATCACTTTGAAATAATTTCTAATATGTGATTAGTTTATTTTGATTTGTCTAATATTGTTACATTGTGCTAAAGCACTGATACAACTGCTTGGAATTTTTGTATATGACATGATTGATTAGGTGCAGATAAGAAAAAAAAATATTACTTTAAGAGACCTGACCTTCAGTGAATCATCTGAGATGAAGAGAAGTTGAATACTGCATGACTTGCACTCAGCACCAGAAAATGTTACAGGAAAAAAAACACGGAAAAAACAGTTACTGAAAATTTCTGCCATTATTAAGAACATTTTCCAGCAAGATTCTTTCTCTTTATTTGCCCTGCCAGAAACATTCCTCATCCCTCAGCTCTCCTGAAGAGCAAACATGCTACAAAAGCCATACAGCACCCCATCAGACTTGCAGAGGTGTTGTAGACCTTTACATCTCTCCTACAAGACATGATGGCCCTTTCCTGAAACTTCGACTTCCAGCTATTGAAAGGATCTTTCCTCCCTCCCCCAGCCTGGCAGTCAGTGTTCAGTATGGGCAGAGCAAACAGTGCCTCAGCCTCTGGCATCTGTCTCAGGTCAGCACTGGCTTCACTCTGGTGTCCTCCATCTCCCTGTGCAGGGACCACACAGAGCAGTGGCAGAGCAGGGGTGACCTCTGGAGCGACCTTCTTACTACCTAACACAGCAGTGTGGGAGAACCTGCTGTGACTTGAGCCCGTGTCTTTGAATCTGGGATGATGACAAGTTAACTTAACCAATCATTCTCCTCTAGGTCCCCCTAGCATGCCTTATCTATTGTGGCTCCCCAGTAAAGTGCCTCCTCACAAGGGATGAGGCACGCACTGGCAGTGCCTCTCTGGCATCCCTACGCATTCTGTACTGCAACCTGACTGATCCCCACTGCTTCCTGATGCTCTGTCCCTGCTCCCTGCCTGCCTCCTTACAGCTGGAGCCCACAGAGCCCAGCCCCTGTGGTGCCTCAGCCATTGGGATGCTCCATAGTCAAAGGAACCTCCCTACAAGGTCTCACCACAGCTGAGTGCTGCTGTTTCTTCCCTGTCGTACAGTCCATATGGCTCATCTCCCCCATCTCATCACTCAAAGGACAACACAAGAGAAGAAATCAGAGATGCAATCATGTGGTTTACTCAGTTCCACAGGTTTTTTTGACACTAGCTGTCTCCCCCATAGTGAAAAATCCCAAACTCCCACTCAACCCTCTACAATATCCATGAGAGTGAAACTGGGCATGAAGATGGGAGCAAGCAGCTTAAACATATTTCCTCACACCCACTTCTTTGCTCTAAATATACAGGAATTTAAGCCTGTCCAGAGTAAAAAAAAATATTCTTCTTAGGAAATGGCTCCTCAACTCTACTCCAATTTAATCCCTGTTATATTTTCCTTTTAAAAGAAAAAAGTAAGGGGGGAAAAAAGACCTATATAGAGCTAACCATTTGGCAAAAGTAGCTTGCTACTGTAAAGAATTTTCCTCTGAACTATTTATCTTAAAGCACGTCAGAGCAGCCATCAAAGGCAGCCGTGGCATCAGCGGAGTGCACACTGTGCACACTGTCACTTACTGTGATTGAAAGGACAGCATGTTTTCAAACAACTGCACTTGTGTGAAGTGCCATCAGATCTGACTGCTTAATCCCGATTAAAAAAAAAAAAAAAAGAGTGAAAAGGGCTGTTCCGTTCAGAGGTGAGACTACACTGATGACATTGTCCAGGAGTAATTTTATAGAGACAGTGGATAATCACAGCAGCCACAAGTGACTAGATTAGTGACAGGGTGCATCTCAGAGTCATCACCATATTGAACGTACAGTATGCAACACAGTACAAGACAAAGATGAAAACCAAGGAGAGACAGTTTAGAAGCTCCATCTAGCAACATGCAAGATTCACCAGGAGAATTTGTACTTTGCAGATTGCTTTCCCTTTCCTATGGGATGCTACAAAAATTCCAGATTCAGCACTGTCAGAGGAATCCAAATCAAAGAGAAAATGAAGTTCTACAAAGAGGCTTTAAAATTGCCCTTGTCTTTCAGAGCATCCTACTAAATTCCAGTACAAAAAGCAAACTCCAAAGAAAAAACATGAAGTCATGCAAGCTGTTGCTTAGGAAATTTAAAGTGATACAGAAAAAAAGTTAGAATATATACAGCAAGGAATAATTTCAGGTTGGCACAGGGGTGAACTAAAATATTAGATGACCTATTTTTCTGTTTATGATTTAAATATAAGGCAGTAACTACTTTTACTAATTAGGACCGAAGCACTGATCACTGCACAAAGTCACTTAAAAGTAACATCAGACTCTCAGTAACACCATGAAAACAGCGTTCTGCCTATGTGTGATAAGGAGGCATTTAAATTTGCTCATTTACAAAAGTTCATCTGTTTGGGACCTAACCAGGAAACGTACAGCATCTTGATAATTCATCACGTTAAGGAGAGTGTGACTCCAGCAGACTTTGTTCTATTCCGCTGCGTGTTATCTCCCTGCACATTCCCAGGGCTACGCTATAAAAGATTGCAAGGTGACAGAATATGTTCATGAAGCCTCTAAGTGCTACTTTGCAGGATGCATTGTACTCTGTTACCCTGAGGCACTAAAGTGTTTAATGATGTGGCTGTATGTCATTAGTTAGTATTCTCTAAGTGGATCTTATAGGAAAGCATTCTAAATTATAAATTGTGAAGTTAATATTAGTGAAGAGAAAACACTAAGAGATAGAGTTTGCTTTTGTGGTTATCTACACAGGTGGGTACAGTTTCAAAGTCTACCAGAACTCCTCATGACTGCAATCAAGCCTATAATCCCTAAAGTGATCCAGCCCTGCCACTGCCCAATCCAGATCAGCAAGACTGGAAGAGTATCTTGTTTGCTTGTGTTTGCCTTCTACTCTTACCTATACAAATATAGAAATAGACAAAAGAAAACTCGGTTGTTGTTGTTTTTTGGTGTGTTTTTTTTTTTTAAACTCATTTGCTTTCCAGGGCTTCATATAAATGAGATATCACACATCATAACTATTCAGTTAACCAGCATTTTGATTAAGTAACTATTAATTTCTGTCAATGCCATGTTCTCTAATGGTCACAGTAATTTCCTTGCTTCCAGCTATTATTTGTCATACTCTTCTCTGCATGCTTGTGTGTGTGTTGCAGAGCCAGACAGAGAAAGAGATGGGGGAAACAGAGAGGAGGAGGAAGGCTGGAAAGTGGGGGTCACTGAACAAAAGTGGAAATGGAGCTGCAGAATTATAGGCACAGCTCACAGTGACACCTAGAGTCAATCCTAATACTTCCGCAATGTAAATGCTTGTGCTCAGGCTCTCTCGCTCCCCGTTCTCTGAAAACTTTGTTTGTAGCTGCAACTGATGTTTGCGTGCTCCAGCTCTACCTCTGGCTTAATTAAAAAACAAAAACAACCAAACAAAAAAACCCAATCCCTGAACACAAAAATCCAAAGATATCCCACTTCAGCAAAAGTGTCACAGCTGTTTCCAATAAAGCTAGAAAAATCTGGAGAGAATGCCAGCACAAACCACTTTTTAAAAACAAAATGGAACACGTTGAAGACTTGGAGAAGAAACATGGGAATTCAACACAGAGATAACCCTGAAACAGACATTTATTAATTTCCTCATTAGGAAATCCTCTTAATTTAGCCATATGTGAAGTTTCTTAAAAGTGCCATCTGTGTGTGCTAAATAGGAGTCCTTAAGAGTCTGATCGCTCCACTCTGATGGCCTCCATGTGCTCTGCATGAGCTCAGGCACCCACAGGCCTGTGCTTGGAACAGCATGCAGCAGGTGCAGTGCACCTCTCTGAGCCCAGAGGATACCCCATGGCCTCAAACCCTGCCCCTCTTACTGGTAGTTCCTATCAGAGATATCTATTACAGTTGGTTATGTGCATCATCTTGATTCTTGCTATTACCCACCTTTGAAGTTCAGATTGCAAACTAACTTAAACTAATATTCCTTATATATTCATGTCTAGACGTCCATGATGCCAAATCCTTGCATGGTAGCAAGAAGCCTGAAAATACAGCTATTGGGAATCAGAGAATCAAAGAACGGTTTAAGTTGGAAGGGACCTTAAAGACTATCTAATTCTAACTTCCCTGCCTTGGACAGGGAGACCTTCCACCAGACCTGGTTGTCCAATGCCCCATTCAACCTGGCCTGGAACACTTCTAGGGATAGGGCATGCACAGCTCCTCTGGGCAACCTGTTCCAGTGCCTCAGCACCCTCACAGTAAAGCATTTCTGCTGTATATCTAACCCAAATTTCCCTTCTTTCAGTTTGAGCCTATTACTCCTTGCACTGTCACTACAATTCCTGATGAATAATATTTGTGATTGTGACTGATAAAAATATTGAAAGTAATTTTCAAGTTATTCTCCAGAAAAAGAATACAATCAAATACAAACATAAGTGACAGCAAGTAATTTGATCAACCCTTCTGACCACTGAGCCATTATTCAGGCCTTAGTAACTAAAAAAGGTAGTGCCTTTTGTCCCTTTGACTTTGAATGTCTGATTAAGTGAAAGAAATTCATCTAATTAAGATATCCAGAGGATCATATTCAGCTTTTTGTGATTTATTGCAGAATTTTAAAAGTTAACTCTGTTTTAGTGTGACTTTTATATATTAAAATTCAGGACCATCTGCACAGACTTTATCCATGCATATTTCAAACTCTGGAAGAGCTCAAGTTTGAATTAGTGCTGATGTGTGGACATTGCTCATCATTAACACACTGTACTTGTGCCCAGAAGAAAGGTCAAGGGATCCTGAAATACAAAAAATTCCCAACTGACACCTGCTACAGAATAATGATGTTGGGCCATGCCAGTTTATATACCCGTTTGTGAAATGGGCAGCTACAGAAAGAAAGAGGGCAGAGGGTGGTGCATGACAGGACAACTTTGTACAATGCACTTTCCATCTCATAGTTGGTTAGATTTTTGAAGCTATACCAAACAGCACAGTTATAACTTGAAAATGACCAAGTATGTTGGGTACAAACCTGGAAAATAAATAAATAAAGGAGTATCCAGCATCTGTTACTGTATAACATGTCCCATTTTGCATTAATAGTTTGAATGAGGACTAAAGGAGAAGACACTACAGATCTAAGTAGAAAATTAGAGTTTTTCAAATCAAATGGCATTCCTATAAATGAGTTATATTTAAAAACCCACAATTTTTATCTGAATGAAATCTGGGAAAGCTCACATGCTAAGTTTATTTTCCTAAACAACTCTTACAGTGTGACTTGTCTCAGCCTCATAAATGATAAATTGGGCTTTCTAGACCTATTTGTCTTTAATTATATGGTGTTTCTCTTAATTCAGTCAAATGGTATTTAAGGCCTTACTAGTTAATAGCTATTATGAAGAGAAACTCATGCTAACAGACACTGTTCAGCTCAAACTTGCTTTTTAAAATAAAATTTATAAAAGTTCTGGCTCCTTGAATGTCACAGAGATAAGAACAAGTCACATCCTGCTCAGCACTGAGATCTCCAAAAGAGCTCTGAACCTCTGCTCCTCTGGGCCATACACACCACTGCCCTCCACTTCTCTATAGGCAGACAAGTGTTCTTCACTTCTGTGCTTCAGGCACTGGCAATACAGCTGCAAACAGCACATGCCTCAGCTCTCCATCTTTGGTCTGCTTCAGCAAACACAGCCAAAGCACCAGAGGCCACCTCCTCATCCAGTTTCTCTTGGGTGACCAATTCCTGTGGCACACACTCCAAAAAATGTATGCTACTTTTAGCATGAGCAATGATTAACGGTATTAATTAATACTATTTTCTATCCTAACACTAATTCTCTGAATATCAAAATGTACCTCTTTTTTATTTTTTTTTTCAAAAAGGAAAGCCAATGGCTCTCATGTAAACACAAGTGATTTTAAAAGCAGGCATTCATATATGACCAGTGTTACCAAAACTGGCCCAAATCATTCCCCTGATGGAAACACACAGTTTAAATGTTCTTTCACCTTACCTGCTCAGTCAAGTTGAGAGGTATTGCACTATCAATCTCTGATCAGATAAACAGTGACAATGTTCTTATTAATTGCATATGCTGCTGAGGTTCCCAAATGATGCAAGTTTCCATTATGACACAGTCACAAACATTGAGTTTGATACAAGAAAAGAAAAAAATATGTAAAAATGAATGGAGTTTTTGGGTCCTCATACCAGTTCAATTTATATAGCCATTATGCACATTTCCCATAGAAATACAGCATCTCCCTTTTATGATCCACATACTCTCTGTGTGTTGACTGTATGAGCTGAAATGAAGACAGGCCAATGCAATCACACACACCATAACTCTGATACCTTGGCCCCATACACCACAGCCTCAGTTATGATGTCACCACTGTCAAAAATCTCCTGCTGCATTCCCTCACAGCACCGAGGACCTGTAAAGGCAGCAGGACAGTAGGACAAAGCTCAGTATTACTCCAAACCCCAGCATGGCTCGATGATTTCCTTCTGCTCAGTTTGGACCAGGCTGTGGCCTCCACTGCCCAAGGGAATAGGCAGGAAAAAAGAGGAGAGAAAAGAGGAAAGAGTCTGAAGCCCCTGTTCTCAGTTACACCAATTTCAGTTTGTCCAGGGATCAATGAACAGGATATACCCAAAAGATGCCTCTATTTTAAAAGATGTGACTTAAAGCAAACTATCCAAAGCAATGAGGCAGCAAACAAACCTTAATTTTCCATTCAGATTCATACCAACACTGGTTTTGGACTTCTTTCAAACATACCTCAAAAGTACCTAGCTAATTAAAAAAATCAAGAGGAAATACCCACAGATCATTACCCACAGGCGTGTCTGTAACAAGGAATATCACTAATCTTCATTGTCATTAGAAAGACAATGTTGAGTATCATGTAGATCCTGCCACTGGAGTTTGAAATATTTGTATGTTTACCACGCTATATTCCATGACGAAGAACCAGACACACTGAAACCATTCACAGTGGCCAAATGAGGATCTGAGTACTTGGCTTGATATGACAGACTGTGAAAAGGTACAAATTAGCATGTTATTTTCACTTCTGATAATATAGCCGCTAGCAGGCACACAAATAGGGTTCTAAAACTGTATCTCTTCCATATAAATTTCATGTCCACAAGTTTCAAACATTTGGAGTTAACATTTCTAGACTGGGAAGTTCATTGAAACATCTTTCCCATTTTTGTGCAACAGTGAAATGTCAAGAAAGGTGGAGCATCAAACATTACCCCCAATCTCTGACCCTGTTATAAGGTCCAGTTCAACTGGACACCCTTTGATTTTTGACCAATTAAATTGTAAACCTGCAGGAATTCAAAATGTGTGCAACTGCCAGACGTGGGATCTAGGGAGAGCATGCTGCTCAGGTGAACACTCTGGCCACAGGTTTACTTCTGTCCCTTTGAAGTAGGCTGTCATCCATTTGGAGAGAAAATGAAGTGTGAAATATATAGGCTTTACAACACGTAATGACTGTGACAATTTAGTTAAAGCTGATTTTCAGAAGGCAAGAGCTGAGTTTCAAATTAAATTCCTTATCAGTGGTCACCATGACAGAGTGTATATTTAGGAAATTATTTATTCCAACATGATATAATTAATTGTAATAGTAAATGTTTTGTAAGTTCTGTGTGGCATTCTAGGCACTGACCAAATAACAGCTGAAACTCAAACCTATGGAAACCTATTATTCACATATGCTGTTCTGGGCACTCAGCACATTCTCAGAAGAGAGAAGACCAAATAACAAATTGACAAAATATTTTGGATTTTCTAAATTCTGGTAAAAAATAATGCAATGCTCTTTGCCTAGTTTAGAGGATGACAGAATTATCTTTTTCTCAGCCTGTTTCCTCACAAAATAAAACTGTATTACTGTAATGCCTGCCCAGTTCTGCTCCTTGGTTGCAGTGCATTATGTTGGCTTTTTGACGTCCTTGCTAAAGCTCCATGGTCTTGCTAAGGAAACAATAAATTGTGTACATGCGTATACACACAGACACATTAGTATTGCCATCTGCCACCTTCCCAGAGAGACTGAGGACTTAGAAGAATTTACACGAAAAGGCAAATATCTTTAGCTCAACTTACTAAGTATTGCACCTTTGAAGCTTCAAGAGAGGACAGGAAAGACCTGATTCTGCATGAGATAACCAGCAGGTGATTGCTTCTCTCAGTTTCAAAGAGAGACCAGAATTTATGCAACAATTGTGTCATGACTGGTGGCACCAACATGAGGTGTACCTGCTCTCATGCCTCAGCACAGCCGTGAGAAGCCGAGGAAGGACTGGAATCCTTCAGCACAAGGTCTTCCAGCTTTGTTAGACTGAATGAAGGCTGACTCACAAGTCTGCTGCAGATCATGATGGGAGAGTCACTGCCAGCTAAATGAGAGGTTTCTCCAACTCAGCTACAGCATCCATGTTCATCCACAATTATAGTTAATCTTGAGAATTACGAGATATAACCTCGCAATGAACCTTCAATTTAAACTAAGGTTGAGAACCTTCTTGCGGCAAGAAGACAGTTTCTGCACAGTAACAGCATGTCTGTCTTCCATGCTGTTTTACATTCCCCAAAGGATCTCACAGGACTTTGCTCATGGGAGAGAACTGTAAAACATGTTTCTATTATAGCCAAGCTGAAAACTTGTCCTTTCTGGCACAGAGTGCTCGATTCAACTAAAATTGCCAAATACAAGTAACCTGTGTCAGGATATTACAGGGACACCCAAGCTCAGTGTCTAAAAAGCAGTTATATAAATATAAAAATTTAGCATGGTGGAGAAGCTTTTTTCTCTCTCACCACCCATCTAAAAGATTAATCAGATCAATCATGGCACATTTCTTTACAGAATTCAATGACTTAAGTGCTACAGACATTAGCAACATTTCAATCTCCTGTCTGATCTTGAAAACATCATCTGTTAGGTTTTTGGCAACGCCATAGGAAAATTGAGCTGCTTAAAAAAACCCAGGGAACATTTCAGGAGATACCAGTGTCAATCTTTCACTTGCTCTCCCTACCTCTCTGCAAAAATTTACATAGAGTGAAAAATATGGAAAACTGGCATGGTTGGTGGCACTTTATAAAACCTCATGCAATACTAAAAAGCAAGCAGGGAAAGAAGGTTACTGAGCACTCTACTGATAAACTTATCTTCTGCTTTCAGTAAAGATACGTGAAGAAGCTATGTGTTAAACCACTACTGTACTACCACAGAATATGCATATGGAAATAAAGGGGAAAAGAAAAGCCATAATTTTATTAAAAAGTGCAAAGACAGTGGCCTCACCCTACTTTGAACACTAGCAGTTCTGAAAAAAAGCCTCTTTAAATTCAGATTATTTCTCATTTGCATTTGCCATTACTGGGATTTTTCCTACAAGGTCCAATTAAGAAAAATATTTCTTTTCTACAAGGCAAATTTATCAAAAATTCAAATAAACCCTTTGATGCATTTTCTGCATAAACTAATCATGAATAAACATAATTCTGTTGCTCTAAGAACAGATGCCATCCTGTAACTCCCTGCCCCCGACAGCTCTGCTCTCCAATCATAAAGGAGAAGGAAATTGTTTGGCCAAGTTTACAGAATGAACCATAAATCACAGGCATCTTTGCCAAAGCAAACTCATGTTTCTTTTATGAAACAATTTCTCCTAAAAGAATTTATGTTCATTTTTTATATATGCATTTTTTATAAAATACATAAGGAAAGTAGAACATACTGTTCTGTTTCTCCTTTAGAAATGCTTGGTATTTTTCAGTTCTGGTTGAGAAAGCAAACATTTGCATTTTCACGTGGCTTTCTGAAGCTAGTTGCATGGACCTAGCTGCAGGATTTTGATGGATATGGAGAACATTAAAATTGCTTTGAGTCACCATTATTCACAAAAGTACAATTTCTAACTAGAAATCTTTCAGGACTTTTGTTGAAATCAGATGCTGGAAATAAGAAAGAAGACTCGTCCATCTTCATAATCAGGGAAAAATTTCAAAGCTAGATCCTTCCTCAGAAGTTAAAAATAAAAAAAAAAAAAACAGACTCTATGAAAAACATAAAGACAGCCTAGCCATTCCAGGAGTGCACGAACAGCAATGTTGTTCTGACAGGCTGGGGCATCTCCCTCTCTTTCCAGACAGCATTCCAGCTTTCAGTGGAAAACCTGACCTGAAAGGCTCGTCATGAGCCAGAGCTGCTCACAGAAAGCACAGCAAAAACATGGGAAGCTCCACCGAGCATGGAGGGGACACTGAGGCACAGAGAAGGCTCCACGCCTGTCTGCATCACTCCATCTCATCTCCTGCTTACGCAGCAGGGCACATTGCTGCTCAGGCTGCTTTGAGCAGCAGCTCTGGAGAAAACTCTGCACTGTCCTCAGGCTTTGAGTAGAGAAAAAAGAACATGTATCTGAAGAGGCAGCATATCAACACTGCTGTATGTGAAGCTTTGTGGCCTTCTAGACAAGTACAAGTGCTCAGCAATGCTCTGGTTACATTACTCAAATCTAGAACATGCCAATCAGACTGTCTCAATTTATAGAACACTAAGTGCCTAGTTATATCCACAGCTCTTGAGTGTAATCAGCCCTCAAGGGTCCACTAGAGTACTCTTCTAGGGTACACTGAAAGGCTCAGGCCTGGGATAATGCTTTATTTTCTTTGGGGATGCCTTCTTTGACACAATGCCTCTGTTTTTACTCTGAAAGGACTTCTTGTCATCCTGTCTGATCTGATCTGTTGCTGTAGTTGCTGAGATAGACACTGAGATGCAGTAAGTGAGACAAAATCCTGTTCCATCATGTCCATCACTCTCATGTCAAAAGACAGGGCCTTTTGTAGCAGAATCATGGAATCTTAGAAATCTTGAGTTGGAAGGGATCCACAAGGATTGTCAAGGTCCAACTCCTGGCCCTGCACAGGACAGTCCCAAGAGTCATACCATGTGCCTGAGAGCATTGCCCAAATGCTCCTTTAACTCTGTCAGGATTGGTGCTGCTGTCACTTCCCCAGAGAGCCTGTGCCAGTGCCCAACCACCCCCTGGGTGAAAAGTCTCTTCTTAATATCCAACCTAAACTTCCCCTGCCACCTCCAGTCATCCCCTTGGGTCCTGTCACAGGTCACTGAGAAGAGATTGGTGCCTGCCCCTCCAGTTGCCCTCATGAGGAAGTTGTAACTGCACTGAGGTCTCCCCTCCACTCCTCTCTCTAGCAGAGTCAGACCCAATCTTAACTTCCCATTCCAGACTTTCTGTCCCACACAATTTTGAAGATTAAAGCTTTTCCACAACCAGAAGTTCAAAATTCTTCCTCACATCACATCTCTTTTCAGAGACTTGGTTTGTTTCCCTCATCTGCACCTTAGCTCTGTTCCCTTCTAACTGATTCCTTTATTTTCCTACCTCATCATGCTTGTCACTTTCTTCTTTTTCTATTCCTTTCATTTTTATGTAACCAACACATTCCAATCCAAAATTGGAGCCCCAGTGTGCTGAATGCTGTGCCAACACCACTGTTGTGAACAGTACAATGCTTTTTCCTTGGTTATGCTTACCCTTTATATCCTATGCTGCAACACATCGTTACAGCTATCTGCCACCTCCAATTCATTAGGATTAAAACCTCTATAGCAAGAACACATTTCAGTTTCAGCAGGTATTAAAACCAAGTGCCTTGTCATAGGCTGCATCCTTTCTGTAAAGCAACAAAATTCACAACAATGACACCACAAGAGCCTAACGCCAGAGACCTGAGATATCTCCATTTTGCCTTGCACTTCTTTAACACACCCCACATGAAAGTCAGTATTTATTACAGATTTTTGCTTAATTGATGTCTTCAGATGAGACAATGGCCACTGGAAATGACAAGTTTGGACTGGAAAAAAATCATATTATTTTCCGATAACACAGCATATAATGCATGTCATTCAAAGGATGAGCAATTTCTTCCAGAGTTTTCATCTGCTTGCTTGTTGTACAAAGCATATGCATTACCCAGTTAAATAACTCATGGCCCCATAAATCGTTAACCATGTGTACAGTACATAATTCAGTGATCTGCAAACTGTGTTACAATACACTATTTCAAAGCTTTTCTCAAGTTTAAAAAGAAACAGCAAACCTACAAAAAACCTGCAAAGCTTTGTTCACCAAACACTGTGCCAGTGACCTTTCTCTCTAGTTTCCATTGCATGTTTGTTCAGTTAACTGCTGAAAACATTTTAATGTTATATTCAACCCCTGCAAAGTCAAACCGACGCATGACAATCCATCAAAATCAGCCAGATAACAGAAAGCACATTCCGATTCCAGAATTATTGTTGTCTGATTCTAAATGACAGGGTATGAAACAAAAAGAGCAGAGCTTGATTTTCCACAGCAAAATTAAGCCCAGAGAACGATAAGAAAAAGAATCCTTTAGACTGAGATCCTAGAGAAATGATATGAAATTGAAGAGGATGAGAACGCATGCAACGAGACAATCGCACTGTCACACATAAAAATTTTGGTCAAATAAAATGGTTTCTAAAGGTGTGTAAAACAGAAAACTCACTAAAACAGAAATTATGAAACTACTTTCTGACAATTAAAGCAAGAATGTGTTTATGCCATTAGGTCTATATGTAAACTCTTTCCCCAGGGCCCATCTGAAATCTAAGGATTAAATACATAGTGATGAAATGCTTAGATTATCATCATTCATAACACATATTAATAATTAAAATGTATAATTCAGAAGAAACAAAAATGACATTGTAAGATAGCTTGCTTTAGATAAACAGCTTTGTTACCGTTCCTAGTCAGAAAAGGAATTACTAAAAAATGCAACCTAAAACAAGTAGTGACAGATGAAAAAGGAGAAACCTTCCCAGTTCTTTGAAATTAGTGAAATAGAACTATTGTCATTTAGGAGCATCACTGTCATGGCATTTTGCTAACTCAAGTAGGTAAAAACATTGACAACACACTCCATGTCCCCCTGTATCTTTCCTTCACCAACAAGGACCAGATTGGCACTTTGCTGAGCCATCTCTTGGAGGAGGCAATGCCAGCCCAACCACATGTTCTGCAGTTCTCATCAGGCTCTTATGAAGCTTTTGTCTCCTAGAGTCACAAGGCTCCCAACCTGATTCCTATTTCCATGTGACAGTGGAGAATGAAAGATCACACTTGCACTGGAAGAAAGAGTCCCAAAGTAGCAAATACGTGTCCACTGAAAGGTTTAAAAGCCTTGGCAGAGACTTTGACCCATATTTTATTTCCAACAAGGTGTGAGTCAACAGTGAGTAATGTAGTAGGATGTGTCCCAGCTGCTAAACACCTGGGACCCTATAAATAACCCCGGTGTCCTGGTCATGAGGCTTCCTTCCTCAGAAAAACCCATGACTGCACAGCCTGTGGGCAAATGTGACCAAGAATTTACCTCAGCAGGGCTGGGCACAATCTCTTTGACAAGCACAGATTTAAACAAGTAGTTTCTCACGCTGTAATCCTTTGAGTACCTGGACTCAGAATCAACTTTGAGAAGGGATGTTTTTGGGAAGCCAGGCAAAACACAACAGCATAAGGAAGAAACAACAATATGCAAAAGGAACTCACATTAACTTCAGCAGCAGCAGCAACTTTTGAGGTGAAAACACTAAGGCACAGGTAACAGCACACACCAGTTATGAAATACAAGCAAATAATAATATAATTGAGAAACTCAACCGGAACTTGGAAGAGACAGAAGCCAGTGCTCCTCCATGACGGCCTGTTCTAATGCCTCGATCCCACTGTACTCCTGCATTGTAGGAAATTTCCTACGGGCAATGTTCTCTTGCCTACTGAGATAGACATCAGCTCATTCCTGAAAAGGGCTAAAGCAGCAGTCCTTCTGGCAGCAGGATTAACTAATGCCCAAGGCAGGCACTGGCACCCTCAGAGCTTTTGCTCAGTGTCAAAATGCTACTGTGCTTTTACCCATAGGAAAATCTGTCCTGTGCAAAAACTTTAATTTTGACTACGGAAGTCAACATCTGAATCCAGAGTATATTGTATGAAGGAAGATAAGGGAGAACTAACATGAAATGCCCAATTCTCACATTTGTTCCTAAGGCTAAACAATAAATTTTGTTTTCAGAAAATCTCTACTCTCACCTTACTGCAGAGTTATAGCATTTATCCAAAGCAATAAAGGAAAACACACAATGATAAAAAGTCTGCGAACTGCTCATACATACAGATCCTATTCCACTCTGCATTTTTCAGGCTTTATACCATTCTAAAATTATATAAACTAAAGACTCTGTTTTTAAATTAAATCAGAAACCAGTCAACCAATATACATACTTATATTTAAATCATCCAGAGAAATCATCGCAGTACCTGGACACATTTTGCTTAATGTACCTCTGATCTAAATCACCACAGAAAGTGCTCCATGCCCCTCCTGGCTATTGAAACAGCTATAGAAGGACCCTGAAAAGGGTAGCCAGGATACCGATTGCCAAGTGAAATTCCTGTGCCTGCCGTTAGTGGAAGCCTTGAACAAAGAGGTGCATTTAACGCTGCTTCCTAAACTTTGCCAGATTCAGTCTCAGACAGATTTCTGGCAGCAGCGAGATCCCGAGCCAGGAGCCTGTCGCTGAGAATGACCTGCCCCCTCGTTCCCACGAGCTCCTCCCTTGGGACAGATGCAAGGGACGTGAAAACCCGGTCATTAATGGGGAAACAGAGCGTGGGGCGAGAGCAACCCTCACACTCAGGGCAAACAACAACTGGGCTCTTTGCACCGAACAACAAACTTCATGGAAAATCCTACAGGATTTAAAGGGCGACACCACAAATTGGCCACACAATATAATCAGCTTCTACAAAATGACTTCCAAGATCTATGGAATTTAGTAAAGAAAGGTGACCTTTCTCTAGGAATTTTTTACTCTGCCTTGTGGAGCTCTAACAGACATGCAGTTCTGGTTTACATTTTTAGAAAGATTTCAAAACCTTATTCAAAACTATAACACACTTTCTCAACTTTATGTGAATTTGTCAGGGAAATCAAGTTTCATTTTATGCAGTCAATAGGAAAAAGAAAAATGCCATTGGCAAAGGAATGCTGCCTGTTCCCAGAAAGGATAAGGCTGAGCTGATCCTTAAAGCAGGTGGCACTGGTGTGGTACCTGCAGGAACTCTGATGGGTCATACATGATATTTTACAATTGCAGCTTCAGTTTACAAGTGTGTAACTTCCAACATGAATTAAAAACCCAGAAAATTTATGCTTTCCATCTCTTCTTATCAACTCCTTAGTACCCTATTTCATTGCTATTTCTAGCTCTGAATCTGCACATCCTGCTCCACTTGTATAACTTTCTGTGCAGTAGTAACAATCAGTTTCATCCTGATTTCTGAATATTTGAATTCCTGAAATTTCAGCCACAGAATCAAATAAATTCACAACAAAGCAAAAAGAAAACCTTAAACAGACTGAAGAAACACAGTTGCTGCTTGTTCCACAGGCAGCACATATCCTGTAACAGATGACACTGAGGCAGAGTACAATTGTACATGTCTTGTGTGGAGTTATTTCATCTTTGCATGCACTTAAAAAGAAATGGATGATGCAATCCTAAATTACATTGAACGTGCGTGGTTCAAATATTAATCATACTGATATTCCAGAACTTGTAAGCCAATGAAACTTCTACCATCATTAAAACACCAAACACTCTGAAGGGCACTTTAGAATGATAAATGGTTTAAAAGATCTCCAAGAAAAAGAAAATTATATATTTCAATTTTTAATAAATATGCAAAATCTTTAGATATAACACTGTTAGTTTTAATTTCTGAATAAAATTGCAAAATGTCAATGTTTTACCTTGGGACTTCAACACCAATAATAATAACGTATGTAATTCCTGATAACATATTTTGCAGTGAGGCTTTTTCTTTTAAATAAAACAAAACAAACAAACAAAAACCCCTAAAACAAACCCAAAACCCCCAAAAAACCAAGAAAACCCTAAAGAAACCCAAAACAAAAGCAAAACAACAAAAAAAACCCCAACATCAAACCTGAATGGATACAGGGAGAAAAAAAATCTGTATAGTATTCTGTAAACTTCTTGAAATAGAAATGTCTCTTCTGTAAACTAAACAAGAACTGACATATAATACAGGAGATTTATATTCCTACCTGGCATTTTGACTCTATTTACAGAGGAACAAAACCAAGGAAATTTGAGTAAAGTCTTCTAATCCACAGGATGACATGAATCCTGTGTGATGCAACTAAAATTTTACTAGAGGGTAAGTAATGATACTCTGCCATGTCTATGATCATCCTAATAGGTGACTGCGATCCATTATGAACGTGAAGTGTCTGTGGTGTGCTGTGACTACAGATGGACTATTATCTGTTGTGATTCTGATGTGACTGCAGCGGCACCGCAAAGCACTCAGTCTTTGATGTGACTTTAGTGCCGTAGCTGTGGCATTGCTACGGTGTCACAGGCAGTCTTCTGCATTATTTTGACATTTTTATATACATGCACAGTGTGAAGGCAGAGTTTCAGAGTTTAAGCAGTCCTGGTGAATTCTACAGGCTTGGTAACCCTATAAAACTATTACACTCCTTTTAATTCTGTAAATATTTTACAAAGCAGTTCCAAAGACAGCGTAAGAAATCAATATGGCTAAAAGGGCTGGATTTTGTCACCCAGACATTTATGGATATTTAAATGTGCAAAAATGCTAACACACGGGGTTATCTTTTTAAGTAATAAAAAAGTATTTAATTTAGCAGCAGTACA
Organism: Campylorhamphus procurvoides; assembly: GCA_013396655.1. Classification (NCBI taxonomy): domain Eukaryota; kingdom Metazoa; phylum Chordata; class Aves; order Passeriformes; family Dendrocolaptidae; genus Campylorhamphus; species Campylorhamphus procurvoides. The sequence goes on from WBMV01003337.1 coordinate 608,552, forward strand.
AACTCTCGTTAGTAAAATACATTTACCCTCCAATTTAGAGCGTGTTCTCTCAAAATGAGGATTGTCACAGTCACATTTTTGGGGACTAGTATTTCAAAAGGAGGTTAGAACATCTGAAAGGTATATGTTAAAACACAATACTTTTAAAAATATAATAACAGTTTAGCTCAATTCTAACATTTGGAGAGCAGAGATGGAGCTGAACAAAACTTAAAGGATCTAATAATGTCAATTAAAAAAAAATAGAGGCTCCATACTTCTGCATAACTGTCATCTTTTGATATTAAAATTTATTTTTGCGGTTTCTTCTGCAGGATTTTCAAGTTCTATAAGGTTTTCCATTTTTCACTGGCAAAATCGCATGAAACTAGAGGTCAGAAATTACTTTCCTGAGTATAAACATTTCTGGGATTAATCTTCAGGAAACAGTTACTCACTTTCACAAAAATGGAAGACAGACTTTTTAGAAAAGGAACAAGCTTTTGTGAATTAAAAATTTCCAACTGGCATAATAGAAAATGTGACAAGAGACAAGCTAAACTGGCTGTTTGGCAACATCTAGATAAACAAAATTCTGTGCAAATTTATCTTTTAGGATCTGTGATTCTCAATTGTAGTGCAGCACAAGAAACATCCTGGTAATTGTCAACTTGAGAAGCTTCAATACATTACACATAAACACTCTGAGGTCACATTTAAAGCTAATGTAAACTTGCACAAATGTAAAACCACAGTATATCAAACGCAATGCATACATAAAACGTGAAATAAAATAAATCATGCCAATGTACAATGCCTTAAATCTGTTTCTTGAACTTCATGTATATTCCATAAAATACAGATTATATACAATTTTTAAATTATATTTCACTTGAGACCTTAAAAAGCAATTCAGAGAAAATATTGGCAGGCTTGAATCTCTTAGAGCCTTCTGGACTCCACTCAAAGCAGGTCTGAAGGACCCAGTCATCATGAAATGCCAAACCTGAGCTGGCTGCCATCAGCCCAGCTCTCAGCTCTTTGCACATGCTTTATCCCAGACATCCCCACACCAAAATAGGTCATGCTTTCTTTCAATGCTGAACAAATGTGCCATTTTTAAAGAAATACTTCCACGCCTGCTGTAAATGCCATTCTAGGGAAAAAAAACCAAACAAACAAATAAAAACCCTACTACAACACATCTCATTTCACAAGAATTAACTGAAAACTAGTCTGCCTAATTTTGCAGTGAAATCCCGGTTCAAACCATAGTAAACAACTCCCTTTAGAAGTATGGAGCAGTGAGAACACTGCCTCACTGTATACAAACCCTCTGCTTATAGCTGTATATTACAACCAGATGCCTGGAAATCCATGCCCTGAGAAGTAGCAGGAATCAGTCTGGTAGCAGAATTGGGAAGATAAAGAACATGCAGAACTGGTCAAACACTGTACATGCACCCCTAAAAGCATATAGAAAATTTATTATTTACTGCAATGAGAGATAACATTTGTAGGATGCTAACAAGAAAACTCAAAGAGCTGTGTTTAAGGAGACCCACTGCTAATTCTTCACTGCTCTTTTCTGAAAATATCTATTTGTTAAAACCTAAGATGAAATGTTGATCTTCGAGTCTTTTGCCTGAAACAAAAGGAACAGTATTGATGCCCTCTCAGTTCCTCCTGTTGGCATTATCCCACTGCATAGGCATAATGAAACACTCACTGCAGAAGTGTCCAGGGCACCCTGGGTTTCCACACGCTCCTCAGCACGTTGCAGTCACCCATCCCATGCACTCACTTTCTGTTGTTGCTGTTTAACACCTGAATTTGCCAGTGAATGGCCTTGTCCAGAACAGCCAGCACAGCAGAGAGAGCATCTGCCTTGCTGGTGAGTATTCCAGAAGTGAGGACCCTGCTCCAAACCACCTAAGGGAGTGACTTGGGAGACCTCCTCAAAGGAGAGGCTTCCTCCTCTAAGGCAAACTCCCAAGCTGGCAGTTTTGGCTGTGCTAACCCAGGTATCTCTGATTCACAGACAGGAAGCATACATTGGGAGAGCTTGGATTTGTCACAGGGGAAAAGACACGAGTTCCTGCAAATGGCAGGCTTGGAAATGGTTTCCCCCAGAAGCCATACAGCTAAATTGAAAACTGCAGCTCACTATACAGAAGGGAAAGGCAAGCTTGCATAGCCCTTTCTTTTGGTATTATTATCCCACATCAAAGAAAATATTTTGGCATATCCATTTTACATATTTACATTCCTGAAATAAAACATCTGCTCAGCACACTATTCGAACCCTAGTGGGGACAAATTCTGCTTTCACAGATACCCACACAATTGTGGAACACTTAGTGATTAGAAATGTTAGAAAAATTGGACACACTTCCCAGGATTATTTTTCTGAGCTGGTTCTCTTCAGTTTTTTCACTCTCTCAGATACTTTCCTCTCTACCCCTCCCCTTATATAACTCTGTGTCCCAGTTTAACATTCCATTTGCTGCATTTATTGAGGCAGTTGTTACTTTTGATAAAAGGTATCACCTGGCTTTGCTTAGAGATTTAGTGGTCCTTGCAAAAGCCTGATCACTAGCCTTTCTTTCCAAGATCATCTGGGTTTTGGATGCAGTATGCAGAAGTTTGGTTGGATCCACAGTAAGTGAATCTGCTGTACTCAGAGTTTTGTTCCTGTGACTTTGTATAATAGTACTTTACCTTACCTGGGATAACAACTCTACTAAATGTGTTTCATTTTTTATCAAACTTGGGCTTTTTTAATATGACATATAAAACATTGATATTCCTATTACATCCCATGAGGGAAAAGAAACACCATTTGCTATAATCAGGGGAAATGTTTTATTGCCTAAGACATGCATTTATCTCCCTCACAAACAGAAGTCATAAAAAGAACATACAACTGGTTAAATGTTACTTGATGTACCTTAGGTCCCAACTGGTTTGCTTTAGGTCCTGCAGTGTCTTGTGGAATTAAATCCAGGCATGAACACAGGTTAATGCTTTTTCTTTCCTTTTAGCAGAACTCTGCCAGTCTGGCCCACACCCCAAGAGCTTTCACTTCAGACTAACCTGCAAGCAGCACTGTGGGTCTCTCCTTTACTTCTCCTTCCCAATGCTCCACCGATTCACCGCTGACTAATTAATTATAAACCTCTGTTCTTAAAGCTCTTATATAAATCTCTGTCCTTGTTGCCATCCTGCAGATCTATTCAGTGATCACACTCTTACTTAAATCATGTAAGAAAGACTGGTCTGTCCCTTTTATCTTAAAGGCTGTTAAGGAGGCCCAAATTCTAAAGCTTTTTGTAATGAACTGTTCTTTCTTGAAGACAGTTTACCATCAAGCATCCTTCCAGGTCTCATGAAGGGCTACACTGCACAAACTGAGATGACAGTTGTCAGAAGGGAAGGCCAATCCTTTCCTGAATAGAAAGAAGAATAGACTTGTCTTTTCTCTTCTGTCCTTTCTCCATTGTACTTTCAAGGCACAACTGGAGTTCCTACAGCAACAGGTATTTTTCTTTGCTAAGATTCATTGTTGGATGCTCACTGGTATTCTGAGTTCCTAATTCTAAACCCACTACTCTCTTTTATAAACCTGCACGTTATTTGTATCTAAAGGGCATTCTTTGTGAAGGTTGCAGTTTTCAGAAACTTGATTCCACTTTCTTCCAGGGCTTTCTGTCTTCCTCTCCTCCTCCTCTTTGCCACAATGCTCTCTTAAAGAAATCTCTCATGTGTGTTGCTATTCAAAAATAAAATCAAGCATTTGATCCTTCTGTCCAGACTTCCTTCTCATTCTCCATTTCCCTGTATTCTGTCATATGTTGCACTGTTAGCTGAACAGCCACTGTTTAACAGCATATATTGAAAATACCAGAACAAATAACTGCATTCAACACTTTGTTTCATCCTGATATTTAACATAGAATCATAAGCAACTGATGAAAGAGAATATTTTTAAGCTTTCCAAGTTTAATTTGGAATGCCATACCAAAAAAGGCGGACTGCAATCTGCAAGACAAATGTTCTAAAAAGCTCTGAATCTAAAATAAACAAAAGGTTCTTCTTTAGTAGCCATTTTGTATCTGTCACAAATTTTAGGGTTCCCAGTCTCAGATTTTAATTTTGTCCTCCATGCTACAGACTGCTTTTTGGAGATTTAGCCATAGGTTTTCATGCTTGTCCCTTTGAAGCTAAGGGTTCATGTCCCCCTTAGCTAAAAACAGGCTGGCAGAGTTTTTCATGACCAGGTCCAGGACTCCATGAACAATATAAGCCCTAGGTCATCAGGAGCTGTTCCAGGAAGTGTGATTGGTGGACAGCATACAACAATCTTCATCTTGATCTTAACATCCAAGAGAGCAAATTTGCATGTAAATATTGTTTGGAATATATGATGTAATAAATCGATTTTGTTTTAGCTGACCAAAAAAATTATTTATATATCAATATTTTTTAAATTATCTTCCAAATATAAGGCGATTTTAGTTTTTGGGTTTGGGAGAATTTTTTTAAAGAAGAACTTTATCTGAAAGTTTTGAGTGTACCAGCTTCTGCTCACATGCAGATAAGTGTTCTGGATTCTGGATTTCTAATTGCAAATCTATTCAACAGATTTATAGTGCACTTTCATCATTACTATATCCTTAGGCCTGTGACATTTTGGATGAACGGGAATGCCAGTTCCTCAAAAATTCATACAAAAAATAACAGTTGACATTTTCAGTGATATGTGATCAGGTTTAACTATTACTTAGGGTTGAAATTCAGCAAGTTATCATACTTCATTACTTTCTCCCATTCCTGATGAGATGCTATTTATGGTGTGGTATTTGTGTTTTATTGTGGGGTTTTTTTTTAATTATAGATCTGTATTTAAAGTTTAACTGAAGAATATCAAGATCTTAAGGATATCCAACATCAGCTATAATAACCACAAAAATCTTGTGCACAATTTTTGGATCAGATTTCTACTTCTCCAGTTTCAGAGAGAATTCATGAAGGAAATCACAGAGTGGTAAAAAGACAAGTTAGCCAGTATAAAGGAACAGCTTGGAAAAAGAAACAGTTTTTTACTTTTAATTTTTAGGTATCACTCATTTCTCTTTGACTGTGTAAGACATTGGCCTGTAGAGATCTGCTGAACAATGCCCTCTACAAAGCACTTCTTGCCTGTCACCCTCTTAGGACTTTTAAAAGTCTAATCTCTAGTCACCTGCTACTATTTCACCAAGGTTTTTGCTTTGGGAGAGTACTGAGAACATTTAAGTCACCTACTAGAGCTCTGACACTTCATCAGCATTTAACACGGCATTTGAACAACACTAAAATGTATGTGTTCAAACATACCAAGAGTTTAAGGTGGTGGAAAAGCTGAAAAGATACCAAGTTATTTCCTACCTCTGCCTTTGAAAATTCTGTTTCTAGAAAGGACACTTAGTAAAAAAATAGCTACAGCTTCTATCCCCTGCCTTCCCAATTAGGAGTATGAGCAAGATTTCATGGGTCTATAGCATGCTGTCTGAGCTTCCTATGCACTAGATCCATTAGTTGTTTGCTGGGGGAAGTAAAATTAGAAATGTTTTATTATGATTTCCAAATTACTGTGTAACAAATGCTTCAATAATCCTTACAACACAAAAAAAAAACCCCACCAGTCTGTTTTGCCCAACAAGCAACTGACAGCTTTCTAATGCAGTTACATTAAAGCGCTTTCCTGAGTGTGTGAGGCACTTTTTAACTAGCTCCTCAGGGCATTGTTAGATATCATTGCTTACAGCCACTGCGAGCCACTGTGCCATAATAGTGCTTCCCACTTCCTCCTGATCAGTCAAATACAATAGGTGACTTTCAGCACAAGAAAAAGTCTCAACCAGCCAAGATACCAGATGTGAGACTGTCTCTTTACGTACAGCAGCAGCCCAGAATGAAAGAACAGCTTCTGGAGAAAGATGACTCTCAGGGCACTGAAAGGAAATAAAGAACTTCTATGGGTGTCTCTTCTTAAGTTAGTAAACTGCAGGGGCTTGTAGTAATTTTAAAATGGGAAAATAATAGTTCCTTATTTTATGCTACTAAATGAGTAAACTTGAAGTAAATCTCAAAGTCATCTACTCTAAAGGAGTGGATCCGTTTAATCTAAACCTGAAAAATTAGGAATTAGAGAGGCAAGCGAATGCATAATTCTGAAGTAGAGAATACTGAAAATACTTGATTAGGTATTTATTTAAGAAGATAACTGTCATGGATTTTATAGCTCTTCCAAGTCAGAATTTGTGGTGATCAAATTCAGAAGGTATTAATTTACCTTCTGCAGTCAAAGGCACACAAACAGTTCTTGTTGAATTAATCCTTGATAGCTATCAAAAACTGCATCCAAACTTCAGATGCTTATTTGCAACAAATCATCTGGAGACTGTCAGCTCTTATTGCCCGAGTATACAGGTAGACTGCTAATAAAGCAAAAGTGAAATCTCAGCCAGTGTCAGACTGTCTTCGGGACAGATGGGAGGCACACAGCTTTCCAGACCCAGATAAAGCATAAAATCAAATACCCAAAACCATTCCAAAGCTATGTGCCTACCAATACATCATTTCAGAAATGGTGTAAGAGGGTAAGTCATCCTGTTCCTATTGAATAGTGCCTGAAGTTTCCCATCCTGTGTGTTCCCTCCTGCTGGGAAGGGAACCAGCCAAGAAACCCTGAGCAGCCTCTCAGAAAGGGCTGCTCCATACCTAAGTCTGAAAGCCATTTGCTATCACAGTGGCACAAGGGTTTAATGTTGATCCTTGTTTTGTCCACTGCATTTTGTTTTGTTTTTTCTTTAATTCTTCAAAGTCACAAGAATTAATTTACTTTAAGGCAAAGTTACAAATATGAATATGAAATTTTCCCCAACATTCAACCCTCATAAGAACACAGGACAAGAGAAGATATTGCAGATACTAACCAGAGCTAGAGAAGCATGTGGTAGCAGAAAAGCACAATATCAGGCAGCTTTGGAAAATAAGACTGATATGGTTACAATGTGATTGAGTTCTCCACAATGGAGATAGATGACCATTTACTTTCTTCATTTATCTACTCACATCTGCACTTTACATTTCAAGAAGCTGAAACTCTTGCATCATCCTATTTATCTAAGGGACTAAAGGCAGCACACAATCCACATGGAAAAAAAAATAAAGTGGCCCTGGGATATATGTTGAACAGTTTTTCAGTAAATCTTATTTATTTCCTCAGAGTCCTCAATATCTAAAGCTTTTATGTATTCATTATCAGCAACATGTCGAGTAATGTGATAACTTGACAAGGTTCTATTGAAGCAGCTTAGTGGGACATACAGTACTTATGCTGCCTGATAAGAAAACATTCAGAAAGGTCATATCCTCTGTTGTATTCCCTATCTCTCTGGGTAGCAGCAGTTTGGGTTTTTCTGAAAACTTAAAGTTTGAAACTGGTAAAAGTGAGTGAAAAGTGGTTTGGCTGCATTAGCACAATGATGAGCAGTTGCTCTTAATAGTCGCGTCACTTTTCAAAACTGGATATTAAAATAAAAATCCTTGCTAAAAAGTTAACCATATTGAGTAGGCATGATTATGACATGAGAAACTGGTCAGCTCAGAGTAACTGTTAGACCTGGGATATAATGGCAATATCCCACTGACTGACTCCTGGAACAGCAGCACAGATCTGACCTTTCCTGCTCACCTTGATCTCCCACATCAACTTCTAAGTGGTGTAGAAAGTCAAATAGATTTAGAATGCAATAGACCAAAACATGCACCATGACTGCGTCTGACTTGCTCTTTTCAAAGTAGCAAGAAGTAACTCTATTTTGAAAACCTTCTGATGTTGGAGACCTACAGAGCTTGCTCTGTGCCACTTATTAGCAGAACCAGGACAGAAATCAGAAGGGTGTGGTCAGGTTTCCCTGAGACCCAGAACACATCCACTGCCTGAACAGACAGTGCTTGGGGCCATCTCAGGACAAAATAGATGAGCAGCAAAGATCAAGCCCTTGATATGTCTTCCAAGTGGAGGTTTACGAAGAGATACCATGGAGCTGTATTTGTCACACATTCTCCTGAGCTGCGGTTTCTGTAACTCCAAGACAAGCTTGGCCAGAACAAAGAAATTCTTGTTATTGAGGTAAACGAACATGAAATTACAAGCCAGCAACCTCTATTATAATAATACAGCTAGTTACATTGAGCTGTTTCTGACCTATTACTCTATTTTGGCCACATACTCCCTATATGATATAATGTCTAATATTGTTTGGGATATGGACGTGCATTCAGTTTGATGTGCAACAACATATATGTACTTTGTCACAAAATCTTTATATATAGGCCCACTACAAGTATTTAAAAGAACTTTGAAAGGCAATTTCTCTAAGCAGTAGTTCATACTAGTTCAAAGTCTTCGTTTTCCAACATGTCATACTGCTTATTTCATTGAATAAATTCAGGTCATCTTTATTACTCTTTACCTGAGTTACTAATTTCACCTTGTGCATGCAGCGTGATTTCAAGTTTTACATATGGAAAAGTACAAACATCATTGTCGGACTCGATTACATACAATGCTACCTTTTGCTGAGTTTTACTAAAAACAAAGCCTGATTGTAAATCTGGATCACAGCTGGATGTCACAGGCAAAAGAGTGAAATGAGTAATAGAGGAAGGAAAAAAAAACCAACACTATCAGACAAATTAAAGAATCATCATTTACATAAATACCTGCTTATCCTTAAATCCTTTGAAAGACAATAATTTTAAATCCTGCTAAATACTGCAGCTCAGTTTATCAAGGGTCAAATATGCTAGTTTTTTTCCCTTCACTCAGAATGCTGTTGGGATCAGAATCAGCAGACTAAAGAGTTGCTGTCAGCTGTTCTGCCCGAGGAAGAGCTTTCCTTGGGATGAGATGAGGGGCTGTACTTGAAAACAGAAGAGGACTGGAGGGGATGAGCACCCATAACTATCATTTCTCTAATTCTGATTGAAAATCAGCCTGACCATCAGTTCTTTGTGTACTTCTATTAAGTCTCACTTGATGGCAGAAGCCTAATTATTCTTCCTATTGACAACTCCTGGATGCAGTCAGCAAATGGCCGCAGATTCAAAGTGGAAAGTGGAACACTGCCCTAAATCTGTGATGTCAAGCCCTTTGTGGCCACAACTACGAGACAGTTAATCAGAGGTATCATCTCAGGTAAGGTGGCAGTGGCTGCTTGCAATCAAAGCTGCTTTCACACTAAGGTACAACTCCACATGAGCTGTAACTGAAGACAGAGTGCCTCTGTGCACAGCAGGGGTGGGGGAGCAGATAGGAGAATTGTCCCGTATTTTATTGGCAAATAATGACTTTATCAGGTCAGAAGACAAATTTCAGCTCAAGGTGAAGTTGATACCATGCTACTCTTGAAGATGAAAGGAAATTAGTCTGATTTTGACTTTGTGCCTGACCCTCTTTACAGCATCTCACCAGGATGCCTGGGACTATGAGAATATGTAGCTCATCACTGATCTTCAGACTTAAACTGTCTTGCTTTTCAGTAACTTTACCTGTGGTCCTGTTGTGATACTACTGGGGGTTTTTTTGGTGGTTTGCATTGGTTTGGGGTTTTCTTTGGTTGGTTGGTTGATTGGTTTTGGGTATTTTGCGTTGGTTTTGGGGTTTTTTGTTTTTTTTTTTTTGTTTGGTTGGGTTTTGGTGCTTTTTTTGGTTGGTTGGGTTGTTGGGGTTATTTTAAGAGATTAATAATAGATAATTCAAATCCTTGAAACAAGTCTCTTATAAAGATAGGCACAGTTCTTTTTCAATTAATAGTCTCTGTATGTTTCACTGCCCGGGGGGGGAAACCAGGGCAAACTACCCTTCCATTGATAACACAATTTTCTAATTTGCTGGATCTTTGCATGCAATAAGAGACAGATCTTATCCCTTAGAGCACGACCAGTTATTCTGCAAGATACAGTTGTTCATTCTGCACTTTTTCTTGCTTAGCAAGGTGTGGACTCCCTTGAAACCTTTCCTAACAAAAAAAAAATAAAAGGGGGAATCAGAGACCAATGTCCACATTTATAATGGTAAGATGTTAATTTGGGATTGAAACTGTTAATAAACCATATCAAAGGCAGTTTGATGAGGAAATCCAATTAAATTTAAAGGTTTTCACTGGGAGTGTTTGTTCAACTTTAAGACTGGTGATTGAGACCTCACTGTAGGCATTCCACCATCGAATGCTTTGGGATTCCCTTCCAGCCACCTTTGATTCTTAGTAGATTCCCTACCTCATGCAAAAACATCACAGAGGGAATTCTCCAACCTCCAGGCCTGAACTCAGCTTTACTGTGAAGCTGCTCTGCTGTGGTGCCCACTGAGAAAAAGCAGCCTGGAGCAGAGGACTAGGGCATTGTGGAAAGCAGCTCCCACCATGGACAAACCTTTATGGACCAAGTCCCAAGCACCTCTGTCTCTTTCCTGCCAAGGCTCCTTTTTGACTCCTGCTTCTCTTGGGCCATGCTAGCCATGGAGCAGAAAGCTCCCAGATAAGAGCAACCCTTTTGCCTCCAAACATAGGAGCTTTTTCTTCACACACTGAACTCCCCCAGAGCATCTCCCATTCAGAGCAATAATCCTTAACATCCTTCCCAGAGCAGAGATTCTCCATCCTCCTACAGATGGTGAGGAGAGGAGGGAGAGGTACCTGTCCTGAGCCCTACTCGGTTTGGATACACTTTTGAGATGCAACAGTAGGGCACTGAAAGCTAGGCTGGAAAGGAGAATCTGTGAACAGGAAGGTAAATTACTGTAACATTAAGTCTGCTGAACATAGTGATTTCTTGCAGAAATATGTGCTTGGCTCCATTTCCCAAAAGGCTGTCAGAAACCCCAGTATTTTCTCATCCTATAAGTTTGTCCTCCCCCATACCATCACCCCATGCCTCATAAGGGTTTAAACATATGGCAGGCTTCAGCTACGTAGAAGAATCTTTTTGAATTTGTACAGCTGAACAGAAAGATAGATTGATGGAAATACATTGTTTCCCTTCAAGAAATTTACAGTGTAAATCACCCACAAGATCATGAAGTTTTTTGTTGCTTTAAACAACTAAATCTAAATTTGAGAGTCTCAAATTTAATAGAGTTCTCGAGCAGAGTCCTCAGCAGATGTGAATCACCCTTGCTTCACCAATCTCAGCAAAAATACTGAAAGTTGACATTAAGGGACAGACACCCCGAAGGACAGTCACTGTCTTCTTAGGAGTTACAGCTCCTTCTCTGGAGAGCGACTGTCATAACACGTTTGTACAGCAGCTAGCGCGCCCAGGCTGTGACCCCAGCTAGGATCCCTACACCATTAGGAATAAAAACTATGTTAGGAGGCTCTGGAAATAGCATTATTCTACTTAAGGTGAGGCATAATTCAACCTCCTAGAAATGAGTTCGGATAGTCAATTCTTAAACAGCAGAGCAGGGAAGGTACAGCACTCACTCACGGGTGCACTGTAAAACATGCTGTTGGTAAAACCTGTCTCCTGAGTTCCAGCAGGAGAAACAGAAGAGCCTCGAGACAGAGCTAGGCTGGGAGGATAGTGCGCACACAGAAAAAGTTGGAGTTGTAAAGCAAACCTCAATCAGTCACATTCTTGGTGATAAGCTCATACAGATGGGGTGCAAGCAGGGGGCCTTTAATGTACATTTCTGTGTCTATCTGAGGTTTTGTAGGGTGTATCTCAGGGAATACAAAACATGAAGTTTTCTGAACATGTGAATTAAGAACCTCAGGGAGCAGAAGAAATATCGATTTGACACAGTATGCTGTTCAGTACAGAAGAGTACAGGAGATAATCATCAACAGTAGCTGCTTTCAAACCTGCATGAAACTCTGGGGTAGAACTTTCAGCACCTCTTGGCAAAGCTTGTCGTGCTCAGACCATTGTCTCATTTATTTTAAAATAGCTTTACAATATTTAATTATGACAAATGTAGAAAGGGTCAAACACCTTCATGTTGACCAAGTGCAAGACAGGTCCTGCATGTTACTGTTTGATAGAATCAGGTTGATCCTCAGTATATAAAAACAGTAGAACACCTTCAAGGTATTTTGTTTGTTTTGAAATGAGCAAGGGATGTTTGGTTTGTGGTAAGGAGGAAAGCTTTCCCTCATTGTTTCTTTCTAAAGCAATAACTAAATTAGAAAGAAAAATATTTACCAGAATTTTAAAATATGAGTCCAGTTGCACCATATCTGATCTATATTATTAATCAGCTTGTTGTTCCCTCTAGAAACTCATTAGAGAAGATTTCTGATGACTAGGCTCAAATTTGACAGATTTTTAATAGCATGTGACTGTCAGGCCATTTCACACTTTTGTATTCACATGTATGTTTCTTGGAGAAGAAAAGAAAAATGAGAGGGTGATAGAAACCTGAAGAAAAGAAGGATAGTTTGAGGATGGGCTAAACAGAGAAAATAAGGCAAATTACTCAATTTTTGTTTTTATACTATTTTTCAACCGTATCAAACCAATATTTTTAGGGTATTTTCATTATTTGGAAATAATGAAAACTGGTTGGTAATATAGAAAATATATATAGAAAGCTAGAATATATATAGAAAGCTTCTTTTTAAAATAGTTCATAAGAAGCTACAAACATGTGAAAACAGAAGCTGGGCAGAGTAGCACAAAAAAAGCCTCAACTACTGTGATAATTTACCAGAAAAGCTAAAATAACAGACTTAATTCCATGCAGTCCATATAAACCACACAAAAATCTGGATGTTTTTGAAAGAATAATCATCATAAACAAAAAAGTTTAAAAAAAATTCACCCTCCTCTCAATGGTTACTCTAGAATTCAGTGTAAAACTAGTATTTCTAAATGCATTTTAGAACTTGACAGAAAGAAAACATGAAGGCAAAACACCAGCACAGTCACGTGACTCTCCAAGATCCACACCAACAGGAAATCTTTGTCAGTTTTCAACCAGGATCTTATAGAGATTTCTAACAATTTCTAAACAAACTCTCAGTGCCCAATCTACTTTTAAAATTTGAATTAGATATGCCAAAAGCTGTGAGAAAAATGCCAGGCCTCCATATCTCCTCACTTATGGATCAATAGAGCATTCATGAATCCAACTCTGTGAAAAGGCAAGAATCTGAGCATTCAACATTATTACTGTACTGCAGTCCATTTAATGCTGCAACTATAGTTCATTTAATGCTGTGCTGGCTTCTCTTGCATTTTCTTCATATAAAAGTTAAGTATCCACTACAAAAATGAATCATCTAAACTCCAGGTAAAAGCTATCACAGTATGAAAGTAGAGATCATGCTGAGAAAATGATATCAAATGTTATATAAAAAGAGCTATCCTATTGAAAGTGTTTGTGGTTTGTAGTTTACCTCCTGTTAGCAGCTCTCTCTGTATTGATTTCAAAAACCTGTTCAGAAAGCTAAATTTGGAACTTTTATAAAAGTATTTGAAGAGTCCAGCCTGTTAACATCTTGTCATAAGTGAAGAAACAATATATATTAAACACATGTACACACAAACTACATTAGAAGAACATTAGGCTTGCAAAGCAAAGCACTCAAGTTTTCAGATGCTGTAATTAAGATCTGCACAATCTTAATTCAGCCCCAATCCTGCACAAGCCTGTAATGACACACTGTCTGACTGCACAATGACCTCTTCCCCAGATGAACCCAACACCATCCAACCCAAACCAACACCCTGAATTTGTCCTCCTCAGTAAAGGAGACTGCCTGCACACAGTCTCATCATCAGTCTCCCATTGCAGAGACCAGGAGATGAGAAAGAAATAGGGCAAGGGACTAAGCCAGCAAAGGAGTGGTCGCAGGGTTAACCCCCTGCAGTTCCACCCTTGCAGATTACAGCTAATCTTCACCACTGAAGACACGCTCACCTTCTCAGAGCACTCATTATTTGTAGCATCTTCACTTTCTGTGTCCCGAGAAAGGGGTCCACATCACAGGAGACTCTGCACCCATCAGCTGCAAACTGGAGTCAGTGGGCAGCCTGGTTAGAACACACAGTATGACCTATACTGTGGACAGCCAGGAAAACATCAGGCCCCTGCTATGTCAGACTCAACCATCCTGCATTCCCTTTTTCCATGTGTAGGAGTAGAGTCTTACCACTCAGAGCAAGGGTATTTCAAAAATAAATGTTATTGTTTGCAAAACAGATAGCAACGAAAAACCCACAAGAAAATTAGTAATTCTGTGTTGGTCTTGAGCAGTATGCAGTAAGGCAAGCCTGGGACTACCCGTGCAACAGAGAGAATAAAACAACCTAAAGCTGCACTCATTCAGCAATCACCTTCTACTTAGAGCACAGAACGATGCAGGGGTCCATGGGAAAAGCAGTGTGTGACCATGTAATTAGAGACAGTATCAAAATGTATACACACAAGGGGGCCCAATTAAGGCTTCATGGACAGCATTATTCTTTTTTCTTTTTCTTTTCTTTTTCTTTTTTTTTAGTGCTTGGTTTTATTGCAACGTTCATGGTTTTGTACCCTTTTATCTATAATTTCATAGGTTGTTAAAAAAAAATACAGAAAGGGAGAGAAAAGAAAGCCTGAAAAAATCTATTGTATGGAATGGCAGTGATACTGAAATACAGGTCTGGCACTTCATGGTCCATAGCAGAGGCTTGGCCACGTGAGTGCTAATGGAAATGGTAGCCTGCACATGGAGCAGGCTGAAGGGAGGGCTGGGAGGCACACAGGTTTCCCAGGGACGTACTGCAGCACAGGAACTCAGAGCAACATGTATCTTGGATTTCCAGCTCAGGTCTACCTTTGGTAGCTATCTACTACTTTCCATTGCACATACTTTCCTCTCACATTCTTCCCCATTCCCAGTCACTGTCTTGTGTCAATATTCTTGCAAATGCAACCCCTAAACTCCTCCAGTCCAAGTTTTCCGTTCTAACCTCGATTTAGTACTGTACTCTATGGCTTGTCCATATTCATCCTAGTAGTATTTATTCCTCTTCTTACTCCTATTTGTTAGTCCTGTCTGTTTCCTAAAACATTACCCTCAGGTTCCCAATCTTACCTCCTTTCTTTCTGCCTCCTAGCACAACCCATACCCACACTTCTCCAGTTTTATTGTCATCTCTTATGCCAATGGCAACATTTCCTATGCCTACTTCCACAGGAGTTCCTTCTTTCTCCTTTTCAAGGTCCCAGTCCTAGCCAAGTCCTCTTAGAGCTCTTCAGCTCTGCAGCTAAGGAGGTTTTCATCCTTCCAGGTCTGGGCAACTATAAAAAGAGAACCTCAGAAACCCAAGGGGACCTCCTCCCTTTCAGTCTTGCTGGGCTGCACTGCTCTCTGAGCAGGGAGATGACTTCCTCACCTCAGCATCCCCAGGAGCATGTGCTACACTACTCTGGGTAGACAGATGCTTGAACTTCCAGCACTCAATGTCACAGTGGCCTAAAAATTTACGAAAAGTAGTCCTGGACAAGATTTTTCTCAACACCTGCAATGTCTTGCTTGGCATGTGCTGTACAGACAATAATTTCAGGGAATTCAGCTACTCCCAAATCTCTACCAATCAAGTGTAAAAACCAAATTTTTCAGTGTTTTCCCTAATGGATTTTCACTGGAACAGCAAAAGATAATGATTCCACAAAACTTTTAGATTAAACTGAAGAACAGTGTGATGAAGCTTATCAAACACTCTCAAGAACACACAAAATTTACTTTGCCTTCTTTTTTTTTCTGAAAAGAATACTATTTTTTCCCCATTTCAAGCAGACAGAAGTGGGCTGGTGTAGGCATCCAAAACCAGAAAATTTCAGCACAAATAGTACTGAAATAAGTAACTCTAAGTAACGTTTTAAAATAAGTCACTTATGACAACATTAACTGTTATGCCATTAGCTTTTTTTATTGTACATATAAGAACTTATATTTGACATGATTTAGACCTGGCCTGAGATCCATGTGGTTCGTCACATCAATCCTATATGCAAGTCAATGCCCAGTATACCAGCTTAAAGGAAGCCAAACCATCACCTTTGGTTTGCACTGTGAAAAACATTTTTGGACTTCTAAGAAGTAAAGTTCACTGGCTATGGATACTTGGGAGCTCATAACATAAATATGAATAAATTGCAGTTACTAAAATTGAAGGGAAACAAGAAAACAGGTTACTTCTATAGATACGAAGACCCAGAACATGCAAGTGCTTATTCTGCAGCCAGATGATTAGTGGTGTTTAGGCATTAAAATGCTCAAAAGACCCACTAGAGAGACCCCACGTTGCCTCACTTCTGATCACAAAAATTACAGCCACTGTAGTGAAAGACAAATGTACCCAGCAAGTACAAGCTATTCAGTCTGTGAGCAAGGCCAGAGTGGCAGCAGATTCCTGGGCCTGGAGAAGATGTGGGACACCAGCTGCTCAGAGGGGTGGCCAGAGTAGCTGCCAATTTCGGGGCAGAGGAAAACCTGCATTAAACAAGATTCTAATTCACAAGAGTATTCAGGCCACTGTCATGCTGAAAGAGCTGTGCTAAACCAGGACTCCATTTGCACACCTGCTGGAGTATGGTCTAGTGACAGGACAGCAACATGAACAATGTGGATTCATATAAGGAGCTAAACCAAATGAACCAGTGGAGCTTCCATGTGGAAACAGATCTTGTGCATTTAGAAAAGTAGCTAAGCCCCCTGATGTGGTCTTCACCAAATAGGAAAGACAAAAAAGCTGCACTTAAATACTGGAACTTTTCTATATGTCAAAAGCATGCCCCAGAAACAGGCACCCCTTTGCCCCACAGTCTACCTAAAATAATTGTATGTACTTTTTCCCAGTATATCAATTCTTTCTACTTCTCTCTTACTCAGGCAAGGTCCCACAGCTAGACAGAGAAGCCACCACCAGTGAGCTCTCTGAGACACTACAAACCAAACAGCAACCAGCACGGTTACAATACTGGACCTGGGAGTCATTACTCCTTCTTACCTCACTGCTTCAGCACACAACAAAAGAGACAAGTGCTTAAATGCAAAGGAGAAAATTATTGATTTTCATTACAGTAACTTAAAGACCTTACATAATGCCTATATATTGTATATATTACATAGCCATATGTAACATATTCTGAACACTCCCTGTATTAGACAGCAAGACCTAAACAGCTATGCTTAGAGCATTGACAGAGTTTACACACAAGTGCCAAATGTACACCTACAATATTTATTCCATACTCCAGAAAACCCACTTTTTAAGGAAAGCTATTAGGAGTTTGCCTGGTTGGAGTAATCGGACATTGTACCCTTCAAAAGGCCAGTACTTATTCATGTTCATATATGCAGCTGACAATCACTTCTCTGCTCCTTCCACATGATGGAAACACCAAAATTCCTCCGCTGGTTCAATTATTTCTAGTTTTAACTTTGAAGTAGTACTTCAGACCTTTATATGAAGATGAACAAATTGGCATCTCACCTTAATAAAGCCAGATTTCTCTGCTCCTCTGAAGAATTTGTCCCCCAAAGTAATCTTCAAGCATGCCTAATATCTCCTAAAAATCACATCCTGCAGTAAGTGCAGTATACAGGGAGACAAATTTATCCCCGGAAGCCAGAAATCAAATGAAGCACAATAAGGATTCAAACAGCAGAAAGCCTGCAGAGGAGGCTGGACTGAATCCGAGCAGAAAGATTGTTGTCCATGAAGGTGGAAGGCTGCATGCTGAGCTGCTATGATTCAGTGCTCCATATGACCCACCAATTTCCAAAGAAAACTACAACTACACAGGAACTTGATAGAGAAACATTCACAGACATAAGGCTTGCTACAAGGATAACTCAGCTGAGAATCAGCAGGGATTTTTTCCCACTCTGCAATTAGTGCACTTGTCAGTCTTTGACACCACCGCAGCCTTCCACAGCCTATGTACCTGCAGGAGACAGCAAGGTGGATGGAAGCAAGGAGAATGTGACCAGGTAACACAGCCACGGAGGGAGACGGTGTGTTATCCCGTCAGCCACTAAGTGGAGCTACTAAGTAAGAAAGGTAAAGGAAACTTTTGGTTTGATTCTTGTAACACCTTTGATGCTATTGGAAATGCAGTTTAAATCGACACTCAAAAAGAAAAAATTGGAAGTGTCAGAATAATAGCCCTGGTTGTCCTGGTCACACATTTCTATACTGGATTACTCTCTGTCATGATATACTTAATAAATGGTTGAATGATTTTCCTCTTACAAGGAATCATTTTATTCCAGTTTCCCAATTCTATGCCCAGTAATTGAGTTATGTCGTGCCCCACTATGTCCCTATAAGTCCATGGCCAGGATTATCACTGTTGTGAGACCTTTACTACAACTGAAGCTCTTGAGAAGTCGTCTCTGGAAAGCAGCTGGGATTGCTGACTGGAAGATCATGAGATGAAATGTTAACTCAAGCTGTTGAGGTGTTGAAAATGCCACAATGCTTTCTGACCAGAACTAGGAACTCTACTACATCTAGGGGATAAGCTGAGTTTTTCACTGGTTAACACTGTGAAATAATTGAATGGAGCTTCTGAGGAACTGATTTTGTTTGTCTGTCTTTCAAGCTAATAAAAGAAGAGCCAGTATCAATTTATTATACCACACATCTTTCTTTCTGTCACTCCCAATGTCAAAAGCACTCTCATCCAAGCCCAGTGTCAAGAAGAGAGCTCTACAATGGCTAAACCTCAGTCCTGGTGATGACAGGGTGAAACAATGTGAAAGCTATACCTAAATCCACCTGCTGTGCTGGCCCTTACAGTTACTCCAGGAGCAGCATGGAGATTCCTTCACCTTGCTCCCTACATGGCCAGTAGACTGCAATCATTTACACCGTGCATGGTGCTCATTCGTGCTTATGATACATTTGAAAGATTGTTTTGCAATGTCATCTACATGGGGCTGCATTCTAGGGCTATTTTCAAAACTCCACTTTTACTGAAAATGTTATATAACAAGTGTAATTTCTCACACTCAGCATGCTTCAGGAATCTGTGATCTATTGTAGTGGTTCCATACTGCCATAAGAAGCTTGATGCTTTTGCCTAACCATCAAAGAACTGGGAAACTTGGAGCTGTTGCCTCCATTCCCCATAGCCATCACTGATGTCATGACAGTCAAAACTCTCTTAACCTCAACCATGAAGTGTGTGGGTAGAGCATTATTAATACGTAGCCCTCAATGCCATAGCAGACTCTACCTCTTCTCTAGAATAGGCAAAGACCACTGATTCTCATGGAAAGCTCTGTCTCTAGCATTTACAGAGGAAAAGTGGGTCTTCAGGAAAATTACATTTATCTGGTGTAGGGGGTGCAGTACTTGGGGAGAAGCTGGAATTCATGAGATGAGGATACCTAGAAATATCTCATTCAGATACATTAAAAGGAAGGAGTCATAAGCAGTCACACATGGACCTAATTCAAAGCACAATGATATCAATTAATGATCCAAACTCATTGCACAGTTAAGACAACCTTAGGGATTGTGGTCACAACTTCTTCTCAGGAACGAGCTGAAAGCTTATCTCCTTCTACCACAGGAAGGTGAGCCTGACTCAGCATTAAGGATCAAATTAAGGTAGACTATTGCATCAGAAACTCGGTTCTTTGTGTACAGCTCAGTTCTAAACCAAATATTTGGGAATGTGAATCAAGCTGTCTATCTGATCTTCGCTTAGTCATGCAGCAATACTTTGTGATTTCCAAACACACTAGCCCATGACAAGGCACCCGAATCACTTGACCAAAGAACATTTGCAGTGCATGCCAATGGACAGAAATGCAAAATACATGCCCTCTCCTTATTCCCAGCTAATGTGGGAACATGAAGAGAGTTCATGAAATACTTCGCTGAACATATTTCCAAATTTTGGGATTGGGCTTTGGTGTAATGCACAAAGGAATATATTTTCCTGGAACTATGCAGTGCTCCAATAATACCATAATATTTAAAAAAGCCCTAACTAAAATTAGTAGATAGTTCATTGAAACTATTGCCTCTTCAAACCTATTGTAGCACAATCTTCCACTGATTAATTGCACAGAGCAAGACTTTTGACTTTTAAGATCTTTCCTGAACACTCCCCTGCAGTACCGCCATGAGATGCTAGCAATTTGGTTCATGAAAGATGGTGAAGTCAAAAGCTTCTTTCATCAAGATAGTTCTGTTAAAATTAAGTCATGTGGGTCCCAAGCATTAAAAAAAAAAGGATTTCTCAATAGAGCTTTGCAATCTTTTCAAATACTAGAAGGTCACTTATGTTTTCAAGGCCGTTTAGCAAGGTCAGGTTGTAATGAGCTGCAACTACTTTATTTGTGATTTGTGGCTCTGAGGGATTAATTGTCCCCACTCTGTCTCATCCACAATCTAAGGCCGAATTGTCAAAATGATCCATGGCTTTCGTCCCCAGGCCCATGGTTTCATTATTAAGGTGCGTTCTAATCGATAGTAGCATTTTTAACATTTTGCCCCTTACGTTTTATCAATCCTTATTATCTAATGACCAATACTGAACTGGCACAGGGTTTTTCAGAAACACACTGACAGATTACAACAGGCAGTCACATGCATTTGTAATTAGACTTCATTACCATTATAAGTGCTGAATGGGAGCAGAATAGAAAGGCAAAAGGAATGCACCCAGTTCACAGAGCTTGTCCCATTTCTTAGAGCCCCTGCATGAGTCTGTCTTAATATTAAATAAAAAAGAACCTCAACAAAAGTTACAAAAATTTGTGATCCTTTTCAGGTTAATATGTTCAATTTATTCCACTCCATTGGCCCAAGTGGTATCAGAAGCTTTGAGAACTAGCCAGCCATCTAGAAATTACAAAGTTTTGTTTTGACAGAGAAAACACCCACTGCAAAACAAAGCAAGTCTGTTATATATCACATTCTTAAATTATTTGAATTACTTTGATTCTTTGTCACATTTTAATCTGTTCTCATACTGATGAAGCAAATATGAACGTTAATTTTCTTCTTCTCCTCTGCTGAAAACTGGAAATATGACAGATAATACTGCATCTCCTTATCTGAAATCACTACTGGTTTAGAAAGAAAGCTGAGGGGACAGATCCTCAGATGGCGTAAGCTGGCCTAGTTCCACTTAAGTGAATGGAAATACAGTCATTTACATGTGCTGAACATCTGGCCCAATAGTGGTCATTAACAGAACAGTGCCCAAGAGTAACATTTTCCAGGCTACAGAAAAGCTGAAATAGTTATCTTAAATTCCATAGCATTCATTCTCTCTCCTTTTCTGTAAGAGAGTCCTGGGCTGTCTAATGAAATGGCATGCTCTGGCCTCCTGGCTTTCTTATTCAGGGATTGTGGCCTCCTTTCCAACCTGACCTTGTCAAAGCAAACAGCTTCTATCTCTGGACAGAATGTAAAACTGCAGGCTACACACAAACACATACAAGAGTTTCATTAGGAACTAAATGTGATCACTTGGCATTTCTCTGACAAACCCAGAGCATATAGTGATTTAGAATTGCAGCTAAATATGGCAACATTTAGGGAAAAAATTAGATCCAAAATGAGTTTTCCCACCAAGTCTGAATGACATACTAGTTTGTCAATTCTCAAAACAAAATTATTGCTGACTTCAGTAAGCCTAGAAAATTATTTCTGAAGTCTTCAAATTTGGTATTTTTGTGAGAGACTGATTTGTTTGCTTTCTAATCCTTGTGCTTTCTAATCCTTATGATAATTTTAGAGCCTATTATTGTAATTCCCTTTTCCAAAAAACTTTTAGAGCTGGTTGGAAAGAAAATCTCCTAAACAAACTTAGCCCACACATACCCAAAATAGAGGAGTGGCTGTCACGACTCCTTGATCTCGGTAGAGACTTAGTCATGATTTCTAATACTGGTGTCTTAAATGCCAGTGTAGTCAGTTCATTGCTGATCGATGTGCGCAAGAAAGAATTGCTGTAAAGACCTGAATGACGTCATTTGACTGGCATCTCATTTCCTATCACAGATCAGCACTACCTAAAAGAACATCATCACTATTTTTCAGCTATCCTAACACTTTAGTGGATAAATAACTGCTGCAGACAGACTATTTTCAAGGCCCAGCAGTGTTTTCTTTAAGATGATGGACCACAAAGGCATCAACTAAAGCAAAGTGACACATTTCTGCCTAAGGCAATTCCAACTTTAAAGCGATACTGCAACTTCATGAACTTTTGCTCTTAAAAATCTGTCCTGTTTGTACTATACGTGACTATGGGCTCATTTCCTAGACCCACGGAGAAATGCTATACACCCAGAATAGTATACGTGACTATATGAATACATACTTAAACGTTTTGAAGCACACGGTGAGGCCCTACAAAAAGTTGCTGTGTTAAAGGCCTGATAGCTTGATTTTATGCTGACCCATGCTTGATGAAGACCACTCCAGTAGGAAGCACTTAATCACAGAACACCTTGGATTGCAAGGGTCCTTAAAAACCATTGAGTCCCATCCCCTCTGCCATAGGCAGGGTGATACCCACTAGATCAGGTTGCCCTGTGCCCCATAGAACCTGACCTTGAACACTTCCTTGAATTTCTCATACTTTGACTTCGCTAGAGACTGACCATTTTCCTGGAGAATACAGAAATTCTGTTCACTTCTCACCATTATTATCAGAAAAGTCCAACAAATTAGAAATATTTGCTTATCTAATGTGAGCAAACTTCTCTTCTTTGCAGAAAAGGTCATAGATGGTTTCCAGTGCTAAGATTCTCTACACCCCACCACCTCAGTTAAATGCTGAGGTGACAGGTCTTCTCCAATGACACTGACATGTTTCACAACTCACACTGTGCCTGTGGATGAGGAAATTGATCCTCTTTCATTACAAACAGCAAAGGTGGTGAAGAGCTCTATCCAGCACTAGATTCTATTTGTCAGTTAGATCTTAGAGGTCATCAAATATCTAAAACTTCTACTTTGAAAGGATTTACTGCTCTTCCCAGCCAAAAACTTGTTTCTGTTCTGTATCAGCAGTGTTGGCCCATTTCCATTCCTCTAATTATAGGCAGTCCTATTACATTTCAGCTATTTGAGTTCCTCGTTTAAGATCATGGCAATGTACAGAAAAGTTTAGTAGTTTAGATGGAGTATCAACCTTATACAGAAATTATACAATGATGTTCAAGGAAAATGCTGCAATAACTCACCTTTGCATCCAAAGTTTTTCCCATAATATGTTGTTGGTGGAGGTATTTTTCAAAGTTCACTTGGAAATAAATTTTAGAGACAAGCTAATGTCTCATCCAATAAGATGGGCAGAAGGATATAAGGAAAGTAAAACCAAGGTAAGTTGTGTTTGAAATAAAACAAAACATGTTTGGTAAGTTAGTAGTACTAGAAACTGACTTCATACTGTATTTCCTTTGTAAGGCACAAAAGGGATTGCTGCACAGCAAACATCAATCCATTGCAGCTGGCAACAAGGGTTTTGAAGACCGTTTTGGGTAAAGATAACCAAGTGTACTGACAAAGATGTCTGTCTTTCAAAGAGTTCATCTGCTAAGCACAGGGAAAATGATATACGACAATTTGCACCCATGCAGTAAGGTGACTTGTATTAGTCCTTATAAATTCACCTCTGCCTCCCAGGTTCTGCACCCACATGGATGTATTGGGCTTTACACTTCTAGGACTTCCTTACTACTACCAAGACAGGGCAAGTGAGAACAAGTACACTTTTCACCTGAAGTAAAACCCTAATGTAAATGTACTCCTAGAGAAAATTATTAAAGTAAGACTGCCATCATTTAAATACTGTCATCACTAGAACAACTAACATAAAGAGCTATATGTCCTTCCCTTTCACTTCCTGTCTTGTTTCTTCAAGAAAATGTCCATTGTGTTTGCTCGAGTCACTGTCTGTTACTAACAACAGAATTTGAGATCAACAAGAACAAGGTAATTAGGCCAGCAGCCATGCCATATCCAATTTTTTCCAGGATAACCTTGTCAAGTTTGAGCATTCAATTTCTACAGCCAGAATACTCTTCCTTCTAAATATTAGGCATTATGCTTTGCTATAACTGATGGAGATAAATGCACTCAAAGAAAGAATTTCAAAAGGAATTTATGGGGAAATAATCACAGGCAGTCACTGAATCAACACAGAAGAATTAGAAAAAATTCTATCACCAGAACATTTGGATAACACCGGAAAAAGACAGAACTTTCTGTTGAATCCAACAGTGATGAGTATTTTCTCAAAATGATGAATATTCTGAGTCCTGGAGGGTCCATGGCAAAGAAATACCTGCCTAGTTATGTCACAGCCTTCTTAACAGGCTAATCGTGTCATCAATCCTGTGAGGGCAAAAATTACCATGCCCTTGCATTAACTGAGCTTCTAAAAGAGTTACTCAAACCAACCTTTTAACAACCTAAAAGATTTCATTGGATGTCAGCCCTGAAACACCTCTTAAACCCCATGCAAATAGATATTATTTTCAAAGCATGACAATGCTGTGATTATTGTGAAATTGAACTCAGGAAGATGTTCTCTAAACCCCAAAATATAGATTATTTTCTGATTGTGGCAGCCCTGAAAGAAGACCTTCAAGACTGCCACTGTGTTGAAAATTAGAGTAGTTAAGAAGGTTCTACTATATGTTTTCATACAAACACCTTTCAAGTAAATAAGTTACACTTCAAGTGAACCTAGTCAAAAATAAGTGTATAAAACTACTTGCTAGACATTGCAACCTAGGAAAGAATCCTTGATTTTTTTTGTTAAGGTAAAATTCTTTTCTCTACTCCTGAAAGCAACATCCCACTCCCCCAATTTCACTTATGTTATAAGCAATGTTCCCATTTCAATAGTCTCACCTGTCTCCAGACAGCAATTGCTAATGACTGCAAAAGTACAGGGAAGTTTGCCCTTTCACAACAGTAATGTCCTCAGTTCTATTCAGTTTTGTTCATCTTTCTGCTGAAGGATTTTCCCTATTAATTAAGTAAGCTTTGCGTGATAAGAAATAGATTCAATAACAGAAATCAGAGAGGCCAAGTTTATTTCAGCTGGTTTGCTATGTGGTCAAAAGGTGCCTTATAATAGCAATATTATCACATACCTATGTTAAAGTCGAGCTTTAATCAGCTCTTAAAGCTTTTACACAGAAGAGAATGAATTCTATTCTAGTTCTCTTTGTGGCTACTCATTTTTACTGAAGAGAGATTACAGGAGTGAAGAACAGTCTTCAAAGATTTTTGAGGATTTAACATAAGGCTAATTGAAAAGCAAATGTAAGTGAAGAAAGCCCACTGTATGGAGACATTTCTGTTGAGTGTTTTTAATAAGGCAAGACCTCCTCACTGAAGCCCAAGACCTCCTTTGCCAATACAGTTGTACACACAAGATGGATTAGCAATGCATGCAACTGCCAGCACATGCTCAAAACTACCTCATTTCTGAATTGTTTGAAGAGGGATACAGAGTATTATACAGCATGCTTGGCTAAATTTAAATTCACAAGGGTTCATTGATATTGTCTGTTTAGAGAGCCTACCACTATTACTGAAGTCAGCGCACAAATCCAGTTCAAAGCATGAAGGATGTTCTCCATGCACTTTCCTCTTGTTTTCTTGGTAAATTACAGGCAGCTAACTAATACATATATTTCTTAATAAAAGAGCATTTAGCATGGTAAGTTATATTAAGTAATGTCTAAATAAGAAGGGACTTGTTTGTGGACATACAAACAAGAGAAAGTGCAAGAAGTTATAAAAATTTAAGCTTGCTTCCCGTACAACTGCTTAGATTTTTTTTTTTAAATCCATTGGTACATTCAAGATTAGAGACAATGTACTATTTTTAGTACTTGTCAAAACATGGAAAAAAAATAAAAGTAAAAGCAGGTTACAAGTGTGTTGAACTACTGAGCCACTTTGCCCCATCTATGACTGAAGAAAATTCAGAACAATCTGTAACTGAAAACATCAGCTCAGGTATGAATTCACTGAACCAGTATGACCTCAAGCATAAAGCTCTAATTATTATATGTTTGGCAGGTTCTCTGAACAACAGAAAATAGGAGTCATAGATACTACTAGGACTTCTTCCATCCTGCCACATCTGGGGATTTCTGCAAGAAGTGAAAAGCCCTCTTGGTCCTGTTATCAAATTGGTTTGTATTTACAGTAGTTCAGCATGAAAAACATCCAGTGACCTAAAAAGCTGAATGTATTCTACCACAGTATAGCCAAATGCCCACGGCAATTCCTTTTTAAGGAAGGGTCTTCTGAATGATCTTGTTTTTCTAATTGGTGAACTACACACAACCACAATTCTTCCCTAAATATTTTCCTAACATTATATCTCTCCTGGATTAGCTCTGTTAATAACAAGTGTTATATAAAACAGCACTACCATTCATTCTCATATCCTTCTCAAGCTTTTATTTCTTAATTTTAAACAGATGCATTTTCTGAAATACAGCAAAGATTTTGATCACAAATGTAACTAGATCTTCAGTCTCACAGATGTTCTCTCCAAGACCAGCATACTTTGCTAGCCTTAGAAAAATTCCCTCTTCTCCTCAGTTCTGCTGTTCTTACTGACTAGAAGTGTAGCCACTATCTATCTATGCTCTGCAACACTACAAATGGTGAAGGGAAATTTGGACAACAAACAATAGACAGACACTTGCTTTTGAAAAAGTCCCGCAGCAACTGTTACCACTCAGTGAAAGAAAATATATTTTCATTTTAAGGACTTTGCAGAGAGAAAAACAAAACAAACATAAAATCCCAGATTCCCCCCTCCCCTTTTTTTTTTCAATTAAAATAAAACTATCTACAACCAATGAAACTAAAAGTCAAATAAACATAAAAAATCATAATTGGGATCATTTTGCCTGGGGATCCCCAGAATTTCCTTGACCTTCTCAATTCCCTCCAGAAACAGCCCCATAGGAGTATCCCCAAGGGAGCTGTTATTCAACACTAGCACAGGCTGGCAGAGCCTGTCCTTATTAACACATGGTGAGATTCATCTAACCTAGCTTTAGACATTAAAAGGTTAGACATTTAATTCTGAGTTTGTCACTGTGGGCTTTTCTACAGTCAATGGAGAGAAACAAGCATCTCCAGGGGCCAAGTTGTCTGACCTGCCTATTTTAGGCTGAGATGAATCACTCTCTGAAGGTGCCCATTTTTCCTCAATTGACTGTAAAAGTGAATCTAGGGTGACTTCCCTAGCCTTTGATATCTACCTTTCAGATATCTTGGTGAAGACATCTGAATTTCACCCACAATTTTCAGAGCTCAAACCCAGCATCTCTGACAAATTAGCATCTGTTCACTGAAACAAAAATTTTCACACCAACCTCCCAGATTATATTCCAGTTGACTTTCACAACCCTGTCCCTTTCAGAAGCAATGTCTTTGTTTTAATCAGTCATAGTTTCAAGATGTAAAGTTGACACAATAAAAACAATCAAAAGACAAAAATCAGTTTGACTCTGCTGCAGTAATAAGTCCTGGGTTTCTTCTGTCCTATTCACAGCTGACTTCCACCAGATAACTTTTGAATCCATCAGCAAAGCACTTTCAGTCCAAATACTTTAGTTACTATAAGCCAAAATCCAATAAACATCTTTCAGCAGTAACTACATTTTTTCTGTCAGTGTCTTATAGGAAATTTCAATTTTTAGCGTTAAGCCTTCATAACTTCATATCAACAAACAAATAAAGAACAGGACAACATTAGAAGAGAGAGCAACTTTTCCATACATCTCCATCGTAATGGAGATCTTCCTAGCTATGCCTTTTCCCCATGGGAGACACTAATGTTACAAATTCAGAAAGGTCCTTTCAATTATTATTTTTGGACAGATGATCCATTAAAGCAATACTCACCATTAGCATTATACTCAGGGAGATACTCTATACCTTAAGGCTAAATGAGCCCTCAGATAGAATCTAATCCATGATCCATCAGCATTTAAGTTAAATGACAGTCCTATATGTTTTTCCTCTAATGACAAATTCTTACCATATATGTCTTTCTCCACTGATGTATTCCCGTCTCTTTCTCACCAGATCTGAACTACCAACATTGTTTCTGTAATACATAAAACCAAAATGTTTCTGTAAGTATTATATCACTACTTTTTTTTCTGTGTGTTCTGGGTATTTTTTTCTTGGTTTTTTTTTTTAAAGTTGCAGCTAATGAAATAACTTTTAGAATAGCAGTTAAAATTATAAACAAGGAAAACCAAAGGAAAAGTAAGCTGAAATACTTTATTTACTACTAATGAAAGCTCCTTTATAACCTTGTTTGTTTTTAATATATCACAACTATTATCACTAAATAAAAGAAAATAAGTTTTGGCACGTGACCAGCTAAAGCCACCAAAAAATTAATCAGCTTCATTCAACTCTATCCATTTATTTGTCTGCCTAACCTACAATATCACTCTATATTGTGTTGCTACAGTGGAATCTATTTGCTCAAAAATGCACCTCCAGCAGTCAGTCAAGTTATTAGGGACCTGATTACTGATCTTGCAGCTGACCTGGGGAAGATTCTCCTCTCCTGCTCATGCAGAGGTAGAATCTGACAGGCTGTGAGTAGTGCTGGCTCTAGACATCTAACTGGCAGCAGAACTGTCATCTACCAATTCCTATTCACTTCCTGAATTTTAGCACTTTTTAAACACCATTGTGCTAACTACCTGCAAACAGATGCTACACTCAACAGTACTTTTAGGGAAGCACTCTGCACCTTTTCTTTGCTATGATTCAAAACATCAGGAATGTAGTTAAAGCATAGGCTTAGCTAAAGCCCATGGCTGATCTGAAATGGGAGTAGCAGTGTTTTACTCAACAACAAATACACCACATACTCTACAGAGAGATCTAAATCACAAATCACTAACAATTTACTTCCCATGCAAATGTATTATTCAACTGGATGCAGGGGTGAAATACTACCACTAGAAGGCAAGTCAGAACAAAAATAAACACTCTTCATTTACCTGGATAGCAAAAGCATCACCAGTTACGTAAAAGGCAGAACTGTCAAGCACTGCTCCTCCCTGAGGAACAGGGACAGCAATCTCTAATTGCCAGGGTGGTACCTGTACTAACTCTGAGCCTGTGCCAAAAGAAATTAGGCACTGTATTGCCTATTTTGTGTAGAATAACAATCTCTGTGCTCCTTAACAGACCTATGGACTGTATGCAACAATACAAAACTTTAGATGACCAAGCCTGAAAGGGCTCCTGTTCACAACAGGCCAAGGTCTGAAGAACTCATACCTGAAGTCTTACAATGGTGTGACCTTTCCTAGCTCTTGAAAATACACTTAAATACAAAGTTTGATTCCTCACTGTATCTTAAAGAACCATCCTGCTTTTGGGAGCGCAGATCTGAAAGAACCAACAAAAACAGAGGCAAAAGCTGACACTTTTTGCCCAGTAAGAGCCCTATAGGCTAAGACTGCAGGGATCAAAACAAGCAGCCAGATAACAGTTACAAAGCTGTACCTGCACAGTCCACAACAATCTATAGCAGAAAGGAAGGGTATACCGATTCAGATTATCCAATGAAAGTGAACAACTGAACTTGGCAAAAATGCTCCTTTGTCTGAAGGTCTGTGGTTCCTACACATTTCCAAATCCCTCAGCTCTGTTCTGTATCCCGAAGAAAGTATATTACATTCTCTGAGCACTAACGCATCATCAAATATTGTTTTTTAAAAAACCCAGCAACCATTTTATTCGTAACTTTATAGATGAGTTTAGGTTTGATTCCCCTTCATACTTTCAATACAATAGGAGCTAATGATCTACAAATTTCAATTAAAAAACCCAAAAAACACAAACATATTGTGCTTGCATTATACACAGAAGAAATAAAAAAGGGTTACATTTCTAGCAGATGGGGGCAAGATGCAAAGATTGCTTTTCAAATACAATAGGAATAGTAATAATTTTGCCATTATGCTGAGACCTTTCACAGCAGGACAAGTTTTTATTATCAAGATATAAAGTCCCAAGAAAATAAATTTATAGGGGGCATGGTGAAACTAATCAGAAACCCTTATGAGTGTCCATACAGGCATTGAATGAGTTCATAAAATTAATCACAGGCCCTTGAAAATATTTGCCTACATGCTACTGGTTTGGTTAAAGTCAGTCAAATTTCAGGAGCAGGTCTTTAATATAACCCTGTAAAGCTCTTTGTTTTGGGTTACTGAGGAGATAAAAGAGGAGGCAGTATCTGCCCAGGTATACATGTCCTATAAATCACACCACTTGGAACACTGTCTCTCATAATAAAATAAAATGCCATGATATAAAATTAATAGTGACTCACAGAAAACACATTTTCCTATGGGTGTTGGGAGGTACTGACACAAATGAACAAATGGTTTCAGTTAAATTTCTAAAAGAAAAAGGTCAAAAGGAATTTGTCTCTAGTCCCCGCCTCCTCTCCCAGTCCAAATTGCTTTCACATTTGGCAATGGCTCAACAAAAATAAAATTTGGCCCCCTTGAGATCAATAATTAAGTTTGCACTGAACTTGCTGGAGACAGGATTTCACTTTTTGGATAGTAGAATATCATCTTAAATCAAGTTTGGTTCCATTTGCTCAAGTCTGAGATCAAGCATGTTTATAAAGTGATGACTGCAGGATTCCTGGAACAGACATGTTCCATGCTAAGATTTTCCTGTGCATGCTCAGGAAAGTAAGGTGTCTGGTTTAGACATTTTGCAATCTAAAACCAAGATTTGCAGAAATTTATGATCATCTGCGCTACTAAAGAAAAAGGCACCTCTTACAGGAGTAAATACTGCACTTGATGCATGGAAGCTATTCCCAAATGAAGAAGAAAAGACCATTTATATTGCTCCGCTGTGTAGAGTTCATAAGATCCCTCCAGTATAAAACATTTGTATGTGTTTCACTGAATAACTTTCAGCCCTGAAATGTTATTAAAGTAAGAATTTCACTTAATATGAATATATGCAAAATACAACATTTTTTCATGCAAAATATATTCACTTATATTGCTTAGGAGAATGACAAGATATTATTCTGGACTACCAACTCTAGAATTCTGCTCCACAGAGTATATAAAACACTTAACAGCAGAGAAACAAACCCCCATACACTTCATACATCACCACTGTTAATTATGCAATGTTGCAAAAGAAGGTTAGAAAAAAATCCATCCCTTAAGCTTTCAATTTGCTTTCTTAAGCATTAAGTATTTTGCCCTATTTTTTAGCATGCACAACTAGAAATAATTTCCGATGCTATCACGTATGTTCAATAAAAATGTAAATATATAGAATCTCTATCACTAAACAATAACTCGGGTTGATACTTACTAAATAATACTTGTAATAGACTGCAAACAGAAAAGATACGAAACAGGTCTTTTTAAAACAATTCCAAGAAAATATTTTGTTCTGTATCTCTGAAGGGAAGTAAATGAGAGACTGACAGTTTTTCCTGTAGATATGCAATTCTAACATCTAGGTAGAAAATAGTTGAGATAACTGCTTCCCTCATTCTTAACATGCAGACCTAGCAACTTCAAGACTTGACCAAAGAGGTATCAGTGACTACCAGCACTTGAAAGAAATCACCATAGCCTTTTACAAAGATCTGTTGTTAACCAGCTTCAATGACTTTCCAGGCAGCCTACCTGTTTTGTTTGCAGCTTTAATACACTGGTGGGTACTTATGCAAAAAAGGCAAAAACTAATTAAATTTGTTTATGTATGTTATCGTGTGGAGCACTCATTTCCAGACATCAAGCTATGAATCATTAAATAACTGCTAAATTGGTCTCCTGGGATAGATCATGGCTCAGAGTTGGGCAGGCCCCCATCCCACCAAAGCCAGGTGTGCTCTGCAGTGAGCAGGCATTAAAACTGCTTTAAAGGCCATGATTTGGGTACGCAGCCAGGTCTCACACTGTGAGGTGAGTGGTAGGAAATCATGAAAACAGTGACAGCCCTCCTGTCAGAGTTACTCCTCTGTTTGATTAATGAGGGCATTTGAAAGACAATTAGCCAGAGCAGGTTTGGCTGCAACTAGCTTATCAATCAGGCACCCTCTATTCAAAGCACTACTGTCTTCTTTGTTTTTGGTTGCAGAAGAACTGTATCAGTGATACACAAACAACAAGGGACCCCTACATGTTATTGAAAAAGATGAGAGCAAAATGTAGCGAGTCACAACAGAAATAGTAAAAAATGTTTTGCAAGCCACAAGCCACTGGTTACTGGGAAATCATCACTGCAACTTCTACATAACTGGATTTTTAGTTAGCACATAGTGAAGTCAAGGCTGCACAACTACATCAAGCACTTCCAAATTTCACAAGGGCAGGTTTAAGCTGAGTTTTCAACAATGAAACACAACTACCAGTGATCACATCTATAACAAAGGAAAAAAACTTCATTAGAAAATCCACTGTGAACCTACTCTCTGAGCTTCAGTGTTTCAAATATGAACTGTTTAAATTTTTTTCAAATTAATTTGTTGCAATAATTCTTCAGTTTGATTCATTCATTAGTAATGCAATCTCTTTGCTTTCCAACTACTAGCATAGGTAGAATTGAATGCAATACTGACTTTTCTTAGGCAGCTGCTCTCCCAGGAACATGTTTCATGCTTTAGTTTAACTGAGAGCTTTGCTTCAAGTTGGGTATTCCTTAGCTCTATGTAAGTGATCAAAAATATGAAATGGACAATTTAAACCATGTCAGAACTTTTCCTAATGATTTGCATGCCATCAGAACAGTTTTTATCAAAGAAAATGGTGATTTTTGACTGTGAATGAGTAAAAAACAAATTACTGACTAATGTACTTACATTACTCTACATCTGAATAAATCCAAGACTGAAACAGCAGGATTGAGACTGAAGTGTGATGTGCCACTTTTTCTTTGAGTTTGCACTTAATTTTCTCTGGTAATACCAGATCAGAAGTATTTTTTAATGCATGACTAGAGTAGTACTGAGTGGTTATATGTGCAATGCTAGGAGGCTAATTTTTTTCAATCTTGCTAGAATCCATTTCAGAAGTAAGCTCACAAAATAGCTGCATTGTGTGTGTTTGAATACAGAGCTAATAAAGCAAGCGGCAAATTAATCTCCGATTAGAGTACAAAGACAGAAGGAGCTTCAGTGTAGCCCAAAAAAAATCCTCTCTCTGGCTTCCCTGTGTTGGAAGTATACGATAGTCCAGCATACATGGATAGAGAACTATAATTGTTTTTAAAAATTGGGAACAGTTCCCACTGAGAACACACAGCTTGTCACGGGGTTAATCTGCAAAATCACTTTTGTTAAAGTGTTCCGCCACCTCAGTAAGCCCCAGCAGTGGCACCCACAAAGGGAGCACTGTTGTAAACTTGCCACTAACAGTTTATACCCTCTGGCCCTCATCCAGGAGCCACTACAGAAAGCCAAAGGCTCTTTCAATGGATTTTAAATTGGTCCCTGCACTCCTCTAAGTTACAAAGGTGGTAATGAACTACTGGGAGATGTGATAGAAAAATAAAATAAAGAGGGATCTAAATAGCTAGTGGATAACCAGTGATTCCCCATATTCTGACTGAGAAAGAGTGTGAACAGTTTCTCATTTTTCTATTGCTGCCATTGTAAACAAAAAGGGACAAAGCCCCAAGTGGTGTGGCATGACTCCCATCTGTGGGCCAAATTCTTCCCACCCCATCATGGGAGCAGCCCTCATTCATCCTGCTTACTAGAAATGGCCTCAGACCTAGGCAGAGCCTAAGGTAAGCCTTGACCCACACCGGGCATCATCGAGGAGAGGGTGAGCCCAGCTGGCATGGACAGAAACCATGCCATGATTGTAGCGAGTCCCTATGAATATATACAAGTCCATGCCTGGCCTTGCTTAGTTTACTAATGCATCCATAGCTGCCCTGTTCTGCTTTAATGGATTCAGGACACACTAATTGGCTCCTTGCAAGAGAGTGGTAAATGCTATGACTGTGCTTCAGCAATAAAGTGGTAGTGCTGGGATAAATGCAGGCTATAACCTGCCCTACCTAGCTTGTGATCATTCCAGGGTAGGCAAGATCAAGTGGACAGAAATAGGTCCACTATTTTTATACAGATTAATACAGACTGCCAGCTTCTTCCAAATAACAAAAGGTTAAAAGTATCCTGGGCAAGTGACAGAGACTTTGGGTTTTGTCACCACCTTTAGGAGAACAATTGCTTCTTCCTCCTCTTATTCCTCAGAGTCAGAAAGCATCCAGACACTTTGCTTTCTCAGCAGTTTGAGGAAACAATGGCATGAACAAGAACAAATATCCTGCAACATATCCCAGGTATTTCACATTTGAGGTTGATAGATGGTTATAAAAACCAAACAAAATTTAGGGCACTTCACAAAAGATAGATTCTTCTATTTCTCATCAGTGACTCACAGTCCAGCCACTGCCACTTGCTTGGCTGGAGAGAACAGCCAGAAATGGCTTTTGTAGAAAACAGGCAGAAATGTTTATTAAGCGGAGATGATTAGATTACCAGTTGCACTGTTACACAAATTTAGATGTGTTATCTACTTTTCTATGGTGCCCATGGAAGAATTTACAATGCATGGTGACCCAAAGGCTGAAATCTAAGGAAGACTTTAAGGAAACATTAATTGTTATAGTAAACACATCTTTCTCTTATCTTCCAAACATATCGGATTGCTTTCCAGACACAACTGCCCTCTAAGTCCCTACATGTTTCACCTTTTGGATTTTTCTTCTGAAGCACACTTAAGGAGACTTCTGCTTCAAATCCACAGATGCAGAAGTCTTTGGTAAAGAGCATCTAATTTTAAAGTGCGCTCTACTACGTGGGTCAAAGAACCTGGGCAATCAGAAGCAACAAAAATTTTGCCCCTCCAAATATTCTGAACAAGATGGAAGTTCCACATGAATACATAGGCATTTTCTGAAGAAAAAAAAGTGAAGGTTTCTTGTAACCATGATTAAAGACATTTATTCTTTCACTGTCTATTTCTTTGAAACTTTGGCTAAGGCCTAGTAGCTTAATTGACTTTCATAAAGTCAGTCCTGATTACAAGGTGCATCAAAATGACCTTGTATCCTTCTTCCTTGTGAAAAGTTGGAGAAATGCTATCTATCCAGGACAGATGGTTCTCACCTGGGTGAAAATGACAGAATATGCATCTTTGTTGACATTCCATTAACTACAATTTAGAAATTCTTCCTTAGCCTTATGCATTTTTTAATGCAAGTAAAGTTTACCTTGCTAATTGGTTCACTAAGTAACACATCATTGTTATTAAAAGGAGAAATGAAAACTTGCTGACCTAACATCCGCAGCTATGATTAGTCTTGTCAATTATTTTATATTTGGAAAGGCAAACAAATGTTGTATATAAAAACTAAATACTGTATTTGGCATAACTTCAAATTAGCTGTCTCACTGTGCTTATAGTATGCAAATTAAATGTCCTGAATAAGCATTAATCATCATAATAGGCTAATTATTGTCAGTTAGCTACGGAATAACTGAGCTACTACACCTTGCAAATAATTTGCAAAAAATGTTAATAAGATTCCAGCTATGTAAAAGCAAGAAAAACATTAGACTTTTTTACCAATAAACAATTTTTAAACCAAATACATAACTTATTTTGACCAGTTTGAATATTATTCTGGTCTTCCCACATATGTAAGTTTACTCTCTTCAAGTATGTTACACTTAGTCAAAAAATTTCTGTATGAAGATGTCTTTGTAGCTATGTCACTTAAAATGACTTGCTGAATTTCAAAACATTAATTAACATGTTAATAAACAGCGAATCTTTGTCTTTCTGGCCACACACAGCTACCACAGACAGCAAGGAACTTAAATGTTTCACACAGAAGTAAATGTTTTAGAAGTAGAACTTCTACTTGGATACAGCGTGTTAGGGCCTTGGAGTACGTATAAAATAAAGTAGTGATACATTCTTGAATGTAAATGGGTATCCAATGGATACCCAGTTCCATATCCAAAATGGAACTGAAGTACTTCTACAAATACACAAATGTCAACACATTCAAAATTAAGCCTTAAGCATTTAAAAATATTTTTTAAACAAACTTGCAGTCAAGTTTCAGTTAGACTGGCTGATATTTGTCCTCAGCATCTGTGAGGAAGATGTTCCTCTTAGCAGATTCATTTATATCCCCCTACATAAGGCATTTGTCTCATTTACTCAAAAGCTCCCCCCAGGGGACTCACTGCTGCAGTGTCCTTGCACTGTCATTAATGTGTTCACCTTTAGATTGCTTCCAGGACTGGGAAGAGGCATTGGCTTTACTTTACAGATGGGAAACCAATGCTCAGAGTATGATTTCTGCAATGTCCCAGAGGAAATACATCTCAAGAGTAGAGATCAGAACCTTCTCTCTCTCACCACCACTGCAGGTGGTGTCAAAGCCAGCTCCAGGTCATACAAAAAAGCTGCGTGAAACCCCTAACAGCTCCAGCACACCAAAGTCTTCCTTTACTGCCTTGACCACACAGACTATCTCATGTGAACAAGTTCTGTACTTTGGGGCTTTTTTTCAAGAAATTTCTTGTGTACCTTAGTTCTTCTGCTTCGTAACATTCTGCCTATAACATTGAACTAAAGAAGCATGAATGACAATGACAAAGACAAGATGCATCCCCAGATAACACAAAGGGTCTGCAAGAGAACAGTTAGGAAAATATTGATTGGAAAACACTTAGTTACTCAGTTGTAGGAGGTAAAAATCACTTCCATCCTACTACTGCCACATCCAGGGATCCCATTGGCCTTTCTGAGCGCACTTCCCCAGGAGCTCCAGTTCAGCACTCTCGCCACTGTGACCTCAAAAATCGTTTTAGTCATTAACTGTTGCACAGGATGCAATTGCCATTTCTGTTGGCTCTTGTCTCCCCTGTACAACCTTGCACCTCAGTGTGTCAAAATACATTTTATTCCAAGACAGTAGATTCTATGTGACATGCAGTGATAAAAACCTGAGGATGCCCTCCCTCAATTTTCTCTCAATTTTTGTCCAAAAATGTTCTTGGCCAGGTTGTAGTGATGTGGTGTCCCGCCACTGAAGGTGACACCAAACACTGCCAGAATCAGTCCCACCAGGATGCCACTGGAAGCATCCCATACAATAAACACACTTCACCAAAAATTACTCTTTGATATCTGCCAGTGAGGCCACTGTCAGTTTGTTAGACACTGCAGCAACGGTGAGAAGTGCTACTGTTCCTCTTAATTCAAACATGGTATCATGAGTTTTTTGAAGTCTAAATACTCTACGTCTATGCAGTACATTCATTAGACTTATAACCACATGAGAAACAAACTGAAAGCTTGTTTTACAAGGTCTTTTCATCATAAAACTCTGACAGCCATTAACTAGGCTTCCATTCTGTAATACTTTATTGAATTCCCTATCAACTTTTCCATTAATTTCCCTGCAATCAATAGCAAGCTGACTAATCTATACAAATCAAACCCATTCTGTTTGCAGTTCTAAACACTAGGACAATTTTATGATTTGTGTTCTAAAACATGCACAAAATCCCATGCTTTAATAAAAATAAACGGGTTGATTAGAAATCATCTCAGCAAAGTCTTTAGGACTCTTGCACTGAGGTCACCTAAGACTGCTTGAGCTAAAGCCAAAACGTTTATTTTTAGAAACTTTCTTTAACTAAGCTACTAAAAGGTTTTAAAGTTGTACATTGCACTGATACAGTATTTGGACACATTACCATATTTCTTTCCAAATTCAACATAACTATTTATTTCGTCTTCTCTGGTTTGTTTTTTTGCTTTTTTTTTCCTGCAGTATGAAGAATTTGGAAATTTCCATCTCATAAATGATCTATACAATTCTTCAGGTTTGTTGATAGTTCAGGGTTCGGAGTTTTTCCCCTAAACATGCTGCAAAAGCCATTGTCCTTGGTTCTGTCAGCAGGATCCCTCATGGTTTCACTTCTCTTTTCAATTTTTAGATTTCATTAGTTTGTAAGAAATTTATACAGATGTCAATTGATATATGTGTATATATAGCATATAAGGCACTTATTACAAGTGTGGCTTCTATTTCCCTGTTATAAAATAAAGAACTTCTGGCTTTTTAAGTCTCTGATATGCTTAAAATAACTCTCAATTTTCATTTCCGTTTTTCTGTCTGCATTTTTCAATGTCCATTCAATCTCAATGTAGTTTCACTGTTCTCCTCAGGTTAAGATACTTCAGTTAGGGTATTCTGACAAGATGAATCTATTTGGTCCCTTTACGGGAAGGCAGCATTTCAGTGTTGACCACCTGACAAGCACAAGCTTTGGTATTAACCTTGAGATTTAGGACAGCTCTGAGACATCCCTTTTCTCTTGTAACCTCAGTTACATTCCCAGCTCCAGTTGGGATGAGGTGTGGAGAACAGCAACACTTGAACATCAAACCCCATTGAACTGTGGCTGCTGAATTACTTAAAAACTCAGACTGATAAGTCCAAGGAGATATTCTGACAAAAATTTAACCCTTTCTTGTCTTGTAACTTGCTACTAATAGTAAGAGATTGCATACTGCTAATGGACTAAAGGGGAAGGGGATGCTACAGAGAAGAAAAAAAATTGTGCTTATGAGGAAAAGGAAAGCAATTCACTCACCTCAGTGCCCTAGGTTATAAACTTCTTCATGAGGATCCCATTTTGGCTTGTTAATATAACCATATTTGAGTGTAAATTATTCTCTTTTGAACAATTTAATGTCAAAAACACTCAAGCAAAACACAGCTGAGGGCTAACCTTTCTCCTTCACTCACAAACGCACACACAACTTCTGATAATAAAGTATTTTTAGTTCATTTTAGATCAAAAGTCAGTCCTTGCTGAATGTCTGTGCTAAAATACATATTGCAAAAGCCCTGTAGGAAATGAGTAGGTTTACAGTGTCATTGCTGCCAAAATGAATGTGAAATTGAATGCAGTCTGAAGTTTCATAGACTTTCTGTAGTGAAAAGAAATAGGACCAAGAGGATTGTGATATATTTTTTCATAAAGAATTTGTCCCTTTGTCCTGTGTAGCTCTGTGCACTCAAAATCCACTGGGAACGGGAGAAACCAGTAATTGAAAAGATCAAGTCATTTTACTTAAAGCCAGGGCTTTCCTATTGCAAATTATGTTGAACTACAGAGAACACATTAGATGGATAACAATAGCTGAAAGGAACCTAAGTCCATCCTGCTCACACAATTCTGCATGATTGTATTTATCTTCTCACAAGAAAGAAGAGTTAAGTAAGCTCAAGTAATCACATAAAGTAAGCCAACTATTTTGATTTTTTTTTTTACAAACTATTGTAAAAAAATCCATTCTAAATGCACAGAACTGGTTTGTTAAGTGCTAAGGCTTGTTTTGCAACAGCTGTTAAAAAAGTTACAAGGGCATAACCTTTTTGCTGTTCCAGTAGAACTTGACATCAGTAGGAAGAATTTTATGGTCGGAAAAGTATGAAAAACAGTACCAACAAAGTATCAATAAAATAAACTCTTCAGAATAATTTCTCATCATTTTGAACCTCACAAATCTCAATAGTTGTTTCTCCCGTTGTCAAACTGGCTGGCAAGAATGATGAAAGACCTGAGTGCATTTCTGAAATATCAGTACAACCACATTATAGGCAGTACTTGAATAGAACTGCAACAACTAGCCATTTAGTGAGAACTTTCTTTAAAAAAAAATAAAAAAAATCCCACTGTCTATTATGCAATGCACACTAGAAGAATTGCTACATACTTGGGCAGACAAAGTACTTTGATAAGATGGACATATCCACTGATCGACAATTTGTCGACTATTATATGTGTTCAAGTAGTGAAATAGACTCCAGCTGTGCTTAGTACCTCCTGGGTGATATAAAATAGTAAGTATTCATTATGACCTTTAGTCAGCTGCTTAATGGTAATACTAATGGAACTGCAATAAAATTTAGCTGACATACTGCTTAAGAATATTCCTAGGCTATTTTGTGGCATTAAGTTGGCATATGTAACTACATTTAAACTATAGATTAAATAACAAATTTCCAGTCATGAATAAATCTTACAGTTAAAGGAATTTTGGTAAGTTTTGATGTGCCAAAAATACCTGGTCACAAAGAATACTTTCTAGCTCTAGCATTTAAATGCTAGCAAGCATTTGCAGACAGTGAAATTTAATGTGAATATTACTGTTCATGTAAAAGGCAGCTCGTGAAAAGACTTGGTTTACAGTCAGTCTGAAACAAAAAACCCAGTGTGAACACACTAACCATCCTAACAGAGGCAGGGTGGTCAGGCTGCTCTGTTCAGTCCTACCAGATAACCTTCCAGAAAAGCCAAACCTTCTGTAATGTCTGTATTGAAATTGCCCATAGCTGAGATGCAATTCAGCAAAGACTCTGTCATTGACAGACCTGGAAGTCTTGTCCTGATCCATTCATCTCTGCCCTAGGATTCTATCAGACAACTGGCTAGGGGTCTTCCCCATATACCTCGTTTATACTTCACATACTGACAGAAAAACTCACTGAATCTTTGCCCAAACAGCAAATAAGTTTTATAAGCCTGGCCTCCATTAATTGCTACCCTTTCTTGTCAATATGATCATCAAAAATTTTAGATTTTTTCATTATTTATGCCCAACTCTTGCTATCTCTTCCAAATATGTTCTTCATATGCACTAGCAATTTATGTTACATATTCTTGGGTTTGGATCACCTCCAACCTTTAACCACATGGTTAAATAAAATCTCACAGAAATACTTCTCTAAAGATGTTTAAGTTCTCTGACTCAGCTCCTGGGAGTGTATAAAGGAGCTTTCTGTTATGTTGAACTTCAGAGTCTTCCCATTCCAAGACAGATATTTCTGTAAAATGACAGGAGTGGACTGGTCTGGTACAATCTCACTACCCACCTAAAGACCAGAGTTAGCACAATTTTCTTACAGCTTGAGGATAGCTTTCTATAGAGAAACGGAATAAGTTGTATTAATATGGTACAAAACCCTATCAAGTCTTTCCAGATTTTCGCATTCAATGTTTTATCTATGTAAGAGTATTTAAAGGACACAAATCTCTTTCAGAATAACGTTGTGTGTCTGTTACCCTAGCAGCTTCATCCAGTCTCCCTTTCAATATCCCACAGCCTACATCCAGCCCTATATTAAACCTAAATAAACACAAGACCCCTGCAAATGTTACTTTGCTTCACTTTAAAATTATATGATACAAATACATATTTTTCTCCTGAAAAAAAATAAATTAAGAAGTGTTTGGAAAAACTTGTAGGATCTAATTTGTATCGTACTTACTATTTTACTTTCCTGCATTAGCCCTGAGCATTCAGCAGAACACCTGCCTTCTGTGGTTCTGGTTTCCCTCTACATTGATTTATACCAATAAATTGTAATTTTTAAAGGATTTATAGTCACATAACTCCTGATAAAGGCACTGGCACAGGTTTTATCCTTTAAATTTCTAATCATACTGTTTGTTCATGCACAAGACAAATGTAATTGGGGGCATGAATCCATCTTATTTGCACAGATTCAAATGCTAAAGCAGACCTTATCAAAGATGATTTAAAGAAAAGGGGAGTCACAGAAATGTTGATTTTGGGTCTGCAGAGAACAATAATGAAAGTCAACCTTTTTGCTACAGGTTTGTCTATGAAGCCAGGACAAGTAAATATGTACAATTAATAAAAAGAATCAAATATTTTACAGGAAGGTTTTCGAAGTGCCAAAACCAGGCCCAACTTTGTTTCCACACGTCTTACTACTTATTTCAGTAGCAGTCAAACTAGCACTTTAGGATTCTATTTTGTGTATCTCCTCTTTAACCACAAAACCCTGTGGGGTTTTGAGGCAATAGCAAAACTACTGGGATACATAATTGAATAT
The DNA here is from genome assembly GCA_013396655.1 of Campylorhamphus procurvoides. Taxonomy (NCBI): domain Eukaryota; kingdom Metazoa; phylum Chordata; class Aves; order Passeriformes; family Dendrocolaptidae; genus Campylorhamphus; species Campylorhamphus procurvoides. The sequence continues at coordinate 650,588 of WBMV01003337.1, forward strand.
TAGTTACCCTTGGAGACTCATGAACACTCTAGAAGTAGGCAACTTGCAAAAGAATTCCAGGATCCAGGAGGCAGATTGAACACAATTACCGTACCAATCTCCTCCTTTTCTGTGTGCCATTTTTCTTTCCCTGGGACAAAAGAAACCAAAGCAGTCCCAAAACAGTCACCCACTTACTAACATAGAATCAGGCTCTTACTACAAATAAGCTTCCTCTTTGTGAGCACAAGGCATGCCACACGTGCTACTACACCCAGCAGCAGTTGAGAAATAATAACGTTATCCCATTCACTACTATAACATGATCTATTTTGTGTTATGACTGTAGCTTCAAAATCCAAAATTATGAAATAAAGATTGCAACTATTCTGCAATTCTCAGAAACAGAGAGATTTCAAAACACAGAAAAACCCAGAAAACTTTTCTACAGAAAAGCTGTAGAAGAAGTAAGCTTATCCCAGCAGAATGAAACTCAACCAGCTTTGCTCAGATAGGACTGCATTCCATGCCTATGCAAACAGCAGAGTCTATGTGGAGTGTATATGTGAGTGTGTGTGTGTTTTATTAACGACACACAGATCATCTTATCCAAGATACACACAATGGTAGTCATGCTAGGAAGAGACACATGCAATATTCATTGATTCCAGAAAAGCTTCACCTCCAGGTAGTGTCCCACAGGCTGCATCTCACAGCTACTACCATCGCTGAGATTACAGCTACACTGCTATTCAGTAATCAGATATAGATTGTTATTCTTTATTTCTTCCTCAAATAACATATTTCAGCATGTGCATTGTTTTTGCAGGTGACTCATTAGCCCAAACACTGCAAAAAGGCCAGAGCACAAACCTTACTGTAACCTTGCTCCTCCATGCAACCTTCTCAACTCAAACCAGATGGGCCTCTCTTCCTCAGCAGTATGCAAAGCTGGGAAGCAAACCCTAAACATCTAAGTCTCTGATAAGCACCTGGAATAATACAGATGCATTCCAGTGCAAACAAGGCTACATGCAGGGTCTCTGTCAAACACAGCAGGGCCTACTGTCTCTGCTAAGAGCAAACCACTCAGATCACACACTTCCCACCACAGTCCCTTTTGAGAAACACCCACATACAGTATTGCTTTGAATTGTTTTCTCCTTTTCCAGATCAGCAGCTAGAAACTCACCCATTTTCCATGCTTTCAAAGTTTTCTTCTTCTGCAAAGAGAAGGCATTACCACCTATTCTTTAACCTAATTAACTATCCCTTTTAGCGATAATTTCTCTTCATATAAAACATTTGTAAAAGGTCTGTTTTTCCCCATGCCCTCTTTTCTCTCTTCTGGCTCTTCATTATGACCATGCCTAATTGTGATGAGCTGTCCACCATTTACTCCACAGGATTGTATAGAGCTTTGTAATGTGCCTGCCACTGATGTATTTACAATTGGAAGCAGTTAACTCTTTAGTCCTGCTTCCTTGTTCAAAACAATGAACTGCATGACGAACTAGCGCTTAGCTCCAATTAAAGATTTTTAAAAGTCTCCATTTTAAGCCTGAGTACTCCAAATTGAGCATTTGTCAAAGGCCCAGTCACAGCTTCAAATGAAGAGAGGGAAATCCTACTGAGGAGAAGAATAGGACTATCCCATCAGCTAGGGTGAAAGTTCTTCTCAATCAGCATCTTAAACATGTAATCAGTATGGGATCTATTAGGTCTGCCTTGTCCCTACAAACCTGCTGATCTCTACCAGTGTTGCTATCAAACAATGAATTTTCTGATATTCATAATTTCAACATATTTTGCCTAAAAAGAATCCATCTAACCCTTAACTGTTGAAATGGAAGGCAAGGATTTCTTTATTTTCAGCTAAGGATACGAATATGAAAGCAGTTGTTCTTTCTGCATTAGGAATTCCAGCATTTTTGCATCATAAAAGTTTCACAGAGCTGTCTTTGACATAAACCTATTAAAATACATTAAAATATCAGCAGAAATCTCTCCCTCTTCGATTTCCCTTCCTAGCAAAGAAACCACACAAGAGCCATTTGCAGTTTCTGCAGTTCCAAGATTATTTTCCTCAGCATGTACCAACACTAAACTCTAGCTCCTTCACATTCCCATTTCAGGGTAAAATCCCGCAAAATTACATGATGGTGATTCTAAAGACTCTTGTATTCAAATACTTGAATATTTTTATTATTTTCATACAACCTACATACATCTTTAGAGTTGACATCTGTGGACAGATATGAATTGTTTGTGTCTCTTGATCAGCTTTGCACTGGACAGTGATTGTAACATGATGAATGATTGTTTTTTCAATAGAAAACAGAACATAACAGTTGACAAATGTGCATGGACAGCTACCTTTCTGTACAAAAATGTTCATATTTTGGGATCTTGATATTGACAATCTGTCTAAAATGGATGTACTTAAAACTTCAGTGCAGCACTGATAGAAGTTTATGTCTTTTTGTCTTACACATTGTCTTTGTGCTAAGAATCTCTGTAAATGTTGGATGAGCATAGTCATAGAACACACAAAATGGACAACGAATATCTACAATAAAAAAGGCAGAAAGAAGAAAGTTTACACCCCTAAAGAAATGAGTTTGTAATGAGATCTGACAAATAGAACTGCCGAAAAACTGGAAATTTATTTCTCATCTGAGTCATAACAGCTAAGCTGATGCAGCAGGGCCACAAACCTTTGCCACAAATCATATTTCCTAAAAATAAAAAAAGCTAAACATAAGTATGAAATATTCGCCCCGTATCATTTTTAAGAGTATAATATTAAAATAACATTTATAAGAGTACTTGCTTTTAACAAGTAGATTGTTTTTGCATAAAAATATATACAAAAACAAAACCCTCTTGCTTTCAGCTGTGTTCTTGGACTCTGGGCTTTATAAAATTTTGGGTTGTCTTTTTTTTCCTGTTTGTTTAAATCAATGCAGTGTGATCAAACCGGTGATACTGAGTACACTTGGTATGCTGCATGTCCAAGACCAGACTTGCAAGTGGGCAAGAGCAACTGCCAGAAAAACAGACCAGCACAAGAAATGAGCATCAAACTACGCTATTTCCATTCCTCCAAAGGATCCAGGAGAGAACAGTAGCACAGTGTACCTGAAACATAAGTGTTTTCCAAAATTACAAAAGGATTGTTTTAAAAGAAGATACTATATGGGGCTCGGTTCTCCTCTCCCCATCTTCTGTCCATGTTTTCTACCTCACTTGTTTATTCTCTTCTTACTGCTGTCAGAAATATTAGGATCTAAGGTGACAGAATTACTCCTGCATGTCAGCTTAACCTGCTCTCTTGGGAAATAAAAGAAAACCAAAAAGCAAAATAGAAAAGAAAAAGCTCTTCTGTGAGTACTACTTTTTGTTACTCTAGCTACTCTCACAAATGGCCAAGAGACCACAGCGGGCAGAATGACTTCCTAATGGAACGACTCAGCTATATGTTCACTGCACTCAGACCTCAGTTTATTCATGTGGAGAAAGTCCATACAAACTGAAAGCTTGTCTACAACCACAGATTGCAGTAGTTTCTCTTTAGCAATGCCTTTCCTCTGCAGTGGATAAAGCATGCAGTAAGCTCAATATCAAACACAAGCAGAGTATTTGTTCAAGTTTCAAAACTTATTGTGAAGCTTAATCTTAGACCAATTCTCTTCAGATATATATCTTTCCTCTCTATTTTATTTCTAAAACTCTCAACACCAGTCCAGCACTTGCTCACTGAGCACACTTAGCCCTCAATTATCGTAACTTAAATTTTCACCTGTCCCTTTACCAATGTTCAATTGACACATTCAAGCCCATCTCCCCACCAGCAGTGAGTACAGTACCATCACTATATAATTTGTTCTTGGATACTAAAGTTTTCATTAACATTTAGCTTATGAGTTATCATTGCACATGATATGCACAAAATCTATTGAAAACCAATCCTTTGATTTCTTAAAAGGTATAAAAACCCTTTAAAGTTACCAGCTTTCTCCTTGTAACAGGGCAATCCCCAAACAAGTTGCCATCCCTTCTTAACAAAATGAAGAAAATTCAATGCGTATCTTCACAGAAGATTTCCACTATACAGCAGCTGTACCCTACAGTTGTTCCCCCTACCCTGACTGCATACATGTCCAAGGCCAGCAAACCTTTTGCAGCAGACAGCAAATCTCTCCTTTCCTTCCTACCTGGTCACCCGAAATACTGCCCAAAGAAACTCTGCTTTTCATCCAGCACACAGGCAGAATGTGCCCCTTGTGCTCAATTACAGACAAGCTTGCTAAGGTTTCTCAGCAGAAATAACAAGAGCAGCACATCAGCAGTTTTCTATTTTCCAAGGAAAAGAAATCTGTATACATGCTATAATCTTTTCTTGACTGGTAGAAGAGCACAATTTCCTAATTTGAATCCTTTGCGCTTCTGCATCTTCCTTTTTCCTTAGCAATTTCTGTCTCTTCCTCATTCCACCTAGGAGAAAGGGATCCTGGAAATTGTTTTAGCCTGAACTGTGTCCTGGGAGAAACCATACAACACAGTTATGCTATTTATACACTTAAAAAACAGAAAAGAAACCAAACCCATAATATGCAGCCAGTGAAAGAGATTTTCTTCTAGCCTAAAAGAAAGCAAGACATTTCCAGTTGTTGGGGTTTGGAGACAGTCTACTGTACTAAACAAAAACAGGGGGGATTTGATTTTGTTTTGTAATTAGCCATTGTTCTTCACTGATGTAAAAGTATCCACCTCTTGAACTCCCCCAGCATTTTGAGGTATAGGACACAGGGCAATACTCCCTGGCAAAGCAGAACTCACAGAAAAGAAGAGCAGAATTCACACTGATAGGAAATCTTTGGCATCAAATCCATTTCGCAATAAAGTTTGTTATTAATACCTTTATAACCCCCTCAGTATCCAATATGCTCCAATCACAGCTGTGACAGCCCAAGAAGATTGAACTTTTCTACACAATCCTCACTAATATGGCCCACTACTTGATCTTATTGTTATTAGAATAATTTGCTCCCAAGTTCTGAAATGAACTCTGTGCCCAAGTAATTAAAGCTCTTAAAGTTTCTAGTCCTTTGTTTAAAGAATTCGTCCTTGTGCTCTCTATGCCCCATCAGCTACCTAATTAGCAGAGCCTTTGCGTGATTAAAAATTCTCACAGAGATTCTGCTGGATATTTGCCTCTCTTAATGAGTGTTTGTGGACAGCTGGGAGCGGGAGCTGGTTCCCTCCTCCCAGGACCTCCAATGAATTCTGCAGACCTCTGTCAGGGCCCAGGAGTGAAAGCTGTCATTTTAGTAATGTGGATGAAAATTGGTCAAAAGCACTGTGGTCCTTGAGGAATGAAAGGCCTTGAAATATAAATGAAGATGAATATTCATATTTGGTTCAATAAGTGCCAACTATTAATATACATGTCTGTCAGTAAGAAAAGTCAGAACTTATTCAATTGTGCCTGGCATAATTTGGCTCCTAATTCACAATTACCCTCCTATTCTTTGTATTACACTCTTCAGTTAATTTTTTTAAGTTAAAAGCTTGCTAAAAACTGAAAGCATTGCTATTGCCACAAAAATGGCAATACCTACCCTTCCACTAATTTACTGCCTATTAAGAATCACCTGTGGCTTTTACACACAGGATTCTAACTATTTTGCTCTGACTTTCCATACCTTATTTTCTCTGTCAATGTCAGCTTTTAAAACAGCCCCTTGCATGCCTCTAGAAGTATATTCGCTTTCTTTATGGAAATTCTCATTCGATTCCCTACCTTCATCACTGTGATCCTCTACTTGATTTCCAACCCAACTGTAATTTCATGTCTAGAGTGATTTTTTTAATGATTTTTCAATTTTTAAGGACCATAGCACTACACTGAAATATCATATAGGGTGGTTTTGTGGGGGGCTTGAAGATTTTTTTGGAGGGTTAGGATTTTGTGGGGGCAGGGAGGGATGAGAGTTTATCTGATTTTGTTTGTCTTGAGAAGGAAGTCTGAAGACATGAAGAGATTGTATCCTGACCAATTAGCAATGACTAATAATTTCTGAAATAGAAGGCTGGGATTACAGAAGAATCCTAAAAGTATTCAAACTAGACAACGCTGCTTCACGTGAGAGTGATCTCTTATTCAGTGACATTTGAGAAATTAGAGCTAGGTGAGTTTCCTAATCAATATATTCCCATTTATCCCTTTGTTCCAAACACCTGTGCTCTGGGACCGATATGCATACGAGACACTTAGTTCTTAGGAGAATAAAATGCATTGGAGTGTGAAGTGGGATTAATACTTGGTTTACAAAGTTAAAATGATCAGAGAAAACAAACATTGAATAGATGAGGATCTATTAGACCATATGCAAAAGAACAAAAATGTATTTTGGATTTCTGGACTAGAATTCAGGGAGAAGCAGTGAGAAAAGTATTTGTTTGTTTCCTTTAACCCCAATATTACAGACCATATTGAAAACAAAAGCTAGAGATATGACTCCTACAAAACCTGCTGCATCACCAGGTTAGACAGAGGCCACACAGTGATTTAATTCAGCTTTAGTGAGGAAATCTAACAGAATCTGATCCTGAAGAAATATGCCTTGCTAAATGACAGAGAAGCATTCATTGTTTCAAATTCTACTTGATCAGGTGCCAGATGACTGATAATGTGAGATTGCCCAAGGAAAACACATACAGGAATCAGAGGGGCTGTGGCCTAATGGAACAGTGTTCTTGAGAGAAGCATATAAAGCACTGGAATCATTGTGGAATAGAACCAGCAGCCAAGGGAAAAGAGGTCCTGGCTATTTTGACACAAGTGACCAGATTCTCCTCCCATTTATCCCGGTCCTGGTCCATTACCTTCATCGTGGTACATCTGCAAAGCCTTTATTTTTAACACCTTTCTGGTCAAAGATTTTAGGTTAAAACATTTTTTTCCAAAGTACTTCTATCTACATTTCATGTGGTACTTTTTTTGTGTGTGTGAGTAGGATAGGTTTTCACTCTGCCCACTAGATTTGTTTCAGCAGAGAACGGTGATCAGCTGCTTTTGCTGGCAGTTTGAAAAATGGAAGAAGTAAGTTAGGACAGGTGTGGGTGCACATTAGCGAGGCAATTAGGTTTGCAAATATTAATTTATCACTTGTAATAAGGTCATGGATTATAGATCTATATCCATGATACACCTATTATCTCAAAGGTTCCAGTTCAAAGGATCCAAAACAAATTGGGGGAAGGGACATCTTTCTTTCCTTTTTTTTTTTTTTTTAAGACTGGGTTTGCACGTTTTTCAGACCACCTGCGAAAAGCTAACTTCTCTTGGACTGAAATTGAAAAGCCATGACTCCACCTTCGCTGCATATTAAGCCAAAGAGAAGACACAGGACAGACAAAAATTCAAAAATTCAAAAAGAGGGGACTGAAATACTTTAAGCATTTTAGGCTTATGATTAAAAATTACCACAAAGTCTATATTTATGTGTTCTTGCTTGTTTATACTTGCACAGTGGTCATAAGCCACTAAGACCTATGCAACAACATGTCATTTTACACAACTCTTTTGGTTTATTGGGCTCCTGGGGATTTAATATCCATCCAGTTTCTGTCAGGACAAGGTACCATTTCCATCAGTACTATCACTGGCCAATTCCCCCCCTCTCTCCCCCAGTGTAATAAACATTTTAGAAACAAGAAAAGTCAGTTTAGAAAGGACAGAATAAAAACATTTGGAAGTATTTTTTCCCTTGCCTCATTTTCTGTGATTTCATGTAGCACATTTCCAGAAAGTACCTCGAGCACAGTAATTGCCATACCAGAGCAGACCAAAGGTCAGCTAATTCTATCTCATTTGCAGAGATTAGCAGCAAACAGGTGCCTTAGAAGACTGTTCAATGCAGTCATATGTGTAACTACTACACAATACACCCTTTTATTTTCACAACTATTGTGCATCCATGTCCACTAAAAGGGAGCAGCCTGTATCATTAAAAAAAAAAAAAATTTAAAAAATCCATCTGTGATGACATGGAAGGCAGAGTAGGGAAAAAAGAAATTAATCAACTAAGCTAAAAGTAAGAAAGGAAAGCAATATTTTAATTTAATGTTTGGCAAAGGCTCAGCTGAAAAGGTAGAGCTGGCACCACTCTGCACAATAATAAATCCTGGTTTTAAAGAAACTAAACAGAAGAAACTCCCGGGTTGGGAACCTTCCCCAAGGGGCAGAGTCCCCCCATTCCTCATAATGTAGACACTGCTTGCAAAAGCACCCCAGCTCCACACTCAGCCCAGGCAGGAAAGAAAAGGTCAAGAAGGTTGCAAGAGTCAGCAAAGTGCAAAGGTTTATGAAGGCATTCACTTCCACTGGAGTTCTATATGCACTTGGGTGCAGAGGGCACTACAAGATTTTAATAAAGATGCTCAAAATTAAACTCTTCATGAACTAATTAACATTTATTCTGCATACTAAGAAGTCAATCTGTTCATTTACCTTGCTTTTAAAATGAGGTTTTTTGTTACAGAGGCATGATGAAAAAAAGACAAGCAAAAAGAAAAAAAGTGTTTGATTTTTTTTCTCAAAGATTTTTTCAAAACTGTTCTGAACACAGAAGTATTAGGTTCAGAAATTGTGTCATCAACCACACGTGCTACAATAGATGAAAGTCCTGTCTCAAATCAGTATGGATATCTTGGGGGAATCATTATAGGAAATCTGCACAGAAGTCATCTCCTAAGGAGGGATTTGAATTGAGACAGGGAGATCGTTTGACATACAAAGCATTGGGGGAACTTGGGAGACTGGGAGGATGAGAGCAAGGGAAGGATAAACACTAGGTAGGCTTCTTTCACATAATAAAACCATCACACGTAGGAAAGAGTCTATCTGTGACTAGATACTGTCAAAAAAATGCAGTGAAATTGGCCATAACTGCAAAGTCAATAAAATGCCCTTAATCTTTCAATAAACAACTTATTTTTAAAAGTTATTTTGGAGCTATTGAAGCCCCTGGGGTGGGGAAGTAAGCGCATTTTAAATGTGCTGTATGGTATGCAGTATCACAGGTTTAAGTTTCACTTTATCAGATATATGGTTTAGTCATTTGAACTCTGAATTAGAAGCCAAAATTCCTCCACTCTAACACTGACTGCTTTTCTGGCTTTCAGCAAATCATTTAAGGTCAGACTCAAATAGCTCTCCTCATGAAGGAGGGCAGGTACTACTGCAGCACAAGACAGGAAAGCTAAATTTGCCCTTCAAATCAGTTGACTTTTGTGAAACTAGTGCAAAATATTCACCTGTTTTCTTGCAAGGTTTTTGCCAGAAAGAATTACGAAGGACATTAAATAGAGCTGGACAAAGGTTCTGACTTTTTAAAACCAAAAACAAATCTGTTTGGGAAACCAAATAAGTCTGCAAACATCTTAGTTCTCTAATTTTGTCTACTGTTTTTACCATACAGAAAAAAATACACTGACAAATGAACAAAGAGGGTAAGAATAATGGCAAAGCGGGGAGTATTTATAGATGAAAAAAGCCCCTAAATGCCATGACTGTTTAAAAGCAATTTTTCATTAGGCATTTGCTTTCAAAACTATTGCACAATATTCTAGGCTCAAAATAGTTGCTCTGACTGGAAATCATCCAGAGAGGACAGCAATGCACATTTCCATTTGTTAGCTTGATCACATCTCTGTCACTTTAATGTCTCAGTAACTGCAAGGAGGGTGTAGGGAGGTCATTCTAGCAATTGACTATTTCATCAATTATTACTTACCCATTTAAAAGTTGCTAGGACACTTGCACATATTTTCATTACACAACGGGCCTAAAACAAATCTCACTGCACAATTTCAAGGTAGCAGGTAGAAATGTATGCTCAAGATTCAAGATCAGTCTCTTGCTTTGGAGGTGACTTCAGCCTAATTTAATATAGACTACACGCTTCTTTAAGACATTTTACTTCCTCATCACTGAATTCTGTAGTAACCCCTTTCACAGGCTTAGCACAGGCCTTTACAAGATATATGTAACCAATGGCAGTTCAAAATACTTTTATCCCAGAAAGAAGCATTAAGAAGAATGAAGATACATTATCAGGATTACCACTTCCATGAGAGAAGTCACAGAATCACAGAGTAGCTGAGCTGGAAGGAACCCATAAGGATTGAATCCAACCCTTAGCCCTGCACAGGACCAGACCCAAGAGTCACACCACACGCCTGAGGGTATCATCCAAGCTCTTCCTGAACTCTGGTGCTGTGATCACTTCCCTGGGGATCTGTTCCAGTGCCCAACCTTCTTTTTCTTCTTTTTTTCTTCCTCTGGGTGAAAAACCATTTTTAATATCCAACCCAAACCTCCCCTGACACAACTTCAGGCCGTTCCTTCAGGTCCTGTCCCTGGTCACCACAGAAAAGAGATCAGTGTCTGCCCCTCTCAAGGAAGTTGTGACTGCAATGAGGTCTCCCCTCAATCCCCTCTTCTCCAGGCTGAACAGACCAAGTGCCCTCAACCACTCCCCACAGGCTTCCCCTCAAGGCCCTTCACCATCTTCATTGCCCTCCTTTGCATAGCCTCTAATAACTTAATATCTTTCTCATCTTGTGGTGCCCAAAACTGCCACAATATTCAAGGTGAGGTCACCCCAGTGCAGAGCAGAACAGGATAATCTCTTTCCTTGACTACTTAGTGATGCTTTGTCTGAACTAATCTATATTTGTATTCATTTGAAATTGCCACTCCTACCGTTCTGTAACTATTTGATTGAAAGCTGTGAAGTTGCCTGAAACCAGAGGAGGTGTCAAGGAACACCAAGCTGTTAAGAAGTGTCTACTCCAGGTGAAAAAGGGATCACTAATGTACAGGAAAAAAAAGCAAAAAACCAACAAAACACCCCTTCACACTCCAAAAAAAGCCCCCAGTTTATGACATCAAAAAGACAGATGCACAGTTGCTATCAAGAACCAAGACAACAGCTACTGCTCTAAACCAAAGCTGGTTAAGAGCAGCAGCCAAAGGGTATCTGAGTCCAGAGGGGGCCACCAAGATGAACACAGGGCTGGAGAACCTCTCCTATGGGGCAAGGCTGAGAGAATTGGGTTTGTTCAGCCTGGAAAAGAGAAGGCTTCATGATGACCTAATTGCAGCCTGCCAGTGAGGGTGGTGAGGCACCAGAACAGTGTCCGTGGAAGTTGTGGAGGTTCCATGCCTGGAAGTGTTCAGTGCCTGGTTGGATGAGGTCTGAGCAACTTGGTCCAGTGAAAGGTATCCCTGCTCATGGCATGCTAGTTGGAACTAGATGGTCTTTAAGGTCCCTTCCAATGAAAAATGAAGTTGTTGCCTGAGACACACAAGAAACAGAGAAATATCCCAGGTTATTCTATGATTCTACAGTACTTTTTCTTATGCATACATAACAAGTACCTGAAAAAAACACTCTAATGGCACCAGTGGAACATATTAGAGAGCTTATCCTTCACTGCACATTTAAACAGTGTTCTTGGTACCTTCCAAGAGAGACAAGAGCAAACCTGTGATCTATATTCCAAAATTGAGAATTCATTCCTTTTATGCAATGATTAAAAATAAAAGCTGAATCATAAATGTGCTCAGAGAGCACCCATCCAGCAGCACAGCTCCGTTGCCTTTGGAAATACTGCCACAATTTGTTGACTTGTACGTGCAAAGTGTAGTAATAGTATAGCAATGCCCAAAGTACCAGGGGAGTCCTGAGATGACTTCATAACTTGCAGAAACAAATTCAGGTACTGAGGGAATATTGTAACAGGTAACATTGGAAACATCAGGGAAGGTTAATACTCCAATGTTCATTGGCATTACCAGGGGGCTCTTCAAGTACTTCTTTCTGCCTTGAATCACAGCTTTTGCCTTTAACCATGCAAAAAGGAAACAAGTGGTGACTTAATTACTGTGAATTCTTCCAGAGTGGCTCTGCTAGTTTCCCAAACCTTGAAAAAAGATTATGTTTATCTTACCCCTTCACTTTTTCCCTACTTGATGATCGCTGAAGTGCTCATTTCTGAAAATGACTATTTTTTTGTGGTGGGTAACTGATATTATTCTAAGGTTTAATGGATGCCGTTTGAAGTTGCTATCTAAGTTATGTTAAAAAAGTTCCATTGAAGACTGTTTCCTTCTTCATGCCCCCATGGAAACTGAGCTACCTTTGCAGCCTGTGCTGGTCTAGAATCCTGTATGTATACACACCTATATCTGCACTAAAGAGCATTTCCCAGTACAACTCTGATTTTCTCAGCAGATGTTCAGAAACCTTACAGAAGGAGTAAAACACCAAATTAAAGCTTGATCTATGCTATTTCTGTATTTCCTTTGTATTAGCAAGTTTTTATGTAGATAGGAGATTGGAACACAACATAACATTTTTCTCTATTTTTTATGTGTCTCAGGCAGCATCTCATTAGTTCATTTTTCATTTAACTTGTCTCTGCACAGTCTCCATACTTTGCCTTATTTCTTTGGATGCAGTAGCACGGAAACAGTTCACTGACATTTAGGCCAACATTTATGCATAGAACTAATGCAAACAGTATGTTTGTTCCTTGAAAAATGACTACACACAGATCCTTCCCCCATTCCTGCAGGTCTGGGATGGAGTTAAAACTCCACAAGCCCTTTTCTTCCACTCTCCTCCACGGAAGGCCAAGATGAGAGAATCCTTCGTCAGATAATGACTGTGCCTTTAAAACTCTACAATAACATCATCTGTACCTGTAGGTCAATGCACTACTGTGTATCCCAGGTACAAGAAGGGGTTCTCTGTCAGACACTGATTTTGGGTTTCCCAAAAAAATTCTAATCAAAAGGCGTTCACCTCAAATCCAAGATTTTTAGCTTGACCAAACATTTTCATGAGGGTGGAAAGATGAAATAAAGAGGAACAGTTCAGGAAAGCATATAAAATGATCACATTTGTGTCTCCTACATGCCATGAGTTCCTATCTTTCCAACTTCCACAAACAGGCAAGCAGCTGCCCAAAACTACTTTTCCAGTTGTCAGACACTAAAATGATTTGTGTTTAAATATATCAAACTTGTTTCTGTGCACCTTTCTAAAATAATATTTTTATAATTAAAATCAGATTAAACATCCTGTCCTCCTTAAAAACATGCTGTGAAACAAGAAGTGTAAAGGGTTAGAAAAAAAACTGCCTCCTGGTATTTTTGTATTTTTTTTTTTAAGAACAAGGTCACATCTCAGCAACTGAAAAGTAGCAGAGCTCCTTTCATCAAGTTTTTAACTAGAAAAATAGTATGCCCATTTCTTTGTAATACACCTCTGGGCTTTTTTATTATGACTTCATTTCCCCTTGTAATATTGGAACGTCTCTATAATTGTAAAAGTGTAATAGAATCTAATAGAATTTCATTTGGAACTCTGAATGGTCTATGCCATCTCTGCTCATTTTGAGTAAAATAATGATTTTTAATGTCCACACATGGCTTCCCATGACCTTATTCAATCTTTGGGTTGATCAGGAAATATATTGATTCAATTACATACTGATGACAAATGAACTAAAAGAAAGAGGAAAAAAAGGTCAGCATATATTTGAAAATGTAAATCTTAGCAATGTCTTTTGGGTTTGCCCAAAAAAAAAAAAGTCATTTCAAAATGCCATTTGTGGCTAATAGTGTGGAGTTCCAGTTCCTATCTATGAGCAGCAAAGAAATCATTAAAGTGTAAGAACCGTATTCTTCCCATCCCTCCCCCTCCCCCTTTTATCGTTCCAAAATCCTCTTTCCTTTAGAGGTTTGCATAGAATGATCTCCTTGGGCTAAAAGACCCTTCCCCCCCCTCACTTTACGGAAACAAGGTTGTGGTTCATAAATATACTCCCCAATACAGTAATTTTTCTTTTCTTCCTTCCCCCCTTTTCCTTTTGTTTTCTTCATAAAACAATTACCAGTACAAACATTTCATCACCACCACTTCCCTTTCATTATTCTCACACCTTTATCCCCTCATCTTCAATCTCAGCCATATAAAATGCCAGATGGGATGGTGTGCATCAGTGGAGTTGTTTCCTGCTTAATAAGCTCTAAGTGTCCATTTGTACTGTCACAGTACTCGATGGCACCTCACTGTAAAAATCTCCTTAATCTAGGCTGAAACTTCATCTCTGCTCTGTGAAGCTGGGCTCTGAGCCTTAAAAACAAAACATTTAATTGCTAAGAAGCAGTAAGACATGAACAGAAACCAAGAGCAGTCTATAGCTAAAGCAGTCACTGTGTCATTAGATTATCTGGTAATGTGGATTTCACAAGGCACTGATGCATCCCTGGCTTTGGATTAACTGTTCGGCTGGTTTCATTACCCTGCTTGGTTTTTTCTTTAACAGATGAGCTACAGGTCTGTGAAAAAGCATCCAACTGACACCTACCCTGTCCAGCTTCTGGATGTGCACCACAGCAGACACACCTGACGGGCCAGTTTCTCCCCAAACACGCCTGAACAAGGGGACGCAATCAAGCCCATGGGCCATGTCTATGGGTCCCCTCCACATCTGACAGTACTTTGCAAGGATTTGAGAGCTTTGCTATGAAAAAGTCTTCATTTGGAACAGCAATTGGACCATCACCTATCTTTGTACATTTTACTGAGCAGCTTTTTGGGAGAACTTGAGGAACTTTTGAACTATCCTAAGACTAACACAAGGCTATGTTCCTCACATCTTTTTTGAGTTCCTTCAGATTAGCCTCAAGCCTCTAATGCAGGGAATGGCAGAATCAGGAGCTGACCTGTCATCTCAGCCATGGAGGCATTAGCCACAACTGCCTCTTTCTGCAAACAAATATTGGTTTTTTGAAATATTTGGGTCTATCATCAGGACACATGTCAAAGCTTTAAGATACAAAAGCTGAGCATCTGAAAAGCAGGACATGGGCACTCCACTAAAATTGTTCCCTAAAATGGACCAAAAAAACACCTTTTCAAACAATATTATTATATATAAGGGCGAGAGCAGCTCTCTAATGAAAGCTTTCAGGTGCACAGGTTACATAGACACACATCTCAGCATAGAATTCTCACAATTTAATAGCTTTAGCTAATTACCATATCTAGTGGATACATCCAACCCAAAAACCATTGACTCTGGTACCACCCTCAGAATTGCCCCATTTGAGCCTTTTCAAAGGTTCTGGGCCCTCTATCTTGTTTTGACTACAATGTATCTTATTATTCTGGACCAGGTTCATATCCCAAACTGGATGTCCTTGCTAAAAATCTCTTTCCTTGAAAACACCATAAAAAAGAAATTCAGGAAAATAACACTAGTGGTGAGAAAGGGATTTAGAAACTGTTAACTGCTACCTTAAGAGTGAGAAACTATGCAGCTGTAATAAATACTAAAAGTATATAAAAATCTTAAGGCATCAAAATCACAATGACAGAAACAAGATTTTGTCCAAAATTCTACACTTTGTTAATGCAAATTTTGCAGGAAACTGCATGTTCTGGAAAAGATCCATCAGGTATTGATTTTGCAAAACAAAACACATATATGGAGAAGTGACTAATTTCTAGAAATACATGTGGCAAAATAAATTCAAATATAACTAGATTTCTCAGCAATTTTTTTTCAGACTTAGTCCATGATAAAAGCAGATACAGCTTTCAGGATCTAATCAGCCTGAGAACTTATCAGCATCACAATATAAAATAAATTTCACTTTCAAAGTTTAAACAACAAATACTATTTTTTTTCACGACAGCTTTTGTTTGAATACTCAAAGGAAGAAAGGTTAAACCAAAAAATTACTTCTTTCCCAATCTTTGCTCATTTAGGGCAAAATTACCATGGGAAACATTTAGATGGGTAGGCTGTTTTGCTGTAACTATTCAGTGGAAAATACAGTTCATTCACAATAATCTCTTGAAAACACAGGCATGCAATAACACCTCCAATCTGCAGCATTTTTTGATTGAATGAAACATTGTTGGAGGATTAGTTTGTCTGCAGTGGAGTGCTGCTTTATGTTACCAGCTTTTGGAGTGCTGACTTCAGAGTATTAAAATCCCTACAGGCTTTTAGGACAAAATTGTCAATCTCCTGGGAAATGAACATAAATTATGTATCTTATTTTCTGCAAGCAACAAGGATGGCTAAAAACAAAAAACAAAAAAAAAAAGAAAGAAATTACCCTTTGTTTCAGTGTCATATAGTGACACAATGGGTAGTTCCATGAAAACACCAGAGAAGTATTGTTAAGGATCTAATCCCAGATCTCTAAATTGAGTGAAATTCAGAAAAAGTCCATCCTTCAGAGCTAGGTATGGTACTAAGGTAAAGCGAAATTCCTTCAGCTACTCTGTGAAACTATGAGAAGCAAATGCAGCACAGTTATATATGCTTTTCTTTTTATCCATAAATTCTTCTGGTTTTCCAAAACAATTTAAAGACTACTACTAATCTAACCATAATATTCTGCAAAATATTTAAGCATTCAAATCATGACAAAGAACAGCCAGATTTAAACATTTTGTATATAATTGTACATGAGGCAGCAAATACCCATTTACACTGAGGTCTGGCAGAATAATGATGATCCTTAATAGACCAACCAGACTTCTTCACAAGTCAGCCACCATAAAGAATTGTGCCCTGTCCTACTTTTCAGCAAACATTTAATGGTAAAATGTAGTAGCGAGGTCTCATATTACCACAACCTCATTAATTTCACAATACATACTGCAGAACATTTGCTAGCATACTCTGAAATATTATTCCACATTATTTAAGCTAAACTACACTTGTCAAACAAATGAGTAAATTACATTTTGTGATGCAGAATCCTATATTTTTCACTCTGGTATTGTTTCTCAGCTTCCTAGTTGCCCAAACTAAAAACGGAACCTTTTTTTGTACCTACCACACTGAGCGCAGTACTGCCCTGAGCTAATGCCTGTTTGTTCTGTATATAGATACAATGTCCAGGTGAAAACCACGTTAAAGCATGGGTTGTTCAGCCTAACTACTGCCTGCCCAGTCAGTGCATGAGGAAGTTCAGCTTTCAACAGGTGAGGAGGCCACTTGAGCTCTCAGTGGTGACCTCTGGGATCACAATACATCTAATAGAAAAATTAATATTTTCAGGACATATCTTAGTTTCATCAGTGAACCTCCAGAGCTGCACCTTGAGGTCTTTCTGCTCTGGCACCAAAGGTGCTGTCCCTTCTTTGCAAGGTGGTGGAGGCCTGCAGTAAAAGCTGTTTCACCACAGCACCCTCACGTTGTGTGAAGCCTACTCCACAATACTTTGTTATTGGAGTGCTAAAACTCAACCACAACTGACAAGCAAGATAACTGGAGCTGCCAGTGTCAGTTTCTAAAAGATCACCACAGCCAAAGCATTCACCATTGCCACATTCTTAACCTGCTGTATTAAATCATAATGAAAATATTTACAGTAAGCTCCACTGGTCTTGAACTATCTTTAATAACCTGATCATTCAGTTAAGGCACCCAGGAACCCACACCTACACTACAAATATGTCTTTGTAATGAAAGGGGAATGAAAGAACTTGTTTGCTGTGTCACTCGGGACACAGATTGAAAATGTCTTAAATTACCATCATTTAGAAGAATTGAGGCTATAGGTTATTAAATATCAGCTTTGTGCCAGCAAAATTAAATACACTAATTTATTTTATAACACTTTGAAGTATTATATGGCATTTTATTTCTTGATAACCTTTCAATATCTAACCCCATTTAATTTACATACATAGTTAGCAGCTCATTAACAGCTCATTAGAAACACCAGGAAAAACATGCGACAATAACAAATTCAGTGCAGCAGAGGGGACCAAAATTCTATTTGGGAAATTATACAGAAATTTCTGCTTCCAAATGACAAATCTGTGGTATTTTGCCAGTACTCGGCCTGCAGGGCTCACAGTTATTACATGAAAATAGTAAAAATAACTCAATTTCTATAGCTGACTTGTCTTGTATTTATTTAGACAATACTAGAGGGCAATGTTCTGTGAGAGGATCACATGGCACAAGGCAGGGAAGATGCACCATAATGTAAATATTGCCACAGGTAAGTGCTGCATTAAACATGGAGATCTAGCAGTATGTTTCAGATGATATACAGTTCCCTGAAATTATGTTTTCCTGAATTTGTATTATATTTTAATTTTTAAATTAAAACAAATGTGCATAATCTGGAGCCACAGATGTCACAAAAACAGATGTGTCAGGCCAGATCACAGCTTGCACAGCCCAGCAAGCCGTGAAGAGTAGCAGACTTTTAAGAGTGTGGTAGTATCTTTCCTTGGGTGTAGCTTCTGGCAAACACCAGGTCAGAAATTTCCCAGGCAGGATCTCTCTACATTCAGACAGTCATACTCAATAGTGACTAAATGGACCTGCCTTTCATGTCTCCCTTTAATCCTGGGCACAAAGTCTCTGTTTATACAGTGAGAATAAGGATGCTGACGGCTATCATAAAGCACTATTGGATCCATGGAGGGAAACTTATGAAATATTGTCATCACCTTATCATAGGACTTTGGAGGGATCATAGAAATGAGTACTAACAGGAAACACAGAGCACACTGGAACTGGAATACAGCAGCACAGCACAAATCTCACCAATAAATCTCAGATACAATATTAAACTAGTGACACCCAAAGAGTCAATTTAAGAGAAACTGAAGGTAAATGGGTCACAGAGCCCAAAGTTTCCACATTAGAAAATAAACCACATATATTTTCAAAAAGGCACCTAATTTCCTCAGGTTCTCTGAACTCTCAACAGTTCAGCTGGTAATGTCCTGATAAGGATGCAATGTACTTCAGATTTGAGGGTGACCCTCTCCAATTCTTTCTTCCCCTTGTCCAGGTCTCCTGAAAGAGACCTTTGTTGGCTCTTGGCCCTTTCTCATTCTCAGCGTAATTCTTCAGCTCTCTTTTCCATATAATCTTTCTTTCCATTTTACCAAACTTTCTATGATTCCATAAAGTTTTGTTCCTGCCTTTCAGCCCTCTTCCTCCTGCTGCTCCCAAGTTTTGGAAGGAAAACAGTTTCTATTCACCTATTTTGTCCTTCCTGAATCTTTCCTTCTGCATTATTTTATATTAGAACAGTCGTTTTCTCAAATCTAGATTGTCTAAAATGCTGTTGATAAGGTACTTGAACATGGTCTCACTCACACACCTTCCCCAATATCATTCCTCCGTTTTCCACTTGATTATATTCAAAGTTTATGAAAAACTTCTTGCTATCACCGCCTTCTATGGTGGGCAGCTAACCATTGTTACTGCTTCACACTTCATAAAATAAACACATCACTTTTTTTCCCCCCTCCTTCCCGATATCTCTGTATCGTTTCTACTCCAGCAGTTTGGCATGTTTCTCTAATTTCAAGCATATTTTCCAGTTAATTCAAACTTTTTCTAAAATCAATTACCAACAGACTCCCCTATAGACAATGAGTGCTTACTACTTTATAGGAAAGTGATGGCACCAGGATATCTAGACAGCTAAACTGAGGTTACTGCAATCATATGAAAACGTAAACATGTACGTCTTTATCTGTAACTTTGGGCAACTTTTACCCTCCAATGCTCCAGTCAACTTGCCATCTCCCACAGAGATGCCTATTAAGCGACTTTCTTCTTTCAATCACCTACCAAAGCAGCGGCATCTCTAGCTCTAAGCAGCACCTTAATAAAACGATCTGACTCCGACACTTTTAAGCTGCTGAGACATCACGACGTTTCCTACGCCTCCCTTTCCTGCGCCACGGATTTTCCGCTCGACCGAGAGCGCTCCAGCCACCCTCAGCAACGGCATCTCCCCGAAGGGAAGCTTTTTAGTCGAGCTGAAACTTGTATCTCGGGGCCGGTGCCGGGCTGGTGCTCTGTCCGTACCTGCGGGGCGGTGCGGGGCGGTGCGGCGCTCTCCGCATCCCCGGTGCGGTGCTGCCACCTGGTGCCGCGCCGCCACCGCCGCCCGCCCCGCACGGCCCCGCAGATGCCCGGTCTCGGGTGTAGCTCCCCGGGAGTTTCGGGGCCGGCGGGGGGCAGACCGAGCCCGGGGGACCGCGCCCCGCAGCTCCCCGCACACGGGCAGCGCTCCACATTCACCGCACGCTCACCGCAGTAATTCAAGCTCCGAGCTGCAACAGCCGCCGCAGAATAATGGGGGGAATAAAAAGAGTTACTAAATCTTCAGTGAGCTTACTTGCCAACTGGGTAGCGTTGGCTCGAAAAGCACTGGAAGTAAGTTGCAAAGGAAAATAGACGTAAACCTACTGGATGCAGGGTAACTCTATAGCCCGTGGATTAATTCTTCTTTCAGAGTATCCATTAGGTATCCCTAGGCAGTAAAATCACATTTATTAAATGCAGCTGTTCATCCATTGATGACTCCAAATTTCAAATTAATCTAAAAGTCTGCACATGCATTTAAAACTATTGTAGCTCTAAACTTAAATCTGCATTGAAGCTTCTCCAGAGAGCAGGAGGGGGTTTTAATTTTAGGCCAGTTGCTTTTAAGCAATAGAGAGCGATTAAAGTAGATAACCACCTCTCTGTGGATTCTCCCGCTACATTAGCAATTAAGGAGATGTTTCTTACAAATTAAGTGGCATCTTAACCAAGCTGTAAATGCTGAAAACTAAAGTTGCGATAGAAACTTGTGCTTTGTTATGTAACTGACTGCTACACTACAGCTCAGTGTTCACCACTCTAAATGGTTCTCTTCTGTATGTTAAGATGCTTGTCGTCCTAAAAACCTAATAGTATCTAAGTGTAACTGCTTTTTAATGAGATCCCAGTGGATCATACAGAAGGTCTTTATGACATGTCTTCTCCTCTTTTGCTCTAGTCTGTCAAAATGATGAAGTAATTTTTAAAAGTCTGACAAACAATTTTAAGTTTTCTGCTTCAATCTTATGTTGATGCCATTTCTTTTTTACAGCATCAGAAAAAACAAAACAAAGAGTGACTTCCATGGACAATATATGAAAGATGAATTTCAGGTTCTAGCAAACAGAATAAATCTATGCTGTATCAGAGGAAGACAACTGGTTATGAAAAAAGGAAAGAAACTGAATTAACTGAACTTCTAGCACATGCTATAATATAATAAAGCAGATTGATTACTGCAGTCAGCGTGCCATTCCTGCATGGTAGAAAACATGTGTCTGGAAGACTCCAAGACACCTGTGTGTCACATCTCACTGTGGTATTCTCACACACAGCACTTTATGCATGTCCATGAACAAACACACGATACTGTGGGCAAGCATGTAACTCTTGGCATGAAGTCTCCTCCATGGTTTTGCTTAGCTAACCTCATCTATGCACTTAAATATACTTGATATTCATGAAAGCCCCTAGTTGTCACAATTTTAGCCAAGAATACAGAGGCTTTGATCTACTTATGCCATCAACCTATGTTTTCCTTCAATTTCAGCTACTGCTTTGAGTGTTTAAATCGAGTGTTTCAGTGAAGCACCCTCTCAGCTAGCAAAGCAGATACTTTTGACACCTTGAAACATGACACGAGGGGGAAATCTAAGTTAGCCACAGCTCTTTCTCCGATCAGAATGGCCCTAAACTATTACTAGGGGGCTTTTCTAGACTTGAAGTGACTTAAATCACACATGAACTCCAAACACAGTGGAAGAGAAGCTAGTGACAGTGACATCTCCAAATTATCTCCAAAGTTATAACATACCCATCAGAGTCAGAATGACTGTTCTCCAAATAAATTTAAGATCATTTCTACAGCATATCACCTTAAAGTACAATAAAGAGGGGGATAGGGAGAGGAATTTCAGATGTAATACAGAGGGGAATCATTTAAATTGGGCTGGGCATATATTCACACTTTGTGACCATCAGAAGAGACACTGGATGGCTGCATTTTCATTACAAATTATGCACAGTGACCATTGCTCGCTGGTGTGCAGCAAAACATGGCTAAAAACATGCCATACCAATGAAGAAAAATACAGCACAGAAGTGGCTAGGATAAGATGTCAAAAATCCTGAGGAATAGAGAGATTTAGCACAACAGAGATAAGAAAGGACTAAACTAATCATCTAGGCATATGAGGTCATCATAATTTTAATCTTCTATACAGAAGTACTTGAAAAAATGAAGTATGCAGATGTCAGTGCTTGGAAGATAAGAGCCTCCCTTTTAAAACTATTGATCTGAAGTGCACACAGAAATAAGATATACAATGGGGATCAGATACGTACTGAATTTAGTCCTCATTCCCTGTTGCATATTTGTTAAGAGATTTCTTTTTATTACTTTTTAATTCATTATTGTAAGTGTAATCTCAGTCAAGTCAAATCACTTCATTAATTAAAAGGGATTGAAAAGGTCCTTTGCTACCGGATTCCACAAAGGCCCAAAAGCTCAGGCCCGTTTAGAGGAGGTCGTATTTCATTTGCTGCCAGTGTCAAACCAGTACCCGTCGGGCTTCTGCTGGGCCCCAGAGACGAGCCAATCAATGTCTGCTCACTAAAGCCCCTCACACGAATCCATTTAAGCGATGTGGATGCTTCCTGTCGAAAAAAGAAATGGTCTCTTGGTATCTCTGATAGAAATTAGCCATGAATTAAGAGAAGCACAGTTGTTTTGGAAGAAAGCCAGAACCAGAATTAATAGGCCATCTGAGCCTCTTGAGTGTTGAATCCCATTTGTTAGCAATTCTTTATGAAAGGTTTCCCCTCCCTACACCACTTCTGACCAAACCCTGTATTACTGTCTCCTGAAACTAGTTAAATTTTAACCAGCTGGGAAAATATGAAAGAATACTGTCTTTTGTCAGACATAATTTTAGAAATTTGCTTCATGTTTGTACTACAATAACCCATTTGCCCTCTGTTTCCTTGAAAATACACTTTTCCTCATGACTCATCATCTCTCCATGCTTAGATGTGGCAGGATCACTGACACAGATGGAGTTACACTAGTCACGGGTTTGGTTCAATATAATTTCAGTAATTTTGGCAGAATCTTGTAAAGGCTTTCACTGTACATTTAATTACTATTATACTGTGTGAATGGAATAATCCATCTTGCTGCCAATCCTCCTAGCCTCAAAAGCTTTGCATATAAGTTTAGTGGTAATAAAATTAAAGAGCTTTTAGAAATCTCATTTTAAAATGCTCTAGACTCCCATTTTTACAATAGACAATTCAGTTCAAGTCTGGTTTCCCAAAGTTAGTTGAATCCTCTCCAATTTTTGGTGTCTAGGCATAAGAATTGCAGGTGGGAGAGTGGGTGGGCTGAGGGAGGGGAGGGCTTTTTTTTTTTGTTTTCTTTCCAAAACATGGCATCGGTCTGGTCTAATAACTAAAACCTCTAGGTTTTACAGAAAACCGAGTGTCTGTTTTTCTCAGAAAAGCATGTGATCCCTTATTGAATGGGACACCTCAAAAATTCACTACTGCAGCCAGGTTGCTCAATCCCTAAGCAAAGCTGTATGACTTGGAAGCAGGCAATGATGTACCAGGTGAACCTCTGCCTCACTATCCAATCACACAGAAAAAAGAAAATAAACCAAGAAAAAAACCCCAGACTAAATGTGACAACACATCTGTTCTCTTCAGCCTCCTAGTTTCTGGCAGAGTTTTGCTATACTTACCTGGGGTATCATATTTCTCTACTCAGACTGTAATATTTACAGGCTTTTTTCATTCTACTAATACCATCCCTGGAACAGTAAGACATTAATCCAGGTTGATGCTTTGAATGCTCAGGCTATGCAAATCAATAATTTGATAATAATATTTATAAGCACATAATTGGGAATGTGATTAGTTTTAGAATCATCAGCTAGCTCAAAGGGTCTACTTGGTGTAGTGAATACTTGAAGCAGTAAATGGGCTTTTTAATCATTCGTTCACAACATGTTGATTTTGGTTATAGGGAAGGTTAAACCTGACCTTTATTGGCTTCTCTCCTGCAGACAAGTAGGTGGTTTTACAGTTATTTCTCTCTTTCAGACACATACAACCCAGGAACTTGCAGGACAGAAGACATAATCTGAGTAATTTAATTTTTAATTGTGGCAGGGAAGAATTTTCCGGTTTCTTTAAACTGAAGCAGTCAAGTGATTATTTGGCTACTTCCTGACTTCTCATTTGTTTTCATTATTTTCAAAGGCCTTTTTTTAATTGATTATGTTTTGAAGAAGAAATAGCAGAATTTTAACAAATGTCTCTGCCAGTCTTAATTCTAATTGCAATATCATTTCATCATTTAGTAAGTCTTGGCAAAAATACCCCACGCATTAGAGCACACAGAAGAATCTTGTAAACAACTAGTCTGCCAGGCATCAGCTATAATTAATTTTCACTTGATTTGCATTGTCTGATTTCATTATCAATCAGAAGATACCCATTTCTAAAACAGTCCACCATATTAATGTTCTTTTGCTCTGAAGGAGACCTTAGCATTTAATCATCTATGATCTATTCATATATTTGGCACAAAAAGAAAAGCATACGACAATTTACTAACCACTTAAGGAGAAAGAAAAAAATTATATATTGCCTGTCATTATTGGGATTTTTTAAGCTATTTCAAGACTAGCTGGGACTGTTAAACAAGACAATGGACACAACCACATGGAAAGCTTTGAGTATAAATCATCGTTTCAAAGCATATTTTGCTAGTGGAGATGACGCATCATGACGACAACTGTCCCACACACCTTTAGCTAATGAAACACACTAATGTGTCTTCATGATATTGCCAAAGTGACAAACATCTAAAAAGTCCTCAATTTTGCTATAACTGCCTGATCTTGTTGTATACCACATGAGGTGTAAACAAACCCCAGCCTTCTTAAAAAATCTCCTCTTCAGGTCACTGAAATCTCTTCAAAGATGCACTGACTACTTGTGCTGTGAGGACTGGGTCTGAGATATTTTAAGTGTCAGGCAGACAGATAGGCAACAAATATGCAGATCCAGGTGGAGAATCATGTGCAACAGCAGGACTCCCACCAATTATTATTGCATTATCTCAGTCAAATGCCTGTTCTCACCCCAAAAGAAGAGAGAAATAAAAAGCAAAAAAGAGGAAAGGAAAAATGCACTCGGTGCAACTCTATCAGTATTGACAGACAGGTACAAGGAAGAGTTCTTAGAGGTAAATGGAGACACAGGCTTACAGGATTATAAAAGTGGTTTAATCGCAATTATTTCCCAGAGCCTGCCTAAAGACAAATAAAAGAACCTGCAGCAGAACAAAGGTTTTGAAGGTTTAAGAACTGTTGTTGCACTTTAAGGCCAAGGAACTGAAAAACAGAGACAGCTGTTTGGATTCCCAAATGCAGTGTCTCCTTCATGTTTGTCTCCATTGCAAGGCCTGGTGGTTCCTCTCAGCTTTGCAGCTCGGTGAAACAATGGTTCACAGAACGCACACATGCACAATCTCTACAAAACACCTTGTTCTGGCCACTTTGATTTGCTTCTATGAACCCTGTGCCAGGTCACAAGAAACCATCTATTCTGCCTGCTAAATGTACACTCCTGATGCCAGTTTCCACCCCATGAGCACCATGTTCCAGCCCGACAGCTCTCTAGAGCCTGCAAAATACTATATATTTGCACTTGCCCAGTACAGTTTGTCAAGAATCTCTTTTATCTTATAGTCTCAAGCCATTTCTTTTCAAAGGGCTATTTTTTTTCTTTGTTGTTCTTCCCTCTTTCTTACCTCCCCCTAAGAGAATTCTAAGGGATTAATTGATTTGTAAAGGTGACAATGCCATTAATGTGTCTATTATTTCTAGCGTGGCTCTGACCACAACACAGATAATTGTTGCACAAATAAATATGAGCCTAGCAACATTGTTTTAAAGACATCAAAAGTACCAAAACAGCTTAGAAGCCCTTCTCCCAGTACTACCTTCAGAAGTGTTTACACAATATTACTACATGTTTCTACATTAAAGGTAAAGTATGAGGCATGCCAGAAGAAAATGCCACTTGTCAGTAGTTAAAAGGGTTATAAAAAGTAAAGATATTTCATGACACAACACAACAGAAACACCAGCCTGCTTTCATATGGCTATAATCCTCTGGAAGGCAAGTAACACCCAACATGCACACAGCGAGTTACTGAGCCACAGCATTTAAACTACTTTGTTTTTAAGCCACCTTTTTTCCCCTGCCCCCCCAGCCAAATACAAAGCAAGTCTGGAAGCAAATAAGAAGCTAAGCTGGCAAATGGACTGAAGAATACTACTGAAGCCGACAGGGACTCCCTAGATTTCAGGTTTGCGTCTTTTACAGGTACAAAGGGTAGCAATATTTTATCTCATCTTTTTCAGAAGTAGAATTCAGGTAGATACAGAGCAGTCTCCACTTCCTTAGCCATATCAAAGGCATCCCCAGAAAAGGTTTTTTAGCTTTTTGTACTTTCCCTTTCAACAAATATGAATCATTAGAGCCTTCAGTTGGATCCCATCTTTCCTGACTATTTATGCAGTGCTGAGGACAAAGCAGAAGAGCCCCTTGAGCAACGGAATTTTTGCATACATGCTTTAGAGCCTGTAAATCTTGGTATTAGTAAGATCCTTCTTATACCATAAATGCAACAGAAGTTTAGAACATGCATTACCATCATGCAAGGCCACAGAGTGATAGCAAATATCATAACTAGACCTGTGAAGAGCCTTTATAACACAGGGAAGAGAGAAAATTAATTTATTCTACCTTCAATAAGCAGCACAACACTTTCACTTTCTGCAGACAACAGTTCTGGAAACAGGAAGTCAAAGTTGTCAAACATCTGTATCCTGCATATCTAGTGGACCATATGCCAAACAAATTTCTTCTATGGCTCATAAGGCCTCTTCACTCTGTGATAAGGACTGCATAGCAGACTAGTCTGGGTGCATGGTAGGGCACTAACAACGCTTGTTTTCATAAAATATCTAACAACTTAATATTTTGAGGCCACTGTGCTTCTAAACATTCAATTCAAAATTTATGGGTGGAAAATGAGGTGTGAGAGAAAAAAATGCACAGAAAAAAACCCCATAATTACAGAGAGAAAAATTCACAGGGATGGCTTCCCTAGGAAAAAGAGAATGGCAGTGTGGCTGCCACCCATGTCCTGCTAAGCGACTTTCTGAACTTCTTGGCTTTACATCTTCAAAAGATGTGACACACACCTTGGCATCTTTCTGATGTCTGGAGTTCAACACATTGACTTCAACAGAATCTTTCTGTCAGCCCCACCAAAACACTGAGAGAATTATGAGCTGCAAATGAGAGGGGAGATCTTCAGAGGAAGAGTTGCTATCTGCTATTATAAGTGACATAGTGAAAGCAATTATCAGATAAAGGTAGACCCAAGCAGGAGTCTTCTGAAATTTGCTTTGAATGTCTCTCTCAAGTGACTGCACTGTATGCTGTCCTATGCTAAAAACACTCTGCCAAACTATACAAACAGAATTACCTATTGTTTGATTGTCATATAAGATGTGTTTAATTGTCATATAAGTCTTGTACCCTGTGGCATTTACAGACCCTTCATGGTCCCTTTGTGTTCCCAGGATAGTTAAACAGAGATGTATGTACCCATGAAATATAAGCCTTTCATTAATAAGGGAGTGTGGTTCATGGCATTTCAAGCCTAAGACCCACAATGGTTTGTGGGCGCTTTCACCACTGGAGCCAGACTAAGGTCCCATTTCAGCAAGACACTGGAAAAGTACAGAAATTCCATTCTATCGCTGTTCAACAAAACACTTGAACTAGCTCTTTCCAGAGTGCCCAAACTGCAAGTGTGTCCTATTCAGGTGCCAAAAATGCTAGCTTCCTCCCATTATCACCTAAGATGTTGTTCAGGTTCACTGGGAAACCAAAATAGTTCCAATGAACAGCTAAAAAGCAATTTTTCTTCTCATTAGCTTCCTTTTCCCCCCTTCTCCTTATGTTTCTTTGTTTCTTTCTCCTTCATGCTGTAGCAAACTTTGGCAGCACTGCAGAATGCTGATGAGACACATGCTTACTGTGTGAAATCCCAACAGCTATTTTTGGCCAATACCTGGCATGAACTGCCTCCTCTTTGAGGACTAAGGGAGTTTGCTTATCAGGCCCTCTTAAGGAGTTTAGTGCTCCATTACGACTTGCAAAAGGCTTGCAAGTTTTACAAAACTGACATCAAATTAGTAACATACTCCAGCAACCCTTGAAGCATTCCTAGCAGTAAGGTGACTTGTCCTTTGAGAATACAAAAAACCATAACAAAAGTATTTTTATTCCATCTCTAAAACCAAGATCAACTCTGTGTATGTAAAATGCTTGTTCATTTACTTTGTCACTATTTTATTCTTTGAAAAGTGTTGGTCAAGTGCAGGGTTATCACAAAGGACAATTATACAAGTGTTAACAAAGTATTTCCAAGATGTGTCAATCCTGACGTGTCACAGCCCTCAGACTGTCCCAAGGAAGACCTGTCACTTACAGCCTCCAGTACCCTGTGAGAAGATACCTATCAACACCCAAACTGAAGACCTGAAATATAATTCATAGAATCATTTAGACTGGACAAGACCCTTAAGATAACCAAGTCCAGCCATAAAAGCATGCTGATCTTACTGCAAAGAACTAATTCCATGATGTTTAAGGCATCCTTACCTCTGAAGATTTACAAACCAATATTTCAAACCCGATTTGCTACCTCTAAACATCAAAGAAAAAGTTCTGTTTTTTTTTTTCATTCCATCATATCTAAATAGATGATTAAGGAAATATTTGACTTAAGTTGAGAAGTGATTGCATTTTCACGTTTCCCAATCTCCTGTTCATACTCAGAAGAGGAAAAAAAGTGGAACTACTGCAAATAAGGTATGCTAAAGGTACCATTTACCACAGAAAGCTGAAGGTTGGAGCGTGGGAACACTGGTAGTTACTATCTAACCTTTTCTGATCACTAACTTACCCATTCTAAATACAACTTCAGAAAGAAAAAGAACTGAGGAACAATTTGAAGGTGGTTTCTAGAGACAGAGGAAGAAGTCAGATCCCATTCACTCATCTAAAAAGAGGCTTCCTAACCCTTTCCTCCTGGCCTTGAAATCTTCTTGATATCCCATTTACTTCTTTGACATCTGAACCAAGTGCCCCAGCCTATTCCCTCCACGGGAAGGGGTTTCACTTCTGTGAGCTCAAATAAGAATGACTTTTTCTATTTTGCTTTGTTAACATGATGAAACATAGTGGTTTGACAGAGGGAATTGTCAGCAGGGGAATGTGCTTCATCCTCTAGTCACCTCATTTCATGAAGTTTAGTCAGCAGGTATATCAGAGCCATTTTAATTAAATAGGTCACTAAAGAATCTTCTTACCTTGAAAAATATGTGGTCAGGACTTCACCTGAGCTGAAAGGTTTGAATTTCATTAGGAGTTTAAAGTGGGTTGGCAGGTTTTTTCCCATCCAAATACAACTAACACCCATTTTTCAACACATCAATACAGCTATTTGCATAAAGCATTGATTAGAAGTCATTATAATCACAAAAATGTTAATTACACCAATTTATTCCCAAACTGTTGTACCTTAAGCTTGTTTGTGTTGAGCAAGAAAGAAGGTTAAAGCAAGAGAGAGAATCAGCCTTGGCTTTCTCTCTGAGGGCAACTTTTCACACATGGAGGACTCCTATCCTGTAAATACCAAATTTTCTATAGAAACAGGCTTTTCACCCAGTGTTGTTTCACAATTCTCCATACTCTTTCAAACCCTTGGTCTACTCACCACCAAACAGGCTCCTTACAGGCATCTTTATGAGTCAGTGGGTTTGTAAAAAACAGAGAACAGCAAAGCATTCTAGTGTGCCCCAACTACCAGATGGAGGATATGATTTCTGTGGGACTGGTACAAACTCAGAGCTCTGAGCAGCTCTGAAAAGTCAGATCCTGCAGTGTCACTGATCTGATTCCATTCCTCACTTTGCATTCTACACAACATTTTATCTAATCAGTTTGTGGAAACCTCTTGATTCCTGCTTCTGCTCCCAAGGATGGCTATATCATGTTCACTCTAAATACTTAAAACCTATCACATCATGTCATTTTTGAGGGTGTTAGCAGTCCTCTTCCTCTTATTTTCCAAGAAAAGCAAAATGACTGCCATGTCCAGATTTTTCACCTGTGTCACACTGTCCAAGCAATTTGGTTTTCCTCTTAACCATTCTAAAATGTCTAAAAACAAACTAACCAAACAAATGGAAAAATTCTCTATTTAGTAGCATATATTCTTCACTAAAATTGCCTTTGGTTTGAGATCTCTTATAGAAAGACAGTCTAGGCTGTCTGTGTATAACATAGCCATGGCTTACAGTTGCCCGTACTGACAAGGATAAGTTGGAAGAGGAAATTTTGCATTTTCTTTGCACTGTTAGGTACAAAGAAGTTAGCATTAATTTCATAATGTTGGATCCACAAAGTACATGCAATGAAGGAAATTATATATAAAAACCTATTCAACTCCTAGGAAAAAAAAATTACTTTTTGCACCATACAGACATATCCAGCAGCAGCATACAAGGAACGTGCATTTGCTAGAAGCAGATTTAAAGTTACAATAGTACTTCTTATGTCATGAAAGTCAGTGCCATGCAGGCACAGACAATGAGTCCATTTTCCCAACCCTTTTCTTAAACTGCCAGTAAAGAATTATTATATTTTTAAAAAAATATTTCTCGGCTCAAAATACTTGGTGTGCAATATTTAAAGTAGTATGATAAGGGTCTGTTTAAAGTTATGTTACTGCCTCAAATTAAAACAATAGACTGACTGCTGAATCATTCTGTCCTGATTGCTACAGTGCATGGTTTGAAACAGTGATATGGCCAGGTGTTTAAAGGACTTTGCTACTATCTGAATGGAAAAAAATCACTTCAATGTAACATGACAGCAACTATAAGTCCTATTGTGAAGTGCACCTACAGATTACCTTACGGAGGGTAACTTTCCTATATCAAGATTACAGAACTCAGAATACAAAACTTTACAACTTCACTTAGCACGCTATTTTTTCATGTCTTAGTTCGAGTGAGAACTAAGATACCTATGTTGGCCAAGAAATAATCCCTCTCCTTTAAATTTAGAAAACAGAACTTTAATTAGGAAAAACATATGTAAAGGAAAAGATAACAGTTCTTAACNAACGAGTTGTCCTCTACATCTTCTGAGCCCCGTTTATGTACCCTCAGGGAGCACCCAGTCCCTCCTCCAGGGCAGAGACTCACACAATGGGTGATTAACTCTGTGAGTCATGGGGTATTGTTGAACCGTTGATGGCCCATTAACAGCCACACCCCCTCAGGCTGGGTGTGGAGGTGCTAACAACTCCCTGGGCAGCTGCTGCAAATGGTCCATTGTTCTTGGGAAATGAATAGAGGGGGTAGAATACATAGCTTTAATCACCCCCCCACAGTGATAACTGGTCCCTCCTGCTGAACTAGGACACTTCACCAAAAACTGAGATGGATATGCTGCATGGAGCTGACAAACACTACCATTTTGGCAAGACTTGGTTACTGATCCCTCAAGCCTTTTTCATATTTAGCCCAGGCATTACATGTCTGTACAGGTAAGTCTCTTCTTTTGGTCACCATAAGAAACCACAAAGTTCAAAGAAAACCACTGAAATGAAAGGCAGCTACTGAAGATTTCCAAGCTAAACTGGTAACTTACCTAAACTCAGACTGACTGCCTCTGATTTCCCATATACTGGTCAAATAAAAGAAATGCCAATTTGAGGACAGTTGTGGAGCTTAATATACCCTTCTGAGATTATCAGAGCACTGTAATATTAACTCCTCTGTGGAATAGTTTGGCCACTGTGCTTGCATAACCCAAAAAGTCACAAATAAAATACCTGACAAAGTTTTGTAATAACAGAACACGTGTAAAGTTCATGGAACAAAGATTTAGAATGCAATTGTTAATACATCAGCAGAATACCCTCCTATTGATACAGTTGAAACAACAGGAAAAATCAGTTTCCATGGGTTTCAAGTTCAAAGAGCTTTTTGGGCTTGTTTTTAGACCCAGAAACAGATTAGCAATGTCTTTGGTATGAAATCACAGGGTCCTGTCCTAGGTTTTGGTAAGCTGGCTCCAGTAAGCGAACCAGCATTTCCAAGTAAATTATCTACTGTAAACTATGCATGGCAAAGGCCAGTAAAAACCAGAGCACACAAACTGCATAATACCAAACTCAGAACTTCCTGACAGTTTTAGGTTTTTTAGTAGACTACTGAATTTTCACAGCTAGAAAGGTAAAGTCATAATTTTAGGGATTTGCCTTTTTTCTTTCAAAGGTAAAAACCTTTTTGGAGGCCACTGTATTAAAATTACAGATATAAACTAATAATCTTTGGTATTAAAAGATATTTTTAAAACCCTCTACACCCATCTTTCTCTCCCTTCCTTGGGAAAGGATTTTGTGTCTCACAGAAACCATCTGGCTAAAAGCAATTGAATGCATAATCCTTTACACTTGCATCCATGCCCTTCCAAACACCATTTCTTTAAAGATGAAAGTCTGAGGATCTGGCTCTAGGCCCAGCCAAAAGGGAAAAGCAAATGAATAGAGCTGACAACCACACAGCCTAAGCCCAAGGCTGCATTAACTACTCTGTATCTTCTTTTATATGTTCTTGAAGGCCAATAGCAACAGCTGATGAGAACCTCAGAGCCACAATTCCAATGGCCCTGGAGAAGAACAATAAGAACTCAGGCTTGAAAGACATCTCCAGGCTTCCACACATATCTAGGGGGTGAAAGATTTGGGCAAGAATCAAACCTATTCACTGAAAAGTTTTGTCTTGTTGCACTCCCTTGTTTCTGTGGGAAGAGATTATCCACATGAGAACTACCCAAAACACCAGACTATAAATATCTTCTCATCACTGGAAATCATGACCATCCATCAGAGGATTATCAAAGACTGGTTTATGAATGAGTCAGACTTCAGACCTAACATCATTTATGAGTTAAGGCAGACATGGATATTTCATGCAAGTCAGACAGAAAGAGCATACGATTTTCTGTCATGATCATTTATGAGGTCCTGACCTTAATGTAACCTCTCTTCACAGTGCCTAAGACTTGTTTTCTTTGGTAATTCCTGTGAATTAGCCTTTTTGCTTAGCTGTCTAAACTAGTTTTTATCACATGTAAAAGCCTTTTCATGAAGCAACAGAACAGCTTTGCTTCTTACCTTTAAAAATCTCTCCTTTTTTTCCTGTATATTGATACAATTTCATAGTGAGGACAATTTTACATAAACTATTTTCCACTCCACTGAATGTTATGTCGCTCTACATGAATATATTTCTTGGTTGATGCCAAGGCAAAATATTGCTATAAATGCTGTATTTTCATAAATGCTATTCTTTGACTTTTTAATAGATTCATTCCATGCATGCTATCAATACCAAGTCTTACTGATGGATCTGTATTAAGCTGCCAGAATAATTTCCTCTGTTGCCCCCACAGTCTTCACCTATGAGTCAAAGGGAAAAAAGATCACTGGCTCTTCTGTATTTCAAGGCAACCAAGTGATCAAGATGGAGGAGAAGCTCCAGTGACTTGAAAAACTCCAGTCAGTAATACGGAAACAGAAAAAGGGAATTTAAGATTTAAAAGTTCTAAGTGAAAACCAGGTTTGTTTGGTTTTTTTCTTTTGGTTCATTTTTTAAAAAAGACAGCCGTTGAAATAACAACAATACAGAATGGCCAAATTCAGAGCCAACAGCTGATGTGAGTAAGTTCAATAGTAATAAGTTAATGTCAGGTCCAGCTGTAAGTTTCCTATAGCATGTAACATATGAGAAATCCCTACGATCATAATGCTAATAATGCAGAAGATGAAAGACAGTGTGACTTTACCAAATTTAGACTACTTTTAAGTATCATTTGGCTCACATTGGACACACATTTTGTTCTCTTCTACATTAGTTTAAATCTAAATTTTGAGTAATTGACTCCAGGGTTATATTCCTCTAAAGGAGACCAAAGATCCGTGCTGCCTAGGCTTGTTTCTGGAAAAGGCCCAAGAATACTAGCAAAAGCTACATATTTTATTCTAGCTTTCCAGTATGTTGGGAGTAATTAAGCAAGGTGCATTAAATCCAAATGCAGTGACTTTGATTCTACATTCACATATCTAAACCAAATTTTTCCTTGTCTTTTTTGAATTTATATTTACCAATGTGTTCCCATTTGTCTTTGTCCATTTTCTAACTGCCTAGTTATATCCCTTATGAGTGTACCCTTTATGCCTAAATAGTTCCCCTGGCCTTTTTAGGGTTTCTGAAACATCATACAGAGTTCTCCCTATTTTTGATAAGCTGTCCATTATCACAAAGATTGAACTTCTGAGATGCAAGTTTTGTCACTTTCTGGAAATAACAAACCCATAAAACTATTTTCAAGCTATGCTGTATTTTTTCTGAGCCACTGCCAAATATGAAATAGCAAACAACACATACTGCCTTTAATCATCTAGCTTGTGTGATGATTGCATTATAACACAAACAGTTCTGTCCAACTTTCTACTTATTCATGAAAATTGTCACACTGTTAAAAGCAGCACCAAAGTGGTTCTGCTAATACAGCTTCATATCAGGAACAAAGACCTTGGTAGAAGATTTTGGCCAATCCCTGTTCTATCTTATACCTTCTAACATAATTCAGGACAACAAGGGTGTATGGTCTTTCGGCTTGAAGGACAGTTCTGAAACAGGACTTCATATCCAAAGACTAGAAAGGCAACAGATTTGCATTCTTATTTGAGTTACTGTTAAAGTCAAATCTCACAAAAGGTGTGAGCTCAAGGAGTTCAGATCTCCAGCTGCTTTTAGTCCATGCTGCTCAATGGTTTATACAGAACGCATGGCCCTCTGTGGGGCTGGAAACCCATCACAGATAGACAGGGAGAACACAAGATGAAGTTGCCACAAGGCAGCCCAAATGCATTTGATCACACCTCTTCCTGAATCTGCAATCTTCTACAGTCTATTTTTGCAGTTCATCACCACAGAAAACACATGACCTTTAATGAAAGATTTTAACCTTCATCTTTAAAGACTTTTAAGGTGGGGTATAGGAGACAAGTTACAGTAACAGCAGCAGAAAGAGTGGGAGACATTTCCTAAGAACCAACAAGTATCCTATTAAAGTCTCCCATGCACATGAAGTTTGGAATACAGTTCTTTATCATCCTAATTTTGCTTTTTAAAGTTGAGGCTCCACCTCACAATAAAACAGAGAAGAGAAACACATTCACAAGAAGCAGCTGCTTTGGGCTTGGAAGACCAAACCTTTAGGAGTGCATGCAGCTTATGTCAGTTTGCATAACATTACCTATAATATTGTGTTATTTTATTTCTTAAGCAACCTTCAGCTACTTCATTAGTAAAAGAAGTGGCAGTTCAGAGGTGTTTGCTGATGGGATATTGTTTGAAGGTTCCCTTATGGTGTTGTGAGGCACCAGGTGAAACGGAGGAGAAGGGGAGTCATTGGCAGTATCTGCACATCCTAATGAGGTAGTCACTGGCATGGAGGCCATATCATCACCTTGACTTAGTGCACAGAAAGTTTCAGCTTTTACAGTTTAAGGTCTCCATCATGTCACTTCATATTATCTAGCACTGAAATCTTTATCTCTATTTAATACCGGAGCTGCGGGGAATCTGAACATCCTGCTGTCCAGTGGGCGTACTTTTATGTCACTATTAAAGCTGTTAATCTGGGAACAATGTGTACATGTGTGGGCTGTGGAGCACAAGTTGTGACTGGAGCTTCGGCATCATTGTCATATTCAGCCAAGTATGGATCCAAAACAATGCTGCTGCCAAAGTTTTAATCTTTGCAGTCCAGAAATGCTATTAATAAATTAGAGATGATGAAAATTTGGAAGATACTACATAATCACTAATGTACAGCTGAATCTGCGCCTCAACACGAGAAGGTTAAGATATAAACTGTGACCGCGATCTCTAAGCATATAAACAAGGAACAGACTTTGATAAGAAAAGCCCTCAAAAAGTGAAGACAGGAAGTCCTGGTTTTGGGAAGCCAAAATTAAACAAAGGTAGACAAATACTAGAAATTAATCCTATTTGAGAACTACTTTTTTTTTAAATAATATTGTTAATCAAACACTGGACCTGCACAACATCCTTGTGGGTTTCTTTATACCTAGCCAATTTTAAACATCTCTTCTAATAGTTTCCCTGTACAGTAGGATTCCAGATTAGTTCCAAGCCATACCTTACATACATATGTCTATGAATCTTTCTCTTGTCCTATTCATGGAATGCCTGCTGGCATCCATT
The DNA here is from genome assembly GCA_013396655.1 of Campylorhamphus procurvoides. Classification (NCBI taxonomy): domain Eukaryota; kingdom Metazoa; phylum Chordata; class Aves; order Passeriformes; family Dendrocolaptidae; genus Campylorhamphus; species Campylorhamphus procurvoides. The sequence goes on from WBMV01003337.1 coordinate 686,983, forward strand.
TGCCTTAGTTTTACTGCAGCCATAGAGTGATCTGATGTAAGGAAGGTTTTGGGGTTTTTTTTTTTCCTAAAAAAATGTTTTCTAAAAGAGATCTTAGATGCTTCTTTAGACAGAACTACTAGAAAACTGCTCAAACACATGTTCTCAGCTTTGACATATCACTCCTAAACATTTTGTCCTTGTTGTTTTTAACACATTTAACATGACTACACAGGTAACACATTTACTTTGCATTGAGTAGTGACTAAGCCCAACATTTTCTCTTTCTCCCTCACATCACTATTTTATAGCTCTTCAACGTTGGTAATTTTAGCAAAATTGAGATGCTTTGTCCAAGTAATTGTTAGCATGCACTTTAACTTGCTACTATACTATTAGATACCACAAATGGAAAATTGCTTCAGAACAAGATAGAGCTAGGATTTCAAATATTGGTTTTCATTTTTTTTGCACATGCAATTATTTGCTGGCGCAATCTATCACACACAGGTGTCTAAATAGATTACTGTACCTCACTATAATTTACAGTGACATATTAGAGGCTAAGCTAAATTTGTAATCCTAAAGATCTAACGTGAGCCTCAAAAACCCCAGGATATTTAGAATTAGTACACTTATTTTGGCATATTACGACTAAGTAGTATGACAAACAATATGCAATATTATGAGAATTCATCATCCTCAAGCCCACAAGAGGATGAATTACCGATATATCAGTCTCCACAGTAGAGACTTCTTTATCCAGATTTCCTCATTTTTCCTATTTGATACTTGTAACAATTAAAAAGCCCTATAAGCTAAGAGCACTCAGAGTTGATCAGAGAAGATCAGGATATATGTTCACAAGTTTACTCCACATACACATGCACCACCCTGCCACCCAACTTCAGTGATGCAAAGATACACTATTTGTTTGTCTTTTCCTCCAGTTTGCTTCCTGGGAATTTTATTTGATTCCTCATAATTTTTGCACTGGGAGAGACAGATGGAGAAGACTTATAAAGAAGATCTTTATAATCCAATCATCATTCTTACGTTCTTTCACCCTCTCCCCTTTTAATTATTAACAAAAAGAACAAAGTCAAACTGTAACATCTTGTAACTGAGTAAGAACAATATACCCCCAAACTTCCCTAGGTATAAGAAAGACTGTCTTTAAGAGCAAAGGGTGCTCCTATAGTCCAGGTTTGGTTCTTGGCATTTCTACACTCAAAAAGTACAGCTTAAATATTATGGACACGTGCAAATAACTATCCTTGTCACATCTGCCCTAAGCAGTATTATCTACAGTATTTATCTGCTTTGTGGAGATGTCTGCAATGTAAGTAATCATAAAGCAAGCTGGAAACATGACCTCCATCAATCTACAGTACATGCAAATGCTTAATTTAATTTTTCCATCAATTTCCAAATGAATGAGGCTCATTGTATTGAAAAATAAAAACAGCTTGGCCTTTGACTTCATTTGAGATTACTTTTCCACATTAATGTCCTCAACAGTGGAGTTGCAGACTTTGGAAGAATTAGATGAAAAAATATTCAGACAATACCCATTTGATCTTTACACTTTTCCACCCACACTTAAGGCCAACAATGCAGAGACGCATTTAAAGTAAGTGCACATTCAGACATCAGCGCAGGAGAACTGAAGGCATTGGTGGTAAAAACTTATGACATTTACTGTCAAACAAAAAGGAGAACATACTCAAAAGACCAGAAGACCAGAACCTTGCTTCCAGTGTGCACAGCCTACATAATACATTGGTAGCCTTGTCTCTTCTGCTAACAAGTTTTCCATATTTAGTCATCCTGAAGAGAACCATTTAATTAAGCACAGAGATTGAGAGAGGCTGTTCACTATGATTTGAATTTCATTTTGTTTTGCATCCATTGTCAATGAACATAAATTGTAGAGCTATTAAAGATAGAACTCAGTCAAAGTTTCACACTGCTTAAGTAAAGTAAAAGGGAATTTAACTACACACATATTGACATTGCAATCAGCCAGGATATATGGCTGCAGTGTACCGTCATATGTGCTGGGCTTAATCAAGCTAATTTAATCAACAGAAGGGAAGACACAGTAGAACAAGCTTAATGTAAGCTTAGGGGAAGCAGTAAGCCTATAGAGCCTATACTGCTCTCATCCATGCCTCCCATTTGGACTGGTTGTCAGAGAGATGGTTGCAACTCCTCAGTCCTTGGGGAGGTTCTGCATCCACGCAGAGAGTGGGGAGGGGGCAGGCAGGAGGTTAATTGATATCTGCTGGCAAGATGCACTTGCTGGTCAGGTTGGGAAAACAGTGTCTCACGCTCACTTGCCAACATGTGCCTTACATCAGAGCAAGCAGGAGGTGATGCAAGAGTCAGGTGTCTGGCTCAGTGCTAGAGCTTCTCACACTGGGAATTTCCACCTAGACAGGTAACAGATTTAATTCCTTTATGTTGATCAGATTGCGCAAAGCATGTCATTACATTCAGTTTTCATTCCATGCAGACAAGGTGCACCACGTTTACTCGAGGGACACAGGAGAAAGAAGCCCTCTTGTTAAAGGACTGATAAATGGAATGGATGCATCTCTGACAGAGATGACATCTGGATGCATTACTATTTTAATATTTACTTTGTCTGAAGTGTTTAATTTAAAAAATTTAATTCTTTCTCACCTCTCTAAAAAAAAGCAACATAACGTAGCAAAGCATTTTTACAGCTCCACTGTTAATCATGTATTTCAGAATAGTAAATGACATTCAGAAATGAGCGTGGCCCCAGTGGTGGTCAATAACAGATGGGAGGGTAACAGATTCTACTCACAATGTCACATCAGAAAATGGGAAAGTGAATATATGTGAAAAACTAGGGGGTAGCCCTGATGACAATGATGGAAGGCTCTGGGTGCTTTATTGTGAAAGAAATATAAAGGCCACAAATCTCTTGGAATTTTAACTTGAATTTAAATTACTCCAAATTTAAACTTAAAATTGTCCAAAAGTTTGGAGAGCCTAATATAAATCTTTTCTCTCACGGGAAGTGAACCAAATTGCAGAACAAGGAAAATAAAGTCAACTTTCCTACATGAGTGCATCTTGCTTGGAATAAGGAATTTGGCAGGCAAGCTTCAGGTATAGTCAATTTATGCCACTCTGGCTTTTTACTCGTGAGCAGACTATTACTGTCCTTCACTGACCATGATATCTTTGTTTTAATGTCAGAATACCTTACAGAAAGCACCAAACTGAGGACAATGTCTGTGAGTAATGTCTTTCTAGCCTTTGCCTAGCTCCAAACAAAACCATCCCATTCTATATATTCTTGAGTTGTGTATAACCCATTTTTGCTACTTAGACTCTTTCCTTCACTATTTCCCACTGTTCTCTAACAGATTTTGTTTTCTGATTGGTGGTACAACTCTTATCTGGCATCAATGCAGGATTAGCATCATTGTCACCAGTGACATCTTTATACTGGGAAATATCTTATTTGAAACTCAAACACCACCAGGACAAAAGTAAAACTTTCAACAACTCATTTTAATCAATTTAGGCCCTTCAAATACAAAAGCTTAAAAAGTCCTTTTGACAATACCTCTGTCTTTCTGATCTCTAGCTGTTCTGTATTCAACCTAGTTTAGAAAGATGCCCAAGTGAACCTTCTTTAACTTGCTGACTGTGAACTAGCTGCTTTGCTCTAATCATGGTTAGCTGGTTTGTCTCACAGTGCTGCTCTCACTGCTCCCACCAAAATTTACCAGACCTTCCCAGTCTCCCACTCTGTTTCCTTTTTCCTCTGCAAAGGAAGAGCACATTTCAGAAAAAGGATACCCTATGACTTCGAATTTGGAAAACATCCCTCAGAAAACACATAGAGAAAGCATAAACAGATGCCACTTCTACCAGCACAGTTTACTAACGACCTTCAGAGTAGCTCAACATCAGAACAGAGAGCAGCTTTTGTTAGAAAAGGGGATATCATAGACTGGAACATCATATACTGTCAAAGGACCTCACCTGCGCAATTCATTGCAGCACAATATTAATGAGAGTTTATCACTCTTTGAAGACTATACAGGAATCAAAGCCAGGCTGCTGTGGCCATTTGAAATGCTTGAGCTCATCATTATTTGGTATCAATTCAAATACTTAGGTAAAGGACTGATGGCATATTTGTGATATACCAACAAGTCAAGCACATTATAGGTAGTAGAGATTGAGTAATTGTTTCCAGAAGAGGTAGTTTGTTTCTTTTTTCTTTTAGAGATAAGAGAAGGGAAATACAGTAACAGTCTTTTTGCACTAGCAACAGGTATTACTACATATGGCAAGGAGAGAAAGAGCACAGCATGCCTTTTGAGCCAGAAGACTTACAAATGACGTCATACCTCCAAGTACTTTAGAATTCAGCACCAGAGAGAAGTGCACCGAATGGATACTGAGATGCAATTTCTGTTATTAAAATTATAGGATAATAACTAATGTCAGGATGACCACCAAGAAATCTGATAGGCCTTGCAATGTGAAGGGGATTGATCTCTAATTTTCTATACTGCTCCACTGGCAGTGACAGAAGACTAACTACATGAGAGTAATGATGAAAGTGGATATTAATTACAAATTCTTTACCAAAATGTAGCCTCTTATTGCATTATCACCTACTCTTGATAAGAATAACTGCTTACTGTCTCAGGAGCTTGTTTTCAAGTTACATCCAAATTTATGTGTATACAGTGATAAAAACTACATCACACAGACTCTTTTCTCTCCTCCAGGAATTAAAAACTCCTAAAACATATTTCTGTTCCCAAGACAGAGATAATATCCTGCAACTTCCTCTCTCGCCTTTTACAAAGCGTCTCCCAAACAACTTCCACGTACATTCTCTTTTCTGCACTAGCAGCCATTGGTCTTCTCATATTAGACAGTTTTGGAATAATGTAGTTCATTAAAAAAAAACAGCAGAAAGGGCTGCAAAAGTGTTTTCCACCGTTTTGCTAAAAATAACAGCCATTTTATATTTCCCTGCAAAATTCTTCACGTAGAAACGTAAAGCGGAACCATAGACTAGAATCATTAACGCTGGAAGGGACCTTTAAGACCATCAGGTTGAACTCCCAACCCAGCACCACCAGTGTAGCCCCAGAACCAATAAATCACATCATCCAGCACCAGATCCAGACACCCCTTAAACACCTCCAGGGATGGTGACTCCACCACCTCCCCAGGTAACCTATTCCAATGCCTGACCGGCTGAACGGTGAAACATTTTTGCTAATATCCAATCTGAATCTCCTTTGTCTCAGCTTAAGACCATTTCCAGAAAGTACAGATCCCTGAATCAAATCAAACAAATTTCAAATATTCTTCTTCCTAATATTTAATAAGACTGAATTTATAACTTCATTTTACAAAATGCAAATCATTTCTTAATTAGGCAAACTGAACACTCTTAATTTGGAAGCATCCAGAAGTGTACCCCATTGATCTCAGCACTCTTTGCTTTTATTTAATGTCTTTTATCTGTACCTTTGTTTTGGCTAGGTAACCTCCAAAGGCTTTATACATGGTTTTTTTCCTCATTTTTGCACTCCCACAAAAGTAAAAGATGACAGGTAATAATATAATGTGTGGTAGAAGGAGAAATGCTGACAGACATTGTGTTACTTTGCTTCAATTGGGCTCTAATTACTTCTTCTCTTCAATTAGAAAATCACATGAACCAATTATGCCAGATAATATGTGCTTATCCTATTCAAACTGCACAATGGGTGAGGTCTATTCACATTGATTATCTTCAATTTATGCTTTTAGCCTTTTTTTCCCTTCTGTCTGCATGGCCCATTACAGTTTTAAAGTGGAAGCTCTTAAGCAGTTCACAGTATTATGATATCATTCATAACAATTGTTATGTTTTGATGGAAGAAAAATTTTGATGCCTTGAATGCAGAGTGAAAAATCTCTTTGGATTGAACATATTCCAATTTTGCTATTTTGGTTAACAATATTCCCATGGTTTTTAAATAAATAGACACAATGTGGACTACTGTTAATGGACAGAGCTGAGTGAAACAGTTGGTTCTGTGGGAACAAAGGCAGACACAAAACCAAACACAGGGTATTGAACATAAGAACTGCTCACTCATTGCCAGCACAGAGGTATTGGTCTTAAAAGCCCTATCAGGCCTCATTTGTGAATGATCTGGAGAAGGCAATCAGCAAAAGCAAAGTGAAAAGCTTAAAACCTAAAAGTGAAGCCATAACAATGTTTCCCTGCAAAATAAATGGGGGAGAAATAGACTGTAAATCCTCATCAGTCATCAAACAATTCAACAGGTCTGGAGGAGCAGAAAATATTAAGAATCAATACTGAATACTAGAGGCAACTTACAGTGTTTCATCTCTTCTTTTATAAGCATGCAAAGGATTCTCCTGATACATGGTTTTATCTATCCTTGTGCTTAACCAAGGAATAAACTTTTTATTCTGCAAGATTAAATACAGAATGCACCCTTTGCTGTCCAGCAATCTCCAGAGATGGCCAAACACCAGGTAAGCTACAGCTGCTTCCACATGACACGAATCTCAGTCAGGAATCTTTCATGCTTAGAACACACAAACCCCATTCACAGTGGTTTGCTTGAATAGAATTTATACGCAAAGAGGAGAACTCTATTTCCTGAGGAACAAATTAGATGCAAAAAGACAACAAAAACCCCAACAAACTGTCCACAGGAAGTTCTCAAAACTTATATTCTCCTTTCTTTCACTAGGGATGACCTTGGATGCTCAGTCATCCCAGGAAAGGTTTCCAGACCCTGCTAAAAGCAGGAATCTCTCCTCCACACAAGACAAACCAGTCCTCCTCCTGAAGGAAGAAGAATCATTTTAGAGACTACTGTTTTAAGTGTGAAATGGCTAATTTTCCCCTATGTATCCCATCTACTCTACATCATGTGCCATTTCAGTGCCCTGTCACTCAATCTTATAAGGTCTTCCTGCAATTACTTATATTTAGGTCTTGTCCATACTACTCTGAACAGCTTGGTGTCATCAGCATATGTTTCTTTTCCTAATGTTTGGAGGACATATTGCCTTCAGGTCTCTTTCAGTTTACTTGATTCCATTTTGAAATTCATCCTAATTCATAATGTTTTATATTTTCTTAATTTAGACTGCACTACAATTTTTTTAAAAAACTTTTTTTTCCTCCTAGCAACATTTCTTGCCCTAACATTTAGCTACACTAAGAACTTTTTACTCCTTTCTCAAGTCTTTCCACACAGACCCTGTGCATCAGCCCTGTACTTCCAATAACACAGTTATCAAGTGTCATGCAAGCTACATGCAACAATTTAATTATTTTAGATGTCCCTTATACCTTATTTTAGAAGAGACTAGTTCAGTTAGAAGGGGCCTACAAGTATCATCTAGTCCTACTACCTGACCAGTTCAGGGCTGGCCAAAAGTTAACGCCTGGTATTAGGGGCATTGTTCAAATGTCTCTTAATCACTGACAGGCCTGTGGCACAGACTACCTCTGTAGGAAGCCTCTTCCAGTGTCTGACCATCCTCTTAGTAAAGAAATGCTGCCTAATGTACAGCCTAAGCCTCCCCCAGTACAGCTTTGAACCATTGTGACATGTCCCAACACTGGACACAGATAGGAGATCAGCATTCCCCTCTTCACATCCTCACAAAGCTTTAAAGAGCAATGAAGTCACACACAGCCACTCTTCGCAGGACAATCCTTCCAGCCCTTCCACCAGTTTTGTTGCCCTCCTCTGGACATTCAAGGACCTTCACATCTGTCTGAAACTAGGGCCCAGAAGCACCCACGATTCTATTCTAATAGTCATCATCTCTCAGTGAGCCCTGGAGAACAATCAGTAGAGTAAGGTTTCTAAAGTAAGTGGGACAAATCCTGTAGCTTTTTTTGATATTCACAGTGAGAGTCGGGAGAGTAGCTTAGCTTAGGCACTTAACTGCTTGATGGGTATATTAAATGAGATTAATTCCCAGGGTATTTTGAATATATTGGAAAACTTTTTAAATAGAATTAAAGACAAAAGACTTTGTTAAGTAAATAGACTTGTGATGGCCCATTTAGATTTTATTCAGATTAACTTTCAGTCAAGTGTACCAGCAATGAAGGCTGTGATCACAGAAACATTTCAGTTGGAAAAGTCCTTTAAGATTGTCAAATCTAATCATTAATCTCCCCATTATAGCCCTATACAACCTTATAACTGGACCTAAACTAAAATTATTAAATGGTACAATTGTACCTATTCATACTTTTCCTAAATATTTTAGCAGAACCAGAAAGACTGATCTGTGTATACCACAAATATAAACATCTAACATACAAAACTGCTCTCTTTTTACCCACAGCATACACACATACATTCTCTAAAAAGAAAGCTGCCCAGGAATGATAAATCATACTGCTGTGAAACAAAACCAAAGCAGAAACTAAAGAGTTAAACAAAGCCAAGTTATTTTGTATGTTATGAACATGAAATGCGTATTTGTCGAACTGTGATTACAAAGAACTCTTCATATTGCATGATATAATGAATGTCATAATGGAAGTTCAAACCTCACAGGAAAATAGTTACCTATGACAGGCAGAACCATTTTTCATTGAACTATAACTAAAAGACAAAAACTAAAATGTTTGAGAGACTCCACTGTTCTAAAAACTTACTATAGAATCATATACATCTTAGGTAAGGCAAACCTTTATTAAAAATAATTAAAAAAAGTTTGGTTAACAATATTCTCAGCAATCAAAATGCTCTGGAAAGCTCAGCTTTGAAATAATCTTTCCTCCATCCCCCATGTTTTTGAAGTCCATATCTAGGTCCCACTAAAGTAAAGGTCTCACAGTAACCTGCTTTCTGTGGCAGCAGAAGGGAAAGAAGCCAGGTGAAATAGGGTTCTCTCACAAAATTTTTACAGTGGCAGGAATTTTAAAAAAATTTATATCAGATGTCAGGAGACTTGCAGTCCATCTGCCAGATCAGAGACTGGAGCAAGTTTAAGTGACAACCAAACTTTTGGAAACTGATGTGAACAGAAGTATTTCTCTTCAGAATCTTCCTTCCACCATTCAAAATTCAATAAAATTCAGAGTCTAACTGAAGTTCAAGAACAATTGTCTAGCATTTTGGAGTTATAAAAGTGACAAAACCCCAGAAGTTAAGTTTTTTAAGATGCTTTTTGCTCTTAAAAAAGACTGAACAGATTTGTTTCAAAGACAAGACTTTCATTTCTCAGTGGCTCACACCTCTTCTTTTGGTAGACATCAAATGTGTCAACTTGATTGGAATGACTACAAAACCTTTAGAACCATTTGCACAGACTCAGACTGAATCAATTGCGCCATCTCCTTTTAATGACAAGAGCCAATTTCTGTGAATTATATTAAAAGAGTCAGCTGGACAAGACAATTTGTTTTGTCTGACCTTGGACACTTTGGCCAGGAGAAACATAAGAAAGGTCATTATTTCTTTTAAATATTAAGTCTGTTAGACCACACAGAACCAGTAAAGTTATTTCTCTCACCTGATAAAAGCAAACCACCAAAAAGAAACAATTTACTCTTTCTGTCATTATACTGACTTCTATCCAGAAGCAGAAAGAGCAGTACTGACAGCTCTAGGAGTAGGTTATTTTATTGCTAAGGAAAAAGAAATCCTTCTCTATAATCCAAAGGGCTTTTAGTGGAGAGGTCATACAAAAAGGGCTTCTAAAGTTCAGGCATGATCATACCCTAATAAAACTGAAAGCTCTGTTGATGTCTCTTCAGCAGTATTATGTGCTCTCCAACTGGTAAGAATAAGGAGGAATAAAATTAGACCTTGTCCATACTTGCAGTTATTTTGGGATAGGTACACTACAGTAATAAATACAAGACCAGAGATATGAGACAGCAATTCAGCAAGGAAAAAGTTACAAGGCATGCAAAAAAGGAGGAAAGAAAATGTAGGTTTTAAAATGCATGTATGCAAATTTATGGTCTCTTGGGTATTTCATAAGAGTTTAAAGTGAAATGCAGTTTATGAGCATGAAGTATTCTCATGATTTCTTTAAACTATTGTAAATTGCACCACATTTACCCCTTATAAATACTACTTAAAAACAATTATGACCCATAAGTAAACACTTTTACTTGAAATGTTACTTTATTACGGAAGGCACTACACCTTTATCATTCCCCTTAAAGTTTCAGAAATAGATTACAAGAGGCAGAACTGAAATATTTTGCATATGAAAAGAATTCAAGTACATTAAATCTCTTCCTGGATATTACATGTATGGCATCATAACAACTTTAACATACAAAGAAAAACAAAAACTCACATGGAAGTCAAAAGGGATCAAGTAGAGTAGCAGAAAAGTAGACGATAAGATTCAAAAGTTTTGTAGCATGCTCATTTCCTAGTTTTAGCCATGAAAAAGATTTTAAAGACTCTAAAGACTTCAAATTTTCAACTTAAATGAAAACTTAGTTATGCTAAAAAGTCAGTTTTGAAACAAATTACTTGAAACTAGTTTTAACATTAAAAGGAAAACAGATTGTCTTAATTCTGTGGAGAGAAATAGGATTTTCTATGTAGACAAACTCTGCAGTGATCAGTCAATCTAATAAAGTAGCAGATCTGGTTTGGAGGACTTATGCTTAAAAATTATAATTATGGAACAGTATCAGTGATGAATACTCTGTGTTGTGAATACAATAATATTGTATTTTTAGACCACTGTATAATTTCTGGGCACACTTTGATGATTTTTCTGGCTACTCACCTATTTTATAAATCAGCAGGAGACTTGACTAGATGAAGGAAAAAAAAACTGTTTCCTCCTCCCTAGATTTATATATGTTCAGTTATATTCATTGTTATGCTGTTCTGAACAACTTACTCATTGATTTATGGTATGTGCTCTGTAAAACCTTTTTAATGATTCTATGTGCCCTGCATGTATCTCAAAAAAAAAAAAAGTACAATTTCAAGAACAGTTTCAGAAATTAGGTTCAGCACACAAAAAAAGTAATATAAATTGTCTCTCTTTTTTGACAAATTTATACACATCTATTTACTCCTTTTTCTTCATCATCAGGGAAGTAAAAGAAACAGCAATGGCTTACACTGTGTGTCAACACAAACCCAAGCAAAAAAAAGTTAAAAAGAGGAAGAAGTACCTCGTGCCTTCAGCAGAACAAAAATTTTCAGGGTTCTGCAGGTTTCCCCTCAATCTCTCTCACTGCAAACATCTCAGGGGGTCCATAACATCTGATCTCAGAAAAAGGAGGCACACCACTCACTTGAAATAGGCCTAGGGTACTAAGTTAAATTAATTTCATATGTTCTAAAACTGCTTGGATTTCTACCTTTTATTTCTGGAAATGTTAAAGGAAATTTTAAATATGAAATGTTAAAAGTTCCCCCTCTCTTCTATCCCGCTTCCCAGAAAAGGCAACACTCCCTCTCTCCCAGGGTTATGTCAGAGCTTTCCCTCTTCCTAACTAGCGAGACAGAGGGAACAGATCCTAAGGACACTAGGCATGGTACCTTCCTTGCTTCCATGCCCCTCTCAGCAACAGATTTGCTACTCAGCTGGTTTACTGCCCTTTGTCTCTCAGTTATTTTCCTTTCTCACCCCTGAAAAACAGCTGAAAGTTAAGTATAGGCGAGAAGAAACGCACTGTTGGTATATTTGAAAGGAAATAACACTCACATGTTCTCTTATAATTGTACTCACTCAAATGGCTTAAAGCAGGTGCCACTGCAATACACCACTCATTGCCCTCTAAGGTTTCCATCTAAAGTATTATCAGTGCTTAAAAAAAAAGAAAATACACTTAATTCCTTAAATAACTTTCTCTTTTTCTGGGCATTTAGCCCAACCAGTTCTTAGTGCTATTGTAAAGCAAGTAATAAATAATCATTCCCTCTCCAGTGACTAAGAAAATAATTGTTCCTATTTCACAATTGAAAAAAAACCTCTAAAAATATTACTTCCCAGATTCCCCAGAAAGTCTCCTTGAGCCTGTCAAGTGCTACAGCCACAAGATCCCTTTACTTCTTTTTAAGGCATCAGGTGACTTCCCCAATTCCATCAGAAATAGGGCATACTACAGAATGAAGCCACAGGAAAAAACAGGCAAGTTTCTGGAAGAGTCTGCTCCTAGGTGCTCTCTGGTTGGACTAGCAATCATGGGGAGCACTTGTAAGTCTGCACATCTGATACATGGAGCAGTGACACCTCATAGCAGATGGTCAGAATCTGCTCCAGGACTGGGAATTTGGGGTGTTGGAGTTAGATGCCCTGAGGAACACTCCATAACACACAAGTAAAACAGCATGTCTGAGGTTCTTCACTGTAATAGCAGAAGCAGGTTTGCAGAAACCCAAGCCTTCTTCCCTGTAAAAGTGCAGTCTAATTCAACAGCTAACTCAGATTCAGAGTGCCTTGAGTATCATAGCAGCTGGGAGCCAGCATGAGGGAGCAGGTAAACCACAGCCAGAAGATAATGCTAAGAAGTACCACTTAGTATGGAAGAAGGTTAAAGCAACGTAAAATAACAGCTTTCAAAGGCACTTAGCACATAGAAACTCAAAGTGAGGTTGGAAAAGAATTTAAATGCATCAGATTTAGCACATAATGAAGTGCATTTTCAGTTCACCTCATCAGTGGAAAATAAGAGACCAGCAATACTGCCAATGTGACATATCCCACAGAGACAGAACAGAACATGCTGGGAACAGCTTGTCTCAGCATATCATGTACATTAGACAAGGTTATGTCGTACATCCCAACCACAGCTTTGGCCATGTCCCCAGGAAGCAGCACATTCCACAGGCTCTGCACTTCTCTATTCGGCATTCACCATCCCTCGCGTATCTCAATCTGATGCCTGCAATGCAAGTAGCAATGTTGTCTCATTGAAATTCCTCTCCAGGATCACGAAGGCAGAAAGCAACAGCACCCTGCCAACCTGCTCCCACCCACCTATGCCCACTGCTTTGTGTCCCACTGCAGATTCCCAGCACGACCACCAAATGTGGCAACCAGAGCACACTCCTACCACAACCCTGGCCCACACGCCCACCTCTCTCACAAGCCAGAGCTGAGGGTTACAAAATTGTAGACACAAAGTATTTCGAGAAGCAGCTTAATGGAAGTTACCAAGGGATGTGAACCTGACTTTATAACAAAGAGACATGTACCAATTTGAGTTTGAGTCCAATTCCCAGAATGATATTATCTATGTAGTGTTAATTCTTTATTATTCAAAAGATTGCTAACTGTTCATATCTGCACAAATGTGTTCATGCTTCATTCATTCCAAGTCAATAATAATGGATTCTTACTATTGATTATACATGAGCCTTTTTGTCCCATCATAATGAAATTTTAATGTTGATGGTCCCAAAACTATTATTTCAACCTAATAACAGCAAGGCTTGACAATTACCTCGCTCTGTGAATTGCAGATAGAACTAATAAGGTCATTCTTAATAACTTTTTGTTTACCTGACATTTGGTAATTTTATAGTTGTTATGTATTATTTTAAAGTCAGAGGAGTGTTTCACAAAGAAATGTTGTCTCCCCATGGAATAAAATACAATTTTGCCAGGGGAAAGCCTTTCCCCTTCCAGCTCCCTGACCTATGGTGGGGCACTTGCTGCCATTTACCTAAGCCACTCAGCCTGGGGGAGAGGAGCACAACTCCATGCTGCAGTTCAGAAACACAATTCCAAAAGGGGGGAAAAGGAGAAAAAAAATTAAGAGTCTGCAGGGATAGACTGCAGTGACACAGTATTAGTCTGGTTTAGAGAACTGGAGAATGTTCCTGTCACACTGTGCAAGCAGCATTGGTGTGGGACTTATGCTCAGGATATTTCTCCCTTTCCCAGGGCAAGTGTCCCCCATCACCACCAAACCATATTCAAAGAGCAGGTATTTTTGTTCCCAAACAGCTCTCTTCCCTTTACCTGGCGTTGCTCACTGCCTGCCCTGCCACCTCTCTCCATTCCTGCCATCCTACAGCAGTCCAAGGGCCCCAAGACCAAAGCCCACTTCATCAAAGAGCACACTTTGTGCTCAAAAATTGGACTGTTTCCAACACTTCTAATCCTCTGAAGGGACTGCAGAAGCTCTGTCAGTCATATGCTGTACCCAAGGTGCCCTCTCCAAGTCACCAACAGGCTGTGCCTCTCCACAGAACCTTCCAGGGCAGGGCAGACTCCCCACAGGCAGCCAAGGAAACAGCTGCTCAGCCCCAAAACCAGGGCTTTCACCCCAAAAGGCAAACAGCGGCCCTGGGGGTCCATGGGGTGAGGGAAATGGGGAAAAACTAGCAAAAAGAACACTACTGGAAGGTTTCAGCAGCAACTCTACTCTGGGAAAATGTCCACCAGTCTCTGAGGAAAAGAGAGGGAAGAAAAACAGCAGCTGCAGAAGGGTTTCAAGTCCAGCCAGGCACGGAAGTACAGAGCAAGCAAACAGGATTTGAATGGATTTATCAGAGTAAATATGCACATAAGTGCTCTCAGTGTTACCAGGTTAACCACATGTAGAAGCACAGCAACAGTCTGAGCTGAGGTGCCCTCCAAGGACTGGGTTTCCACACCACTCTTCTGCCCAGAGACATCCACAACCTGTTGACTTGGCTATAAAAAACCCACTCTCATGGGCACAGACCTGCCTGAGAAACAAGGTCAAAGTCCTTAAGGATCTTTCAATTTAGGAAAGATTATATTATATAGAACAGACTTTTCTGCTTGTTCTTGTCCCTCTGCTGATAGCAGGTTGGCTAAATCGAGGAATGTGACTATAAAATCATTTCAGGAATGATGAAAGATTCTGGTGATAAAACTGGCAAGCTTTACAAGGTACTTGTGTGAGATTCCCCAATTCCATGGATTTTCCAAGGAAAAAGCCACACTTTTTTGAAGGAAACCACTGTACCTGTTATCTTCACCATGGCACTGGCACTTGCCTGGCCTTACCCTAGTGCTCAAGATCAATGGCACAGAAGGAGCAATAACAAACATTTTTAATAAATAAGATTGCTGGAGCAGGAGAAAAGAATAAGCAATGGTAGTCATCAAAAAGATATCCCAGAGCTAAGACCACTTTTTGTTGTCCAGTCTCATGCACACCATTTCTTGGTTAACTAGCTTTTTTAGTACTATGGAGATTCCGAATACGACAGGGATACAAATGTTGGGAATAGCTATTTGCAATTGTTACAATCTGCTTCCAATTACTGTGTTCCCCAGACATACTGAAATAGTCAGGGTTTTGGTTTAACATAACATTCAGTCCAAGGCAGATAATTTTACATGGTTAAAGAATGAATTTCAGAAGGGGGAGTGGAGGGGGAAACTACTGAGTCTGTACTTGGGCTTACTGAGCAGTAGCATCCATATGCACTGCTTCAGTATATGGCACTAGTTATGAATATTACAAAGCAGGGTTTACTTTTCCCTGAGTTCTGGTTTTTCCATTCCTTAATTTTCCAACACCTCTTGCACACTTCTTTCATTACATTGTTTGAAACCTAGACAGTAACTGCTGTGATGAAGCTGTACTTACTATATTCTGAAATTCCTACCGAAGAACTTTTAGGTTCCTGAGCCAAAATTTGGCAGGAAATACTTAAAACAGAGAAAGAACATCCACCCATATTAATATGTCTAGAAGTCTACTTCTGCTAATTAAAGTATCCTTGTCCTTCAAAAAAAAATTTAAAAAAATCTTTCCCACTCCGTTGAGAACGAAACAACACATTTAGCTTTAAACAACAGAAACTTTCTCAGAAGAACAACCCTGGTTTTGTGATCAGCCTTGATTTTGCAGCAAGCATCAGTTCTGCTATAGCAGTTGCAAAGTTACAGCTGCACAAGTACTGGCACTTGCATGATTTTTCAGGCATGCCAAGGGAAAAAAGTTGCCCAGGTAGCTTCCTGGGATAGAAATCCATACATATCCTACAAACAGAAAATTGAAAAGGAAACTTTTCTTAAATTTGCAGCCTATCCATTTTCTAATTTAGAGGAAGTTGACCAAAGCTCTTATTTACAGGCTTTGTACAGCTTAAGATTTTGTGGTTGTTGTTTAAAAAGTTGCCCACAGGTCTACAACTGCTGACAAGACTTTAAATGCACTGTGATAGGAGACAATACTACTTAAAACCTTCTTGACTTATGTCAAAAAATGAGGTGAAGGTTCTTGAAGACAGCCTTTGTTTTTAAAATAAATAAATAAAAGATAATAAACATAGAAAACATCCAAAGCACACAGCAGAAATGCTAAATTTGTTATGAAGTAGCAAGTCAATTTTTCCCATACAGGAAATAGTTGAGTTTTCATCAGAATAGTTTCTTTTACATTCATCAACGTGGTGAACGTTGGATTAAAAAACTAGAACCAAGAGACCCAAGTAGTGGACGTTCCAATTAGAACCCTCCAGATGATTTTGCAGACTGTTTCAACTCCCTCAAAAAAAGTAAGTTTTGTGGAGCTCAAAAGAGGAAAAGCATCTGAACGGAGATTTTCAGAAGTCTTCCTAAAATTAAAATCACAGTTAATTTACAACAAAGACTCAAACTGAAACAAAATCTGTTAAAAAGAAAATAAGCTAAATTTTTCCTTATCTCAAAAATATAAACAAAATTAACAAAACAAGCTTGCTCAACCCTATTGTCACTGCAGCCTGTGAAAGCTGTAATGTACACAAATCATAGACAGGCCTCTATATATTTGCAACAGCAATTTACATTTAGACATCCACAGCTCCTGTAAAGAAGCAAAATTAATGCCACATCCTGCATTTTTAGGGAAGTGTACGTGTTCCTGTTCCTCTTATGAGCCAAATTACTTGTACCTAGCTTTAAAATTCCCGTAAGACATCTTGATGTCCCAGTGCTTGATAATGGTAAGCTTGAGAAAAGGCTTTCGGTGCCTCTTAGAGTTTCTGGACATTTCTTTGCACTGCTCCCCTTTCAGGACACCTCTCTCTCCAACTTTCCGCCAGTGGGAAGACAGCTCTAACAATTCTCCTATACTCTTCCAAATCTCTGTGCTATCCTATCACAGCTTCCTCTCACATCTCATCAACAGCTCTAGCATTGTTGGCATACCCTCAGGAAGAGTAATCTCTTAGCCATTATAAAATATATCAATATTATGATATATAATAAATGGTGAGTTCCACAGAAGCACTATTTGTGCACAACAATTGCCTTTCCAACGGCACATGAAAAGACATCTCGTTGACCTTAAAATCAGAAGCACAACCAGTTCTACCTCACACTGTTCCTGCATGAATGTTTCTTGGACCAGCACTTGCCTTGCACAGCAGAACAAGCTTTTTGATCTCCCCTGGCATGCTCCCATGGTATGCCAGCAGTTATAGCACAATAATTATTTTTTTAACCCACCTCATAACATTTTACCCAGTTCCTTCATTCTGGTTATTTTGCTTTGAATAAAGTAGCTCAAACTTCCCTGCACTGCCTTCTGAAGTGCAACAGAAATGCAAAAACCTCTCATTAATTGAACTCCTTCCTTCACCTGCTGGCCTACAGGAACATACCAGCATCTGTAGGACTCCCATCCAAAGCTGCCTCCGTGGTGCACTTGGAGACAGAACTGTTCAGCCTTTGGCAAGAGCTAAACCAAGCACTCTCCAGCAATTGCCCATCAACAGCAAGACACGTGCTTATGAAAACTGATGCAAGAGCTTGAAACAGGACTTCATTTCATATTCAGTTTAAAAGTAGCTTCCTCAAACAATTATTCCCTTAAATACCTGAAGTGACGGCCAGTCACTCAAAACCCTCTTGAATTTGGTCCTCAGCATTCCTAGGACTCAGCTGCCTTTTCAGGAGTATGTCAAGATAAGGCTTTTGTGATGCAATCTAAGTAACTTCTGCACCTGTTTTCTATCAGGTCTCCTAATTATTCTCTGTGTTATGAAACAAACAAAAATTAATATTAGGGATTAAGAATACTGAGAAATTCTGATAGCAGCAATGCTTAGAGAAAACATAGCTAAAATTTCCGCTGGTCTTGTGCAGTGTAGTTCTTGAGGAGCCCAGGTTTTGGCCTCACAGCAAGATTGTCCATTAATTTACTTTATAGCTGGCCCATTACACTATATTTTAGTTATTTATATGGCACTTTGAGCAAAGTATTGGGAAAGGATAACAGAAGGACAGAGCAATAAAACAAAGTATAACAATTAGCAATGA
Organism: Campylorhamphus procurvoides; assembly: GCA_013396655.1. NCBI lineage: Eukaryota > Metazoa > Chordata > Aves > Passeriformes > Dendrocolaptidae > Campylorhamphus > Campylorhamphus procurvoides. The sequence goes on from WBMV01003337.1 coordinate 705,247, forward strand.
CAAAAGCAGTGAGCCAACAACTAGAGGCCCTGAGGGAGGACAAAATATTACACTGACAAGAAAAGCCATCAAATCTATGGATGAAATGCTTTAAGAAGTTGGGATAAAAGAGTCGTTAAAACACAAAACGTTAAGGTGCAAAGAGCAACAGATTAATGAAAGAGAAGGATCCAAACTATTGCATTGAAAAGAAAAAGTATGGTAAGCAATTTATAAGTAGCAGAAGAACTTGAAAATATGAAAGAATAATAATTTTAAAAAAAGAGACAGCAGGGTGAAGAATAAGAATATGCTTCAATATAGAAAGTTGGTTGGATAAGTCAGAATTTGTTGTTAAGATATAAAGATCAAAATGAAAGAATGTCTCAGGGCTCACACAATGCACTGGGATGTTCAATTTCTGGGTCTGCCAGAGTCCTGCATGACTACAGTCAAATCACAGTCTAACATTCAGCTTCTGTCCTACAGAATGGAGATTCTAATGCATCCTTTGTAACTTATGTTGCAATCATAAGACAACTCTTGAAACATCCACATACTATCACAGTAGCAGCTGTTGCACAAGCCTCATTTTAGGTGGGACATTTTTGGAGCACTTACCAGCTATCTAAGGAATGAGAAGAGATGTGAAACATGTCCAGGTAGAAGGAACACTAGATAAATAGATGGCTGGGAAAAACATCTGTGTGAATTACAATGGAAATAACATTCATTTAACAGGAAAAAAAATCAGACACTGACCTTCCAAAAGCAAGCAACAGACTCATGTAAGCTAATAAAGAGAGTTGCTATATAGACATTCCCTCCCGGTGAACTTCTACCAGACTTTTGTTTCCTTGGAAGCTACTTTCAAATAAGGCAAAGTTTGAAACTTGACTGTGGTGTTTTATTTATGGAGACATAACCCTAACATGAACTGACAGGTACAGAGATGCACATCCTCATCCCTTGACTCCTATCTGAGTGTCAGCTCTGCTAGCCTCCTGCAAAGTTTAAGAATCCTCCTTCCCCTCTCACAGGTATATCCCTCAATTCAGCAACAAGCAGGTTTGCCATTTTAATACATTTTATGAACTTGAGCAAGCACATTCTCTAAATCTGGACAAATCCACCTCCACTCAGCACACCATTACGGTAGCCCTGCTTGCTGTAAAACCTTGCTAGCTATTAAAGAAGATACTAAGAAAAAGAAATCACTAAGGGGGCTCAAGAAGAACAGGTATCAGGCTGCCTGTATTACTCCCAAACTGGCTGACAGTGTTATTAGCCAGCACAAATTATCTCTGAGTAGTTCTGCACATCTGCAATTTTTAATACCCACTTCTCCCCCCGCCCCTTCATCCTTATTCCCATTAGGAATACCCCAGATTCTTTAATTGACAAGAGACTGCCCACAGTTTGACATTTTTATGTTAAACTAACAGTCACATTACTTTTCCATTTTTAAAAGGTACTATTCTTGATCAGCGCGCCAACACACATATTATTGAGTGCCTTTCAAAGATGGCATTTAAATATTGCTAATGGAATTTCTTTGTAATCAGTCCCAGAGAGTTTAACTCTATCACAAAGTAAAGCCTTTCTAGCATCTGCCATCAACTCAAATAACAGCAGATTCATAGCTAACTCTCACTTCAGTTTTTTGTAAACATGATAAAACAAGAAAGTGACTTTTCAAAGGAAAGCTTGTGAGTGGTGCACTGGTAAATCTCATCTGGATATGTGCACTGTTTGAAGAACCTCTGAAGCCTTTTCTGAACATGGTAATTAAAATAACAATTATGCAAGGAACTCAAACCCATTTGGAATTCTCTGTTGTCAGACTCTCCTTTGTTGACAGCGATAACTCTATTATTAACCTTGCAACAAATGCATACTGCAACACTAACAAAAGCAGTTTTCAGGCTTATGTTCTTTACCTCTTTTCAGAAATAATCTTCCTATTACTCACTCTTGAAGTGTGCATGCTATTGAAATAAATTCTAAACAAGGACAGGTTGGTGTGTTTTATTGTAGAAAACAGTCAACCAGCTTCTCTTAATCTGCTTTTACTCAAGAAGGGGTGAATATTTTTTCAACGCTCCAAGAATCTGTTCAGCTAGTTTCCATAAAGTAGGAAACTATTGGCTTCATTGGGGTAACATTACTCTAGGGGTCACACAGTAGAATAGCACAGTTGGCTGTACTCTCTGCAAAGCAGGGATTTCACTATTTCCCTGGTTAATTCTTTCACACATTTCTTAGCTCACCACAGCTACTTTGAATGAATACTGATTAATTGGACCCTCTCTCCACCTGTGCAACAGAGTAGATCTGGTGCAAGTACAAAACGTAAGATTGAAATATATGGCAAATTTATACATTGATTTTTTTTTTAATAATTTTATGTGACAGTCAAGCTCCCTTACAAAGAAGTTCCCACACTGAAGTTACAAGAACTATCCCTCTAATAGCTGAAAGCTGAACTCACCCTATACAGATCATATTCTGACAAACCAGATGAGCTGCCCCTGTCCATAGCCCACACCAACTACACTAAGGAGAGGAAACTCCTTTTCACCTATTAGGGAATTTTCATACAATGCCTGACAGCATTCAGGCATTAGGAAAAAGTAACCCCTGCAACATGGATTTTTTTTTTCATCTATAGTGGTGTCTAATCCACTTTTCTTTACCTAACATCATGGACTTGGTAGCGTGATATGCCAAGGGGGTTTTCAGGCCAAAATATCCTTTAAAAATGTATTAGCTCTTGGTTTCATCAAAAATTATAATCAAAGAATTATTCAGATCAAAAGGGACCTTAGAAAATCATCTGGTCCTAATTCCCCCACTCCACAAATTTGATGTTCATTCAATAATCACTATAAATGTAAATAAGTGCTCCTAATTTTCTATACCCTTCTCATGACCCCTTAAGAAAATTAAGTAATTACTTTGCCTTTCACATGATCAAAATATTTGTCCTCTACGCTTTTTCGTGGCTCTATGTACTTCCACTTTTTGATTTATCTGATACTTACAGTAGGAACTGGTCTCTAGGAATAATCCCTTCCTAAACACACACATGACAGTATGCAGTGCCTGATGAGCCAGAATGCCTCTGTGATGCTTTCATGGCTATCGTTTTTCTCCTTGTCACTACAGTCACATCTCACTGCTTTCAATATTGTCCCGCTTTGTTCTACAGGATCCTGCAGGTTATGCTTTACAAAGATAACATGAGCGACTGGCAACATTGCCTGTAATCTCCTTGGAGGTGAGAGCAGCACTTATCAAGTCACAATCCCAGATAGCCAAACAGGTTAGAACTCCTCAGGCAGGAGAGGCAGGCAACCAGAAGATACATAACACTTGATTTCACAAAGGCTGTTTTACCCCTGCATCACATGCACTTCAAAGTCACTGTGGGTCTGCTCTCAGGTATCAGTGACTCAGTCCAGTGACCGTGTCTTCTGAAGACTTCAGAAGCACCAATTGAAGTCAGTCTCTTCCTTTAGCTGCTGGTTTTTGGTGTTCCACATCCCAAAAAGGAAAACTTGCAGGAGTAGCTATAAAACAAACAATTAGCCATCCCAAACCCATTCTTTAGATGAGCATAGTCCTCTCTGGGATCATCTCATGCTAAACATCTCAAGCATCCACTCTTCATAAGACTTAAAGAACATTCTGTCCTTGTCATGTTGTATGTGTCCCTCTGCAGGAGTGGGTTTACAATAAAATAAGATTTATGCAAAACTAAAAATTACATTTAAGGAATTGAATAGCAATCAGCATCAGAAGTCTGGATATGACAATTTATCAAAAAACTCAGTAGCAGAGAAGCAGAGACAATATGCAATCAGTCCCTGAGAAAGAGGTACAGGAATTCTGATTCACATCCAGTTACTGATGGGTGAAAATTACACAGTAAATTTAGAAAAGAAAAAGGAATAAAAAAAAGAAAGGAAGAAATAAAAAAAGAAGGAGCCGGTTAAATTGTTTTTCCACCCTAAATGATCCCTTTCAAATTCTTAAACTTTTCCAAATGATACTAGCTATATGACTTTAAATAATCAGAAATTCTGAGTGTGCCTACTCAATGGTTTACCCAGCAGGTTATTCCTGCTGGGTACAGGAATACAAATAAATTTGTTTTATGGATTTTTAAACACCTAAATATTTTGGGTCAGCCGAAAACACCACCATGTTTAGCTCTACATGTCACCCAAGGGAGAACAAGGAATTAACAAACAACAAAAATCGTATCTCAGATGCACAGAAATGCACCCCTTGCTAAATACAGTCATGGCATGTCTGTTGCCATATGGAACATGGTGAAAGAACATGACTTCAATCACAGAAGAATAAAAAAATTTTCCCAATAGCTAGAAGATAGAGCCTGACTGAAAACCCACAGAACCCCTGTGACCACAGAAGTGTTAAGGACCTATATCTAAACTGCTCCCTGGCTAACACTGTCATATTAGTTGCAGAAATACTGCCAATATTGCATAATTCCCACAGGAAAACTAATGGAAAGCTATTCAAAATGAGAATCCTTCCTGCAGGTGGGAAGGTATTTCTTCAATCTCAGGGTTAATTACATCTCAGCTGTGACCTGGAGCACCCTTATTATTTAAGTCTATGGCCTCCCAGGAGCATAGAAATCATGCTAAGTTATGGTGCATTTATATTGTGGAAAATGACTGCTAGGTGCTAGCAGGGAAACTATAGCACTCTTATTTGTGGCATAAAAAGCACTTGGAAACAAGTTTCTCTCTTTTCCAAGCACAAAAAGCTTGTTTGGTGACTCACCTCAGCCCTTTTCCTTCCCTCATAATTTTCCCTGAGTTACAAGTCACATGGTATTTCAGCCACTTCAAATAAGAAGTTAAGTTTTATTGCTTTTAACAATATTTTAAAAGAATAGCTCCTAGAGCCAGGGACCACATCCTGCTCTCAGTCGCATCCAGCAACTGCAATTGTGCCAAGTCTCCTCAGGTGCACTTGCAAAACTGAGTGTAGAATCTATACTTGGAGGGAATAAGCCTGCTTAATATAATGCTCCCTCTTCTTACTTTAATTATTAATACTTATTTATATTCTTTTACTCATATTAACTGTTGCTAAAGACATGGCATGAACAGAAAAGGGGAAAAGGAATGGAAATTGAATGGTAGACTGTAACCAGGCAAAGAGAGACTTGTGGTCTCATACTTGGAAGAGCATGAAAGCTTGTGGCCAAAGATGTCTTTCAGCATACCCAATACATAACTTCATGGGAAAAAAAGCCCAAGTGGATAGTTTTGCCTCCTCTGTTTCTATTGCTGTACCTATTCTCCACTCTTTTTGGTTTACAGGTCTGAACCAACAGCTTAAGCTCAGATAATTCTTCACTTCTATTCAGAAGGCTCACAGCATTTTAATATTTAGTTTCAGAAATGTTTTAGCTTATCTGATTGGAAAGCTAACCTCACATTTTTAAATCAATAATACCCTTACTGTCTCACTGAGTGTGCTGGCAGAGCCCAGAAAAACAATCACACCCAGCACGTTGCTCCTCTCTCCCAGTCGCCCTGATGCAGTGTGCGATGTTCGTGTCAAAACCTAATTGCAGCCACTTACAGCAGCCACCACTGAAAAGCACAGAGTCTCCTGCAGGTAATGCCGAGTCAGCAGGTTCCTGCTGTGCCAAACACGCTCAAATGGACCTTCCCTGCTGTGCCCGGAGAACGCAGGGACTGCAGGAACGAGCTCCGTGCTCTGCAGTGATGTCTGCTTTATATGCTAATACTGTCAAAACAGCGGATTGGGAGAGAAACTGTGCTCTTGGTTCTAACTCCAGCCACCCTCTAGAAAGGCAGTTTAAGCAAGAACAAAAAGACATGACACTGGAAACCTTGCTGGTCGCCAGCTCAATGAACCAAAGCAAATCTATGTCATAGTAATTATATTTACACTGTAAATCTGGGCAATAGCTCTTTAGGTGGTATAAATTGGCATTAGCTCATTACAATCAGGGAAGCCTTATTGATTTATGTGAGGCAAGGCTCTTATATGAATTTTCTGTCAGTTATCAACCTAAACCTACCCGCAGACCTGAACTGACTCATGAACAGTACACTTCTGAAATGTCTATAATTTCTCTTCACTTCATAATTTTGCTAAGAGCTGAAAGTTTGGCCCATGGCATTTGATTTCTGATGACTAAAACCCATGCTAGGTACAGGTGGCCATAACTTCAGGTCTCTTCACAACACCAGCCTGAATTTTAACAGCAAATTACATGATTTCAGGCAAGGCTATGTCAATGTTTCTCTTCTAAATGTTGAGTTTTCAGGAGTCTGAAATATATCCATATGTTTTCCTTGACACCGGAGCCTTGTTTACAAGCTCAAAGCTGGCATTTTGGTTACTTTTTTTTGAGAAAACAATGGTTTTCACATGCTTTCAACCAAGTAGGCAGTGACCCATCAGAAACTTTTTTCTTTGGTCCTCTAAAAAGAACAGCTATTCCCTATTGCAAATCTGAACTATTAAGCTACTGGAACTGAAAACCAGCCAACGGCATCTGAGCACTAAGTCCTCTCAGTCCAAATTTCACCAGGCTAACCTCATGAGCCAGAGGTAGTTTTCCAATACTTCAAATAGCATGTTAGACATGAAACTTTCCCAGGGAGCTCATTTACTGCATACACAGAACTTTTGCATGTACCAACAGATTATTTTCTCTCCTAAAAGTACATCTTGAAATATTCACTTTAAATACGTACACTACCAGACTGTGTACATGTACCCAGGGCAGAAGTCATCTTTCCAATTTCGTGTACCCTGCTAATCACATACCATCTGGTAATATATTACGGATTCAAAGATACACATAATATATCAAAACACATACTGTAGGCATATAATGGTGCAAGGAAAGAAGGAATATATCAGATGTATTCACACAAGTGTAAATAACTTCTCATCCAAGAGAGCAGAACAGCTTTAAAGTACAATGACATTTTGAAAGATTTGCATTATTTCTAGAAATGAGAATTTTTTAAATGAGTCTGAACACTCAGTGATGCATTAATTAAAGACTTCATCTGATACTCATAAAAGTAATTGGAAAGACCTGCTGACTTTACCCATCTCTGAATTGGGCCCAGTAGCACATTAATTGAGGGCAAGTTTACATCTGCAGCAAGCTGAAATTAGTTCTCAGAACAGTAAATCATGGTTTCATGCATTAAATAGTGATGTGCAGTTAATTTTACTTCTGGAAAGACCTCTGTTAAAAAAACATGCATTTCAAAGCTACTCAATACTTCATGTTTTAACACTTGAAAACAAAAAAGCTTTATTATATGGGTAGATTTCAACTATGTAAACAAGCAACCAGTGATCTCTTGACAGACAAATGTATGTGTTAAATTATTTCTGTCCATAGCTAAAAAATAAAAAGTAGTATCTGTTGCTTTATTTCTTTTAAAAATAAAGCCAAAAAGATACATCTGTGATCTTGACTTTTTAAATCTTTGGTATTTAAACTCTATTCCACAGTTACTGCCGTTAGCTCCTATCTCCTTTGATTTTCATTCAGTGATTGCACAGACACACTAAACCATTTCTCTTCCACTGCTGTACCTTTTGCTGATCCTATCAAGATCTTCATTAATATGCTAAGAACAGTACTTATTTAGCTGTATGGGATTTTGTTTTCAATGGCATTTTCACTGCCACTTCTTTCATCTCTTATTGAAAGAAAAAAATGTTTCATGCTTACATATAAATATAGTATAACAACTTATCAAAGTCACAAAGGGCTCCATTGGCACAAAGCAGAAAACAAGCAATTTGAAGGTCTTAAGAGAAATAGAGCAACTGATATTGGAATGAGCAACATCATGGACACCTGTGGGAAAAGAGGGAATAGGCAATTTCCCACCAAAATCTCAGGCCTTAGGTTTGTTTTTCCTCTGACACTGCAGATTGTTCTGGAGTTCATTGGCACAGATGATAACAAAACAAGATCCCTGAAGAAACCACATTTACTTCCGTAAGGGAGACAAATATTGGCAAGGACAGAAACAAACAGCAGTAAGTTCCAGCCTCAGAAATCAGTATTGAAGAAGACATGCAGCACGCTGGAAAACTTTATTGCCCAGGCACTCATTTTTAACTGTCTTGCTGGGAGAGAGGTTTTTTTTTTTTAAACAAACCAGCCCACACTTGCAGATAAGATTACTGATACCTAATCTGGTTTTCAAGTGACCTCCTTGGGATAGCATAGAGAAGGTGGATCTTTAGCAGTGTTTGAGCAGACCCAAGATCTTAGTTTCTTTTCAGGTTTCTCACACTGAACTTCAAGCATCTCAAATCACTAACACTTCAAACAGTGCATGTCTATTCCTTTTTACATTGCAGTTTATTAGTTGTAGCGGAGTTAACCCACTTCATCTTCACACCAACAATCCATGAGAATGCTGTTTGCATTTTCAAAATCAAGGATTATAAACCACCTGCTAAACCAATATAATATTTTGGTAAAGGAGATGGTGGAACAACAGAGGAGATAAAAAGCATAGCTACACCGCTTTATTTGACTGATCCAACTGCATCCATTTATACCTGGACGATTCCTTTTCCCATATACAACTTTAAATAAAATTTGGATTAAAGACATGCAGTTTCATTAGCTGATGAGCCTTTAAAGACCATAAATAACATGTATTAGATCTTCAAGGAACTCACTACGTCCCAGTGTTTATTTCCTTCTCTCCCTTCCCATCTGCCTTCTTACCTGTCCACCATCCACGGATCCAGTAATTCAAAGATAAAGTTAGATTGCTATATATTCCAGATTTCAGCATCTCTAACTAGAAGAAAGACACTCCTACACTCTGCAGGTTTCTGGCTTTCTTGGTAATTACTGTTCCATCGCTGTCCCTAAGGGGGAAAAAAATATCTGCTGTTGCCCCATTACCAGCTGTCTTCTGATATTATTGCAACTCCCATCTCCCTCAAGGTATTCTTGCTACTGTTGACCCTGTGTTTTCTGATACAATTTGTAATCTTTTTCATACCAAAAAACACAGACATGTATTTGTACACACAGCTCACTCATCTCTCACCCAGGTCTCTAGCTTGTGTTCAAGCTGTCAGACTCTGAAGTCTGCTTCTACTCTCCAGACTCCTTTGTATCCAGCATTTCTTTCATAAATCTTTGCCAAAATAAATTTCTCTGAAACTTTAACTTTACTGCCATGGCTTAAAATCTTGTATCCAATGAGCTCAGAGCATGCAGCATCCTTACAGGAGCACGGGGGGACTCAAATTCTCTTAATTCTCTTTCTTCCCTCAGCTCCATTCCAGATTCTCCAACCCTGGCAGGGGAAAAAATAAAATACGAAAAAATTCCTACCTTTGATTTGAGGTAAGAAATCCAATCCATTTCTTTTTCATTTAAATTCCTATTTTCCTTACTTCCAGTTTTCTACTATCCCCACATTGCCACAATGTTAAGGATGGTGGAGTCTTAAACCTTAAAATGGGTCTGACTTGGTAACACAGCAAGAAAGCAGTCATGAGTGCAGGAATGCCAGTCACATAGGCTATTTACATAGGGGCTTCTTAGGGGCCTAGGGTTTTGTGTTTTCCACTTGTCAAACAGATCAGATATATTCAATAATCTAAATTAAATCTACTGTTAGCTAAGGTCAGTCTTTCAATCTCGTTTCTATACTGAGAATCCACCCAGGCATCAAGTCCAACTTAAACCTTCTGCATTAATGATCTTCAGTAGTGTGCAGGTCCTCAGCACAAAGGTATGTTTTTAATAGTAACAAAGTTAGACTACTGCACTAATTATTTCAAGAGATCATTATTCTTTGTGTTATTCTGGTGCCTAAGCTTGAATGATCCTGGTTTGTGCTAATTATCTGTAGCACTCTTCTCCAGTCTTCTCCTCTCACTGCCTCATCTGGATACTATCCATCTATTTTCACAACTGCAAACATTCTTTCAAACTGTGCCTGCTATGATACAGAGGGGAAGAAAAGGGGAAGGGAATGAAATAAGGTTGACTTTCATGAAGAATCTTTCACCAGATGCTTCATCTCACCTTGTCATCTCTTCATGTTATAGGCACATTGTAGCATATTGTGATATATATAGGACTATATATATATTCTTCCTCATATATATGAGAAGGACTCTATTAATCACGATCCAGCAGGTAATCCATTGATGGGCCTAAAGGAATTGTTTATTTTTACTGTTACTTCTACTGATGGACACAAAACGCAAAGCCTAAATTACCTTTGCATTTAGGTTAATAGATATTAAACAAATTAAATATGTTATGAATTGTATTATTTAGTACTACAAGGGGTTGGAAGTGTAGCTAAACAAAGTAAGAGAGGAATTGAGTAGTTTCCCTTCTAGCTAGTTGATCCTTTTCTTGAAGAAATTTATTCTTTGTAATTATTTAAATTTTCAGTTTCTGAAAATAAAGTACTCTCAATCACATGGTGTTCACAAGCATATGATTTGGTCACCTATGCTGTATCAGATTGTTTTCCATCTCTTTTGACAGAGTTGAATGCTTTAAGCAGACTATTACAAAATCATTTAAGACTTGGCTTTCAAATTATTTTGAAGGAAATAAAGACTCAGGTATCAACTGACTCCCAAACAAAAAGCAGTATCATTTTTCTTGTCCCTTTGGAAAGCAAAATGTGCTGGGCCATACTAAGTTATTAGACTAATATTCATGGAACCCTTCTGTTTCCAAGTATTTCTTGAGCAGCTTTGCTCTACTATTCACAACTAACACAAGGCTCCCAAATCTTGCTGGGAAATACAGTACTTTTATTCATGAGTATATTCTGAAATGCATTATTTAAAAGTCACCCAGATCCTGCAGAGAAGACAAATTGCAGCCCAATAGGCCAGTATTCAAAACAGCTCAAATAAAAGATTTACACTAGGAGGTTGTTTCAAGACTGAAGGTAAATATACAGTAAGGATGAAGTTAAACAAGTGCTCCTAAAAAATGGAAAGAACAAAGCTGGTGAAGGCGCAGGGTGTGGAAGAGTCTGCAAAGACTTCCACACATGAGGAAAGGTTATTCACTCAGAAGTAACAGCACCTATATCTGATGGCTGACACTGTGACATCAAGAAATTGGTTGTGTCTCACCTTGCATGGTGAAACCCTGATCTTGACACACAGCCTCTAGATATTGCTAAGGTACAGGCTAATACCACCAAAAGGTTTATAAGCTTTATATAAATATATAATATTTTATATAAAACATTTGTAGGATATACAGTTGCATAGTTTGGAATAAGATGCTGTGGTGTTTTGCACTGAAGAAATCCTGAGCCTGCTAATCCTTTCTTTACTGTGAGAGTAGTGAGACATGGAAATAGGTTTCCCAGATAAGTTGCAGAAGCCCCATCTATGGAAGTGTTCCAAGGCCAGGTTGGACGCAGCTCAAGGAACTTGGTCTAGGAGGGGTGTCTATTCACATGGCAGGGGAGCTGGAATAAGATGACCTTTAAGGTCCCTTCCAAACTGGGTCATTTGATGATTCTATGAAACTGTTCCAGGATCGCAGAGTGTCCAGTGCCAGAAAGAGGGAAGTGGTAACCACAGTGGTAAGAGGATCGTGCCTAATGCTGATATAGTAAGATTCATACATAAGTCTACCCAATTTTTCAGCCACAATACACAATCATTGCATATAAATTCTTCACTCAGTGCAGGCATTATGTATTTAGTCCAGTTCTTTGAGAACTCAGACCCTTATCTGTATGCAGACTGCTTTTGTTCCAAACCTTTCTTCAAGTTCTCTCTTCTTAATTAACAGAAAACAGTTATGAATATTAAAGAAGAAATTAACAACAGTGTAAATAATTTCTGGGTGTTTGTAGATTCCAAATTTAGTTTTTAATTAACCCCCACTGGTTTCAAAAAGCTCTTTAAGAAAAAGATATAATTTCAAAATTTCCCTTGTGTTTAAAAAAAAAAGAAATAAGGTAAGACCGCAAAGCAGCAGTTTGGCATTGCAGGCGCCAGCACCACATGATGTTATTCTGACATTATTTCTACTCAGATTAGGTAGCTTAGGATCTAATTTCAACAGAACAATCCATCTACTGCCTCCCTCATTTAACAAGCAAAATGCAGGGGATTTGGCCAAAGACTGTAACTGTGATAACACAGGTCCATCTTCTGCATTCAGCTCTTTGATTCCTATTGCAGAAGATCAGAACATAGAAACTGATCAGCTGAATCTCATATTGCAATCACTGACCACAACTAGTACCAGATGCTTCTGAGGAAGACACTAAAAGCGTGAACATAACCATTACAGAATCTACCTCTTTATGTCTACACCCCTTTGCCACCCACATCCTGTGGCTGTGGTGATTGTTTTGCTTTGTATAATTCTTCTCACAGGAAATCTATATGTCCTTGCTAGCCATTTAAACATCCAGTCTTTACAGCTGATCTGACCAACCTATCCTTCAAGTCTTGTCAGTAGTCAAGGTCAGAGTAGGCTCTTCTGTACTGAAGGAAAAGAAATTCCTCACCAATTTTTAATAGGCTTATTTTCCCAGTGTTTTGGCATCCTCATAACCCAAAAGCATATGCCTTGTAGTGAATCACTCCCACAAACACTGGCAAGCATTTGTACATAATGCCAATAGAAGCAATTTATCTCTGCCTTTTACACCTCTTGAAAAGACAAAGAAGACATCTCCTACCATCGATCTGTGTGCAATTGAGTCAGTGGAAGTTCTGAATGTGAGACAACTGAAAGACAGACACTCCAAGAAATCTAATTTAAAGATGCCTCAGGAAAGCTTTAAATTGCACTTCCCAGAACACGCAATGGGGTAGATCATCCTCTCCCTTGTGCATAACACCCATTAGTGTTAATTCAAGTTACCCATGTTCACTGGGAGGAGAACATGGCCCGATGTTGCTAAAGGAATTCCTTGGTTTCTCCCCAATATCACTTATCCCCTCTGCTTCCTCACACAGCCATTGTACACTCATGTATTAAAGAAACATTCCATGTTTAACACTCAGCCAGAGTCTACACAAGCAATTCCTCCTTCAGGGAGAGTCAAACAACTGCATTCTTTACCCCACAGTTAACATTTTTTATAAAAAGGAGGAAAAGACCTTTGTTTTACCCCACCTCTGGTTTTTTTTTTAGCTTCTCTTTTATTCTAAATATTATATAGCAATATTAAAACAGCGTGCACTCAAATAAAGAGAATGAGCTACCTAACTGACAGTACAGAGACACAAATCAACAGAACTCACTACTAAAAAGGAAAGCGGGAGCTGTCATTGACAAAATTGGAATACATATAGGTGCTCTGTCTCCGCATTAGGAGAAGCAAAACACCTGAGGTCAGAAAACAGCCAGAAGCTGAAGGAATAATGTCCTATGCACAGCTGAGCATGTGGAGTGGTTTTTCCAGAGAAGGGACTGAATAGAGTAAGACCTCAGGAGTACATTTGAGAAAGAAATATTAAAAATACTAAATGCCTGTAAAGGACAGTATCCAATGAGAAGCACAAAGCTTCATGGCAAGTGTCACCAGAGAATTCCTGCCCACACTGAGTCTACCCATTTCCCCATTCCCAAAGTTGACAGGGGCACAGGGAAACAGATTCCCATGGAAATCTACCTCCATCCAAAATTTGGGGCGCACCAGAGGGACCCCAGCTGCCTCACCACAATAGAGGAGAGAAGCAAGAGCTGGGGCCAGGCCTGGAAGAGGGCACCCTCTTACCTCCATCCATCATGACATCCACCACCCTGACAGATGCCCTCTATCAGTGCAAGAGCACACCCTGTCCCGCACTGAAAAGCCTCAGCACAGCAAAGTGGATCACCTAAACAGAAGCACCACGTTGCCAGTGAGTGCAAATCTTTGCCATTTTCATTGGGTTTCACTGTCTGACAACAGCAATAGGTCTAGCCCAAGGGAGTGGCATAAGCTCTTTTGTGCCAGCACCAGCAGCTCAAGAAGAGAGATGAGGAAGGCAGTCAGACATAGATGCTGAGTTGGCCTCAAACTCAAATCACATCACCAGCTCTGCTCTGCCTTGGATCCAGCAAGAGTTCTGGTGCACTCTCAGGAGTTGGGCAGACAGTGGGAATTCGGTGGCAGGTGCTCAGCACAACAAACCCAGCAATAGCCAGATAAGAGATGTATGTACAGTAAGTCACCTTCCCAGGCAAGCTGGTTTTCATGCTAGCTAGGCCATTAGCAATCTTCAATCTCTACACATTAGAAGTTAATCCTGCCTCAGGCAGCATTAACTTACACATTAGCTCTTTAATGTAACAGCCGCAGTGCTGGAAAAGAGTCACCTGGTACAAATATTTTCCCACATGACTCCACTCACTTCCCCAATTACTACATTTCCTATTCTCTTTTAAAGGGATTTTTATTTGAAGGTTTGCCTTGTGAGACTGAAATTGTCATGGCAATATCCCACAAAGGTGTTTTTGTCCTATGCACAGCAACTTTGAGCCTGGTTTTGTGGCATCTCCAAACCTCATGCAGTGGTGTGCTGGGAGAGGGTGATGTGGCACATAGCCAAGGCTGCTACCCCCCCAAGCAGCAAAACTGTGAATATTCCTATGAAAAGCCCTCCATGCAGTTTGCTGTTACCAGTGGGGTCATCATAAAGTTCCTATGTATTTGCAAAAACATGCACAGATCAAAACATCCTGAATTTCAGGACAAGTAATGATTTATTAAAAAATGCATACTAAATGCCTAATTTATAAACTATTTATAACCCAGCAAGGGAGCAGAAGCTTTACTGTTTTACTTACAGGCTCTTCATGCAAAAAACTGCAAAACAAGTAAAGAACAAGACTGATTGATTTCAACTTGTGTAAATCAAGACAACTTCAATGGCTCTAGTTTCATATGCACAAATTCTTGTGTTTATGAATAATAAATACTTTTCCCCCCCAGATAATCACAAAGAGATTACATATCTTTTGCTGTCCTAAAAAAAGATATCTATTTCATAAAGATACTATCTTAAAATAGTTAAACCAACAGTCCTTTAAATTACACGTTTAGATAACACTTACAGAAATATCACAGGAGAAAAAAAGGCATTTATACAAATTAATGCAAGAGAGTCACTAGAATAAGAAAACCAAAATTGTTGTAAATAGGCTCCTGAAACTGTTCCTCAGGAAAGTCACTAATGAAATCCTTGGAGAGGCCAGGCAATCTTTGGTTTAACAATTCAACTTCAGGTTCTTTTATTTCTGTTCACGTTTTCAGATGTTCCCTAAGGTGCCTGTGTTCTGAAAATACCTTTATGATAAGACAAGTTCAAACACAGCTTAAAAAAATAAAAAGTATTTTATGTCATTTTGATAGGGTGAGGTTGTCACCTTATTGTTCAGCAACATCCCTGACAGATCAACTCTAAAGAGCCAAGTGGGTGTTAAGCTGAAGAAAGCTATCGAAGTCAAGGTGATAAACCTCTTTTGGTTAAAGCACTGGTTCCTTCTTTCTCAGTAAATGCGTCCTGACCTGTCCCTCAAGGTATTGAAGGCCTGCAAAATGTTTTTCTCCATGCCACCTAATCACCACCTAATCCCCACGCACTGGAGATACCCCCATCCAAGGCTCATTCCAGTAAAAAGTTCAGGGCCATTTCATCACTGGTCCCCTTACTGCAAAGCATACAAAACCCTAACTGCAGATACCAGGGGAGAATATGGCCACAGAAGCACAGCACCAGGCCAATATCCATCCCACCATCGCAGGTCTGATTGATCCATCAACATGGGTCTGAGTTACTTCATCAACAAGAATCCACCACCCCATTCAGCAGATCATTACATGTCCTTACCGACTTAGAGGATGTGATTTACTTACGGCCTCTATAATTTTATTTTTTTTTAAACTGTCACATTATGAGCTGGTAAGTTGATATTTCAAGAGGGAATAACAGAACTTGGCATAACTCTTAACTGTGATGTATGCACTGCTGAAAGGTAACAGTACACCACAGCATGACAAGAACAGTCCATCCATCCCACAAAGTGCTCATGGCCTCCATTATCACTGTGACAATCTACGGCGATTTTAGTTCAAGAGTAATGCCACGTGTTGATGACTTGCAATTTGATGGGATTTCCATTCATTAGTCATAATAAAAGAAACACTTTTTATTCATTAAATTATCCTAAGTGACAGGAAAAAGCCCCTTTCTTAAGGCAAGCATATACACAGCTGCATTTTTTCTCATGCAGTTGGGATCACCCTTCTCAGCACATTAATATTGTATTAGAGAATATAGATCACTTTTTCATTCTTAATTGGTACTTAAAAAATTCTCTCTAGTGAAAACACTGATTGATTTGGTGTTTAAGTGAACTTGCTCGTTGCAACTGCAAATATCCTGAATACTAAGTAGTTTAAAATAACTTGTCATAAAAGAAAGATAGATTGACTGTACCTAGGAAAAAAAGCACTATTAAAATTAAAATTCTTACTTCATAGCTATTTGTAGGATTACTAAATAAATAAACCTTACAAAGGAAATCTTGAATAAGTCTGCCATAGTTGTGCTTCATTTTTCTGCACTGCCATTTTTAAGGAGTAAACAAGTTATGAAGCTGCTAGAGAAAGCAGTCAGGCTGTCAATGATAATAAAGACATCCTCATTACATTTGCTTTTTCATTTCTGAGTCTTTTCAGTTTCCATATTCACCGTATTTTCTCCCTCACCACAAGATCTACTATTTTATATTTGCTTGTTTTTTAAATGTGTAAAAAAGAAAGCAAAGATAATTCTGACACGACCACAAGATTAAAAAAGTTTGGTGTGGGTGATAAGTGGAGAGTTGATTGCATAAACCTGCAGAGGAACTAGAAAACTCCATGTTCAGCATCAGGTTTGGATAAAGTGCACTGAGAAACAGCAAGGACACTGTCAAAGCTGAGCATTAGAAAGACCATTCAAAAATTACCTGGATTAAGCTCCCCGGCCAGAGCACCAAGCACTCCACAGATGCTGGAGACAACAAGTGGACAGAGACAGAGTTAAAGCTGCCCAGGTAAGTTCAGGCACTTCCAGGACTGCAGCCTGGGCTCCCGCCATGCTCTAGCCCCTCTGCTGGGTTCTTCCTCTCTCCTTCCCACAGCCCTACCTAGCCCTCAGCTGGCAAGGCCTGAGGACAAAGACTTGGCTGCCTAAAGGGGATGGAAGCTTCCTAACACCTCCTTATGGGCTGAGCAAGGAGCCCAGACTAATCAGGGCGACTTCCAGCACCTGCCAAGAGGCTCTGGTGAAAATTGGCTTCTGCTGGCTGCTGCACTCAGGTGTGTTCCATAGCATTTCACACTGCTGTGCTACTGAGATGCAGCTGGGGTAATACATCTCCATCTAAAGATTATGCGTTAGCATAAAAGACAAAGCTTGTGATTTAGTGGAGGTTCTCTGAAGACCAGAGTGAAAAAAGTAAACAGTAGTCTCATTTATGTACTACAAACTTATGGTCCTTATTACTTTTGTTCAATGTAATCTAATCCAATTTACCTTTTAAATACAGATTTATGAAATAACTTATTTACCTAATAGAAGAATATATGGTCTTTATTTAACAGTCCTTAAGGCTGTTTTGTTTGGATTTTTTTTAATTTTGTGTGCTTTACTCAAAGGCTACTAAACCAAAAACAAACCTGTGGAGCAGACAATGGATTATTCTTGTTATGGATTTTATTTTCTCAGTGTAAAGTGCTTTTAAAAAGTCTCTGGCTTTCAGGCCAATACCAAGCCTGAAAACCAAGCTTTTTAAGTGAACTTAGAACTGAAAATTCTACCTTTGAGAGCACAGGTTATATGCCAGTACTTCAGTTTTATCTTCCTTTTGCAGAAATTATTTTATTCTTAATGTGGCTTAGAGTTCTGCTTTGTTGTGTTTTTTTCATTCCATATTCTGCTCAGCAGCATTGTTGATTGTTTCACCAAGAGTGGTCACAACTCAGGAGAAGAGGGTTTAGGCAAGTCAATTAACATTGCTGTAGAGCAGAGCCCAGGAGAGGAACGGACATATGGCATGCAATGATGTGCAATTTGCTATTTTCTAATTTCTTAGTAAATAGAGTGAGCTAGAGGACATTCTTGGTCACATTAAGATGAAAGACCAACTATAGAGCTTTACTAATCTGGCCTCACTTAAAATTCATAGATGTTTTACATGTCAAGTAACTTAACCTTTTGAAAATATATACAGGAATGAGACTCAGAAAATGGGATTCTTTTGCTATACCAAATATTTACTTTCATTATACATTCATTAGACTGGGAGAAGCGCTGGAGGGCAGAATTTGGGCTGTTTAATGTTTATTAAAAAAAATCCTTTGTTAGACACAAGAGTGTCCTAATAGGTCATCAAATTCATATAATTGTGCCACTACAGGCTGACCCATGTTTATTTCTTCATATGCATCTAATCAATTTTTATAGCTGCGCTAGAGTAGTCAATTAAGAGTTCTATTAATAGTAATGAATCCACAGCTCCAGCAGGCAGGAAATATCTGCCAGGATTTCCTTGTTGATTTTTTTTTTCACTGTAAAAAGACAAATACATCTGTAGAGAAGTGCACTCAAAAACACAGGCTTAGCAGGGCAGTGGCATGGGTCAGCATCCCACCCTGCAAGCCAGCACCCTGCCCTTCTGGACATTCGTTCTAACAGGTCTCCCGTGGCTCCATCTTGCCTTGAGGAGACAAAACAAAGCACGCAGACACTTTCCAACTCCCCCCAAGTCCTGAACAGAGAAAACAGGATAAACAGTAGAAGTAGTCAAACCTCCACCTGAACACCTTTTTGTTTTATTTTGGTTACCAATCAAACCAGAATCCAAGAAGGAAACCAGTACCAACAAAGCCAAAGCTGTGCAGGTTCAGCTCAGAGCAGTCTGAGGACCCTCCACATTTTAATAAGCCACAGTGAAAAGGTTTCCACAGGTTCCTTACTAGGTGTGCCCAGTGGACAAGGCACAGCACAGGGCAAGCAGGGCCTATCCATGGTGTGTTGCAGTTACCTGTAGCTATAGAACAATGCTGTTGGCAGCATGGAATATTTCTTTTCCATTTTTCCAGGGATTTCTCCCCCAACTTGGATTGCATTAATTCCGTGCTGTGCCTTTTTAAATTCATATAGGCAGTATTGTGCTTTTTCTTCACTATGAGAGTGGTGAGGCACTGGAACAGATTGCCCAGAGAAGCTAAGTGTTCAAGAGCAGGTTGGATGAGCTTTTGAGCAACCTGGTGTAGTGGAAAGTGTCCCTGCCCATGGCAGGAGGGGTGGAACAAGATGATCTTTAAGGTCCTTTCCAACCCAAATCATTTGAATATTCTTTCAGTGGAGCTTTCTTAACCTGCCAGCCCATCTCATGGTTACCATATGTACTCTTCCTCACAATTCTAACAAAGAAAAAAAAATTCCATGTTTTGACCTTTTCGGGTTTCTTATGCTCCCTTTCTTCTTATGAAATTGCTTCTTCTCCAGAGCTAGTAAGGAAGGCCACCCATTGATCAAGAAGCCACAACAGAGAGATAGGACGTGACAGTGGTTCTGGCAGATGGAATGAAAAATGAATCTGTCTGTCTCTAGCTGGCCAATTCAAAACCAGGTTAACAGTACCTGAAATTCATCACTATCTAATGTCTTTGTGAGATGAGACTGATGTCAGTTTAATTTAATAGGCCAGGCTGAAAAATGCGACAGTTCAATAATTGATTCATGAGTGGATTAGACATCATTGCCTCAGGGGTGGCAACCTCCACCAAAGGGTGGAGACGATGGCTGGGACACTAACAGCATTAGCTGCCTCTTTTTAGTCCAACCTCCAAGTGTGTCAGACACCCCAGCCTGCACCCACACTGCTGCAGAGGTGGGCAGACAGGCCCATGACAGAGCACACCTTGGAAATAAAAGCATACCCTACATTACCTGTTAGGAGAGCAAATGGGAAATTGGAGCTGTAAATGTCTGTACTGTACATCCTGCTGGGAATAAACCAAGGACTACAAGGTACAGAGCTGTCAACCAGGTGCTTTCTGCAAGGACTGAAGTTCACTGAATAAATAAAGGGAGAAAAGGGAATGAGAGTCCTTTTATCTCTTTCAAAGATACTCTTCCTGACTTTCCTCTTTCCAGACAGGTGCAGTCTTCTTTTCTTATCGCATACCTGTAACACCAGTCACCCTTATGCTGCTGTTTTCACTTCCTGCTGTTTCACCCCACAGTCTCCTTTTCTTTGATAGTATGTAGTAATGTGCTATCTTTTCCAAAATGTTGCCTAGTTGCCTCCAACACCTTCATTATTGCATGCTTCAACAGTCACATCAGGTTATGGATGGCCTAACCTTGTATCTTTATAGATAATTAGCAAACCACTTACTTACAGAAACAGAGTAATTATTTTTTTAAATACCACCTTTTACTTGGTGGCTCTGAATTGGAATATAGCACAGTAGATTTCTGTTTTTCAAGGAAATTGTAAGCATAGACATGAAAAACTATGCTGCACTACTTCAACACTATCAACATGAAAGATAAATTCACTTTTTTTCACATATATTAGTTAAACCTTAATTCAAAGAAAACTGTAGTTACTTGAACAAGCACTGCATCATTTATAGTGCTCCTTAATATGTTTAATTGGGCAAAGCAAAGTAACACCAAAAGTTAAAAATCTTCCCTGGACATAGAAGAGTGGCAAGTAATTTATGAGTTGCTACAGCAAACTTCCACCTTCGGAAAGCAAATATTTTAGATGGAAAAATGGGCAGAAGGTTCAGCAATCTTACAGTAGTATTTGTTTTAGAAAGTACCTTCCAAGGCCTCTGTCACAGAATCATCAAATCTTTTAGGTTGCAAAAGATTCTAAGATCGTCGAGTCCAACTATTCCCCTTCTTGTCAAGTAGACCATGGCACTAAATGTCACATCCACTGACGTCCCCTTGAACACCTCCAGGGATGGTGACTCCACCACTTCCCTGGGCAGTCTGTTCCAATGCTTAACCACCCTTTCTATGAAGAAATTGCTTCTGATGTCCAACATAAACCTCCCCTGGTGCAGCTTGAGGCTATGCCCTCTCATCCTCTCACTCATTGCCCAGTAGAATAGGCCAACCCCCCACCTTACTACAACATCCTTTCAGGTATTTGTAGAGAATGTTTTGGCCTCCCCTGAGCCTCCTTTTCTCCAGGCTAAACAATTCCAGCTGCCTCAGCCACTCCTCATCAGACCTGCGCTCCAGCCCCCTCACCAGCTCAACTGCCCTTCTCTGGGTTCCTCCAGCACCTAAATTGAACCAAATAAGGTACAAACAAGTGAAGAGGGTGCTACCTTGAAGTTACTTCCAGCAAAGCCACACTCTCATGCAAACTCATCATCCTTACAAGAAAGTCCTTCCTTTCATACTGGCTACTTCAGCACTCCTTACCTAACAACAGCTGCTACCACAGGTTTGGTCACAACCAGCTGTTCTGTCCAGAGAACCACAGAGCATCCTGTTTGGACGTCAAGGATACCCACGTTAACTTATCATTGCTGTTTCCATGGAAAGAAGTAAAATGGTTTCATTTTAAATTTAATCTACAGAGGATATAAATGTTTCCTATATGACTATGAAATTAATAAAAGTGAATGAGAGACAGAGAGCAGAAGCAGAAGAAATTCATGAGCTTATTCTGCTTTTTATTAAAGAGAAAAAAACTAATCAGACTTGGACAATCCTGAAGCATATAGTTCCAATGTATTCAAGATAACATAAGTATAAAAATGATCCATAACCATTATAAAAACCCTATTCTCTTTTAAAATATGCCTGGGTATTATCTCAGTTGCTTTCTTCCTGGAAACAAAGTTGGCATTAGTCTCCAATATGGATTAAGCTTTAACATCAGACAACGTATAAACAATAGTCATTCATTAACCCCTGCAGCTGTAATGAACCAGAGCATACCAGGTATTGATTACTAAACAGAAACTTCTAAATATACAAATGTAGATTCTGTGCTGGAAGCAGCACAGAAACCATACAACAAGTGTAGATGCAAAAAAATTATCTAGTTTCCTTCACAAAACAGGAGTTAAACTGTTGCCCTTTTAAATTCCATCATACTATATTACAGAAAATTATGACATATCTGTGTGCCCATAAATGAAGAGTCACTATATCTAGACTTGTATTTACTGCCTTAATTGAGCCATAGCATTTTAAAGCCATTGTAGGCCACCACAACTACTACTATGATTTTACTGACCTCGGTGCTTATATTCTATCAGTGCCTTAAGCTCAAACCAGCTCAGGTTGCAACAAGTTCTCTGTAAACCCTTAGAAAATGACAATTCCTGCTCCTCAGAGCTCACAGTGCTAAGCCTAGCTAGGCAACACCATGAAGTTTTATGGCTTTTGGGTTCCGGTAATCTACTGTTCCTTTTAAACTTGCTGGCCAACTTGCTTGGCCTTGATCTTTCATTCTTGCACCTTTGGAGTACTTTTTTAAGGGAACATGTAAAGTTCTTCCTGATGAATATATTGCCCAAAGGAAACCAATCTGTTGCCTAAAAAGTGCAAAAGCAAACTCAGGAGCTCTACAGTTGGGTTGAGAAGTGAACCCTGAAATTCATCTCATGTGGTGTCACCCGTGTTTAACTGTAGGGGACAGATCCTCACCCCATGTAAACTGTCAGCACATCAGGGTCAGGATTTGCCTCAAGTCATCTTGTATCTCAGATTAAAATATAGACTGAACACAACTCAGTTAAGGGCATTTTACGTCTGTAATGGTAAATAAAAATATTCATGCTTGGCAATACTCTGTCAAGAGCAGCAGGAGATTAGCCTGCCCTCTTACACATACATACCACTTATCCTCTGAGCAAAGTAACAATCCAGCCATTGTTTGTGGTTACAAAAAATCTCCAGTTTAAATAGTGCCAGGTAGAAAGTGCAGATAAAGAGTTTTCAGAGTACTTCTCTCTCTCCTTTATGAGTACACATATACCACTTGGCACTGCTAAGGACTGAGAAAATCAAACACTTGAAGAGACTTTTAAATTGCAACTTACCTGTGAGGCCAATTCTTTCTCATAACAACTAAGTACTTTACACATCGTACT
Organism: Campylorhamphus procurvoides; assembly: GCA_013396655.1. Lineage (NCBI taxonomy): Eukaryota > Metazoa > Chordata > Aves > Passeriformes > Dendrocolaptidae > Campylorhamphus > Campylorhamphus procurvoides. The sequence goes on from WBMV01003337.1 coordinate 728,430, forward strand.
ACACACCCAGAGGTCTACTCATGTAACAAGGACCTTTTTTGGTGTATATGATGTCACACATTTCACTTTCTCTCAAAAGAATGTATGCACCACAATGGAGTTCAATTATACTTCTGTTGAAACTGAGAATACGGGAAATACACTTCAGACAAGAAAAGGACTAAAAAAGATATCAAAAGAAAAAGCACTGCAGAAAAGTTTTAAAAAAATGGAATTATTTACAAAGCCAGAGGAATAAAATATGGTGAGAATAATCACACAGTCACTCTGTAGAGGAAATATTTCCTGGTGCTTTGGCCCCATGTCATTGGCCCCGTGTCACTGGCCCCATCTTGTGTCCCAGTTATTTTTAAAGCAGATTTTACACAGTAAATAAGGATGGAGGTAGGGAAGAGAAGGGGGAAAAAAACCCATCAGACTCCTCTTAGGAAAATAAGACTTAATTAAAAAGTCTGCCATTGCTCTGCACTTAATTAGGGCTAACACAGCTGTTAATAAGCTTCTGATTGATAGTAAACTTGATCTCTGCACAAAAAACTACTTACTTGGTTCAAAGATGCTGATAGTTTCATACAGAAAAAAGATTCTGTTTTGTAATTGTGCATAATGTTAATATTTGAAACATCCTTAAGGGTGATTGTACCTATTAAAATTTCATATGTGAAATGAGAAATAAATGAATTGGTGTTGCATTTTTAAAGGATCAGATTACTGTTGATTAAAGCTTTGTCTACACTTGAAATTTCCCAGTAGAACAGCTCTACTGGTGGTTGTAATAATAGGAGGACAAGCAGAGATAGGCTTCCAGCAACCGCTATTTAAATTACAATGTCATACAGACCTGATCTTTAATGGGTTATACAAGGCTGTGGTTATAATGTGGCTGTAACAGTTAATACTGCCAACCCAGCTACTGTTACTGAGGGTGTAATAGAAAAGAAATGGAACAAAAAGCCAGTATAGATGCAGCTGTAAAGTTAGAGTTCATCAGTAAAACTGAGATTTGGGTTGGAGTATTTATCCAGAATGGTCCCACAAATTCTCACCCTACCTGGGAAATAAAATATCAAGCAACAATAAGTGAAAGGGAAGTTGAAGGACAGAGTAAGAGAGCAAAAGATGAGTAAAATAATTTGGAAGTAGAGGAAGGAAGCATTTAAACATGGTAAACTTCATAGAAATAGCAGGGAAGAGAAAAGGACCTCTAGAGGAAAAAGAGAAATAAGAAATTCCCATGCAATCTACTTTTAATTTTTCAATAGTGCTCCTCCATGTAGCAAATACAGTGAAGAGACTAAAATAAGCTCTGAGGGTTGAAAGGGAAACACAGAGAAAAGCCACATCAAAAGAAGAAACAAGAAAGAGATTTGTGGAAGAAAAAAAGAAATCTTTTGACAAATGAAAAAAAAATCAACTGAGAAAATGAAGGTATTGAAAAGGAGTGAAAAAAGGCATAGAGGGAGAAAAGAGGATAAGGAAGAAAAAGGAAAAATACATGGAGCTTACTGTAAGAGCTCTATTTTGTTTAACAAGGGATTTAATGCTAGGAGACACTGACACAATGGAAGTTTCTTCTCCAGCATTTGTGAAGATGATGTTCTACTCTTTTGCAGTTCCTACGCAAGCCTGGCCATTTGGCACCGCCCAGCTGCTCCCATCCACATCGCCCTTGAGATACATCCAGCCTGTATACTAATTCCTCTCCCTCTTTTATCCCTGATGCAACTCATCTTTGGGCAGGAGACAGGTTACAGCCATGGATCTGACAGGCTGCTGCCCGATCTTGTGTGAGCCCCACAGCACTCCACTGCACGTGTCAAAACACACTGATGTGTCAAGACAACACTGGACATGTGTGACACTTACACATGACAAAATAGGGCATACACCTGGTTTGTGGCAGAAAGCATGAGGAGTTGTGGGAACAGAAATGTACTGAGCCAAAACAGAACCACATACAATATGAATCCAGAAGTGCAGAGGAAAGGAGAAGTCCAAACAGGTGAGATCAAAGTCGTGTCTGTTGGTGAGCTGGCCACAAATATGTGCTCTATGGGAAATGATTTTATACTTCAGAATAGGAGAATGCATCCATGACAAGTAAATGGCTCACTCTTTAAAGGTAAATTACACTTATTGTGTTCTGTTAGTGCTGTAAAAATGACATAACCCTTTGATGTGAAGTAGTGCATTTTCAAGCTTCCTTGGTTTGAAAGAGCAGGGGTGGTACAAAATGTCACCATGTCTGCTGGGCTTCTGACAATTTTATCTCTGTTACAAAAAAGTGGGTCTGAGAACAGAACACCAGCACCCTCTATACCGTGCCCCAAGTTTACTGCTATGCAAGTGCGGTGATCAGGTAGGACTGCCGAGAAGTTGGCTAATGATGCAGCCACGGTTTTAATAGTGAGCCCAGACATACCCTTCAAGCGACTGTCTCACTAAATGAAAAGAACGAGCTACCAGTTACCAGGCAAGGAGATAGTTATTCAGGCCACAGTCTGACCTACCATTTTGGTGTCATGAGAATCAGAAAGCGGTTGGGACTTTGTAAAAGGTTTGAACCACATCAAATAGAAACAGTGACTATTAGAGCCGATGTGTGAAGTAGACTTCGCTACCATGTGAGTGAACAACAAAAAGAGAAAGAAAGGACAACTTTCTGCTTAAAGTGAAAATCTTACAGAATTCTCTCAGAAAAATATAGAAATCTGTGACTTTCTTACACTCACTGCGTTTCGTAGAGCACACCTTTTGTGCTCAGCTCCTCAACAGGTTTGACTTTGATCTGATCTGAAAAACAGAAACTAGATCAATATTCCCAAAAAGGTGCCTGGTCATACAGATAGCTATGTTCTTCAGTGAGAATGAGGGTGATATATTACCCTTTCAATATTACACAACATCAAAAAGCTCTTTCTGAGTTTACTGTAAATAAAATTTCTCCAAGTTTCCACATATGTGTTTTGGCCCTGTAATATAAGTACTTCACACCTAAATAAAATCAAGAGAAATTTCAATATTATTTTGGAGGTAAGAATATATTTAAACAGGTGGTGTTCCCTCAGAATGATACGCTGAGCAAAACAGCTTGAATAAACCATAACATAGAAAGTACATGTACTTAAGGAAATATTTTCAACAAAGCCAGGATTGTGTATATTTTGCTCAAACCCTGTGCCACAATGCCAGTCTGCTGGTAAGGCCTGTCCTTAGGGAGTGACTTTTTCCTTGGAACAGTAAATCACATTATAATTTACACATATGTATGATAAACCTAAGCCAAATGGTAGCTCATCCTTTGGAAAATGAAGATTAATTAACTTGTAAAGGCCATTACTCTAACACCTGTTTTATTTAAAGAGTTTAATCAACACACCAGAAATTCAGTAGTAAGAACCAGAGCAATTTCATTGTACTTTAAAATACATTTCTGATTTGTCCAGCTTAGAGTAAGTTCTGTTCGAAAATAAGCAATAGAAAGCAACCTAAAAGAGCAGTAACAAATTCCATAGAATGAAGTATTCATGTTATAATGCCTTAAGGAAATTTATAAGCAATTTCCTAGAATATTCTCACAGAGTAAAACATGAAGTTACCAGGAAACCCCATTACAGATTCTGGCCTCATCGCCGCCACCCACCCCTGTCCCCACCAATGTTTGTGGCAAAAATAAAGAAAGTAAAACACAGCAAAATGGATTTCTGAAAGGAAACTGCCTACCTGGCATGGTGCCTATTAGTATGGAACAAATAAATTATATACATTTTAGACAATTCTATAATTTCTACTCTGACAAAAATACTATCAATGGATGTTCTCTTACAGGTTAGGAGTTCACACTGCTGTTAGACTTTCTTCAATGCTAAAGGAAAGCTAAAGCTTTCTGATTAAAGGGTTCAGGGAAGTAAAGAGAGAAAACACTTCAGGTATATTTGTCCATCTTTATGTAGTTTGCTTATTTTGGAACAAGTAATAGTTGTTTACTCTTAAGTTGTTGAAAGTTGATGGATGACCTACAATTTGTTTATGGTTCTGAGTGACACAGGAGACATTAGGGGCTTTTATGTCCCAGTATCCTTGTCAAATTCTCCCTTTTTTTCTTGGCCATACTGATTCTGCTTTGGATTTGATACAGAAGGTACTGATCTACCTGCAGGGGACTACAGTTAAAAAAAAAATAAATGGTTACACCTTAATAAATTCACTAAAAATTAGAAAGAACAGAGAGATGAACAAAGTAGCATAGCAGAGAACAATTACAAAATACTATTCTGTTGTTACTCTACTGTACTATGTTACATAAAATATGCATAAATAAGATCATACAGGAATAAAAGAATTATAACAACTAATTTAAAATCTCTCCTGCAGTACACAGAGACAAGTTTCCTATCTTTAAATTTTGAATCGAATATTTCAGACAGATTTTTTTTTTTGCTTTAACAACTGTATACAACTGTTTTCTTGAGTTTAATCTTCATTCACTAGGCTTGTTAATCAAAATCACAGATCTCTGTCTGAATGTAAAATAGTATTTCCTATGGGAAAATAGGAAACAGCAAAACCTTAATTACACATTACTGTATCTTTAGATTTCAAGAAACTCCCAATAAAATGTTAGCAAGGGTGCTTGATAAATTACAACACTAAGTCTTGAGAGTTATATTCTCTCCAAGTGTTGCATTTGGTATAACAGGAGTGCTGTTCTTTCTTGGTTCATGAAACAAGACATAATGCTACCTCACCACCTCTACTCCCTCAGGGACCATTTCTGAGAAATGTTACTTTTCAGTACTTCTAGCAAAGGAATTTTAGCTCTTTCTGCAAAAGAAACATGAAAATCCAGAGTTAGAGGCTGACTGAGGTTTTCCACTGCCCCTGTTTCTGTATCCATCCGTATTTCTTTAAGTTACTGAGCAAATGAACATGTCTAGACAACAGTCCCATTTTACTGAGCCTAATCCATAATGGGCAGTGAAACAACCAATGAATACCAAAGGAACAATTCTTTTTAAACTGATCAGGCTTCTGTCCTCTCAGCTCACACTGAATGATCCAAAATAACTTTGGTTTTACTATCTTGGCTGTTCAGTAAAACTGGCACTTACATATCTGAAAGTTTGGACAAAGGCAACTGCATACTAGGTGCAAGGTTTATATACAACTCTGAAAACTAGAGTTGTATTGTTAGTTATTTTTCAGAGATAATATTTGGCATTAATACTATGAATCATGGATATGCTTGGAGCCCTTCACTAACAGCAGGGATAAGGTTTTCTAGTTAATAAATAATGATTTATAGTTACTAGGTAGTTTATATGGACTGTGCAGACAAGTAAACTGCAGTACAGGAAATATAATTATTTTTCTGAGGTCACACAGTGGATCCAGCAGAGGAAAGAGGTCACATATGAGATTTTTTAGAGCTCTTTCCCCCATCTTATTAGACTAGCAATTCTTATTCCAAACTGCTATTTGTTTTCTTTTACATGAGGACTAGTATTTAGAAATATTTCCTTTGTTTGAAACAGACAGCAAAGTCACATGTGTCCCAAAAGATCAAGGCATAAACACTCACAGTCATGAGAAAGGTAAATTTGGATTGTGCAAAACAACCTCATCTGCTGCAGAAGCAGATTTACTTCTGCAATTAAGACAACTGTGGGCATAACTGATAACACACATTTTAACTTCTTTTGCATGAACAATTATGCAGTTAAATGTGTAGAGTGCAGTGAATTGTACCCACAAAATCAGAGGCTGAGATTATACCTTTTAAAAAGATCTAGGCCTTATGGGGTGCCAGATAATTGTATATTCCCTAAAAGAGAAGAGGGGGGTTATTTCCTGACCGTTTTTAAGAAAATGGGACCATTTAAGTTAATTATCTGTGTTGGCTCATTTGAACACCTGTTGGGTTTAATTCACTAGCACCTGGTACCAATTGCGGGAACAGGCGTGAGGGTTACTAATTGACAAATTATGTTGTTTCTGTTTCTTCTGTTTCCATTTCAACTCTTTTTCCTGCTCAGTTTTTAGTAAGCAAACTTAAGCAGGATTCAAGGCAAAAATGCAGAGATAACAGACTGCCATTAGAGAATGCAATAGTTTTCTCCATGAGCACATGTAGCATGCAAAGTTTGAAGCCTGACTAGCACCCATATTCTGGAAATCTCAGTAGCACATGCACCAAGTTAAAGATACCAAGTATAAGGACAGGTTGAAGTGATCATTTACAAGAGCTGCTAAATGCATTTGTCTGGAATATTTTAGATTGAGATTTTAGGGGACAATAATTTGGTTACTTTATTGGGGAGGGTGGGAATTTAACTAACACCAAGAACAGGAAACAGAACTTTTAAATTCTTGATTTGTTGTCACTGGACATTCAGAATCCAATAAGTATTCCACTGGAACAATTACAATGTTGTAGACATAAACAGAAGAACCTTCAAATTAGTTATGGCACACAGTAAATGGAAGAATAAGATGCCTGAAATTAGTAAAAATGTTTCTAATGCCATGGAGAAAGTTGACATCACCAGAGAAAAGTCTTGATACATACAGAAAGGTTATAGAGTTTAAAACCAAACCCATTGTAACTATGGCAAAAAGGAGCAACTCGAATAAAAATAAATCTTGATTTATCATACTAAAGAAAGCTAGAGACAAAGCTTTAGATTTAGTTCAGAGAAATCTCATGTACAGCCACCAAAGACTGATCCACAGAAGTGTGAAATACCCCACAGTTTTTATCAAGTGAAAATATTTGTGTACGTGCTAAATGCACTTGTGTAGTACATCTATTTTAGCCCTTATCCTTCTTGTCAAATGCTTGTTCTGCAGAATCACAGAAAGTGATGCTCTTGCAAGCCATCCAACCCAAATGTCATCATTTTGGTCAAAGGAAGAAAAAGCAATGTGTTCTCACCTAGCACAAGCCTTTGCCTCTAGCAAGTTTATACTCTGTGTTGAGTCTGGGTCTCCTGCATCTTCAGTAACTAGTGTGACCACTGGGCTGACACACAAAAAGATTCTATCTCTGCCAGTTACTAGAAGAAAAGCATGATTTTTACTGTATTCTGTCAGGAAACTGCCTGGTTTGGTCATAACTCTCCTCTGAACTGCCCAGCATATCCCAAGGAATGGAGGTCTGGGTGCACAAAAAGATCCAGATCCAGATAGGCTGAGTGAATTTAAGATAGGAAAGTGAGAGGTCACTTTTTTAAAGTGAGAGCTCTAAGCAGATTTCTTCTCAGAATCATTAGGCATCCTTAGGGCATCCCCAGTCCTTCACTGAATCAAATTTTTCAAGTCCTCACATACTTTTGGAAATATGCTCAAATAATTTGCAGAACAGGAATGCATACATAAGCTTTTTGCTGAACTGGAGTTGTAAGTCAGACACAAGAGGATTTGGGCTCTAGGCATTTCATTTCCTTGTAAAAGTCAATCTGAAAAAGGACCTGAGAAATATCACATGCTGTACACATAAATTTTATATTTAGGGTCTTACTTTTTCCTCTTCAGTGAAGCATACTCACATACCTGTAAATTTCACCAAAAATCACAGCATTAACACATAATTATAAACCAGAGTTCACCTTCAATGTGCTCAAAAGTTCTTCTAATAGAAACAAAATTTAATACCGAAGAAGAAAAGTAAACCACCCCACTACCTAAAACATCACCTTCCATCGAATTAGACCTAAGAAAATGATAAATTCTCACAGTGAAAAGTGAACAGAATGAATGACTATTTTTATAGTTAAAAGGTATCTCAATCCATTTCATATATAAGAGGTAGGAAAAAATGGAATAGAGCACATTTTCAAAATGTAGCTTAAAGTAATTAGAAATTATAGTATCAAACCAAAGTATATGTATCCATAAAAATATTTATTGCAAAATTAGATTTACCATATGCTTCATGAATATTGTACTCAGTATATGAATATACTCTGCAGACTATTCACAAAAAACATGTGGTGGTGATACAGTCTTTGTGTTTCTTAGAAACTTAAAAATATTCTGCTATCATGTCATCTATTTGCTCCCACATTTTAGGAGATAAAAAAAAACCTAAATGTGTCTGGAAAAGTTTTAACTAGTATAAAGATCAGAATAATCAAAATTAGTAACAAAACTGCATTAATTAGTATTTCTGGTAAATAATTAATTATCAACCCTTTGCATAGCCCCCGGCCAAAACTATATGTGGTCTCAAACTGACAACACATAAATGCCCAGAGGTATCCACTAACTTCAACAGAGCTTGAGATCATCTGTTTAGCTATAAGAATGTAGAAACTTTTAAATTAAAATTTTTATTGTTCAAGTATTGTTCTGGAATATAGGATTGCTGCACCTATGTTTGAAACGCCAGTTTTAATCATACAGAATGACTTGCGACTTCATAAATTTTTGGTACAGATGATAGGGATTTCCTGGTGGGAGACTCTGGTGCCAAATGCATTTACTCCTATGCAGGAGCTCATGTGTCACATGGCACCAAGGGGTTAAATTTTACACGCAGAATTCTCTACATGATAATGCACTTTCATGTTCCCCATCTGGCTATTGTAAAATCACAAAGACAGTGAAGGCACAAGCATGAAGTAGAAATGGGTTGTCCTGATTTTCAATGGTACTGAGTCTCTGCAACTCCTGCTGAAGATGGGAGCCACAGGTGCTCCATAACTCTGGAAACCAGGCCCTTATTAGGAAAACTTTGTGGGCATTAGATAAAGAATTTGGAACATTGTCATTTCTAATTTAAGTTCCCATTTTTCTCTTGGTAATACCCTGAAAACCTAAGGGTTTTACTAGAAATGGAAAAACATTAAACACTGCAACATGTAATACATGTGAAAACCATAAGCATGATAGAATGCAAATAAGGTAACTGAGGGCTTCAAATGGAACATGCAGATGGAATGTAGGAGGTAAGGAACAAAAAGGAAGACTCTCCTTCACAATCTGCCTATTGAAGCTGAGGAATTCTCTGCCACAAGTAAATTTTTGTGTGACTGAATGGGTGTGTGGTGCTTAATTGCCACCTGGGGTTAAACTGTGACAGTCCCTTTTGGTGCCCAATGTGAGGCATGAAGGGTTGAGCAATATGAAACACTGGCTAATCACATACAGGAAAGATTGAAGCATGAAGACAGGATGACTGTCTGAAGCACTGTCTCATCCAGAAAATTTTCCATTAAGGAAGCAACTTACAACTGCTAGGAGTAGATCAGCTGGAGGTACAAATGGATTCATGTGTTTCAAGAGCTCATTTCTGATCGTTTTTGACCAAAGGATGTCTGTAGGCTCTGAGCACATTCCTTGGCATGAGGGAATTAGTTATCAGCCTATGATGAACATCTCTTAACATTCAGAAACCTCTCAAACTTGAAGAAAAAATCTAAAATATAGTTCTGCATTGAAATTAATGCTTAAAGTTGTTGCACATTCACTGTGGAAGTGCAAATGGAAGTCAATTAATGTGGGGTTGCACTTGTAGATATTTTATAGTTCAGACAGCAAGTCTGCTGCCTACTTCATCAATGAAGAAAAATATTGTAAATTAAAATCTACACTTCCTGAAATGTTCTAGAGCATGGAGAGAAGGAATGATTTACTATGAACTATAGGAAGGTCTTGTTACATGCGATTGTGTTCATATGGAATTTAGTCTCAAGCTTCCTGAATATACTTGGTGAAAAGTCATGAAGTCACATAGATGGTAGTTTTCCATATCTTCAGTTTCCTGAAGTAGGACAGTATGGTACTCACAGTATGGCAGGGCTGCATGAAAATTACCTAATTTTCCAGACCACTGTGCACTTACACATTTGCTTGTGGTTATTCTCACACACACAAGAATGCACTGAAACTTTGGAAAAAAAGCTTCCTGTTCAGCAATACTCAGGAGGAAAGAAGAAAGCTGCATGCTGATCCAGAATGGTTCTTTTGTAGATGAAGGTGTAAGGCAAAAACAGTGCTCCATTTAGAATACAGAAAGCTATTTATCCTTCCACATACCAGAATACTTTTGAATGATTCACAGACATTTCTCTTTCTACATAGTGTTGAAGGCAGCTAAAGTAGAAATTAAGGTTTGCTGTCATCAGTGTTATCTTTAAGCAGCCATATCCTCTGTTTTAATTTCAACTACAAAACAGCACAACTGTTTCATCAGACAGCTGAAAGTTCAGTATTTTCACAGTGACAAGACCTGCAGCCCAGCCAGCAAGCTGGGAGCTCCCAGGTTCTCTTCGCACTAAATTTCACTCCAGAATGGCCCTATAGCTCAATTTTCTCTATTTTTTTTAATTAAAAAGAGGAAGGGGGGGGGGGAGTAATTGTTTTATTATTAAATTAATCAAACCTGACCCAAAGTCATACTTCAATATTACGTCAAAACGTATCAAAAATCAGGTAAATTTTATTTGGGGAAGGAATACAGCGTAAGGCTTCTCCTCGTTAACAGGATTATCAGAAGCCCATGGGACACAAGCAAAACATGTTAATGGATTTGGGAGTTTTGGATAAGACCCCTAACAAGTGTTCTGTTGCTTAGATTGCATTTTTTTAAATTTTCCACCCTACTGGGTTCCACTGAGGCAATACAGCAACTTTATGTACCATATAAGCAAGAGGTAGAATACAAGCGAAAGAAATTACATCTCTTCAAAACTCACTGCTGTCCACTGGTTGTCAGGTAATTCATTAGCTGTGATTTGCTGAGCAGCATCGACTTTCAGAAGTAGTTCTAAAACTTGTTTTGCTAGAAAAAAACCCCCACAACTTATTGCCTCTCTTTTCTGTGAACCACAACCAGCTACATTTTCAACTGAGTGCTTAATTCAGCAGAGACTATTTTACTTACAGTGCTATTAAATTAGTTCACAATATCATTTATGTCAATTTATTTTTAGCACACATTTTGCTTTTCAGAAAATGTGTATACTTAAAAACAACAAAAATATAAAAACTACTATATATGTGGAATTCATTGCAATGCAGACAGCGTTTATTTTGTGAGAGCATTGTATACCTACCAGCCTCACTAACTGTTTCCCAGGCAAGGTTTTTAAGGCACAAGTCTTCCCTTTTTATTAAGGTCAGTGAATGAATACCTACTATTTTTCACTGGTGAGGAAAAACTATCTATTACAAGATCACTCTGAAATCAAAAAGTTGGCAGGACTGGGAAAACTTCAGAGAACTCTACAAAAGTCACTCAAGTTCTAAAAATGTGTCTCAGAGAGATTTAAGGAATAAGGTTAAGGGGTTAAAAGGTGATTTAATCTTCATCACTAGGTATCCACAAGTAAAAGGTAATTGTTATTATATGGAATTTTTTAAGTAACAGCCAAAGGTTTAACAAGATACAACTGAAGTATAAGCTAGAAAAAATTAAACTGAACATATATAGTGTTTTGCTATTCCATAACTCTCCCATCCAAAACCCTTGGCTAAATGAAAGAGAACCTGCTGCCACCACGTGCAATATTTCTATCACAGAAATACTGTTTTCTGCGAACACTGTATACTTAGCATTTCTGTTGATTTCATGTCCAAGTAGTATCTTCTGTTAAACAATTGAACAATTCTGTCCTAGAAACCACTACATTTCAGTGATAAGAACCATCATTAATTCATGGACAAGTGAGTTAATAACAGTCACAAAAACTGAAACAGCAACAAGACAAAACAGACCACTCTCAATTTAGGCATTGAAGCCCCAATCAGTTGTTTTTCTGAAAAACAGGTTTTGGTTCAAAAACAGGTCATGGACTCAGTATAAGAATTACTAGATACTTTTATTCTGTAGCCTTTTTTATATGTCAGTTTAGTCACACATAGTAGTTGCTTGTGTCCCTAAAATTGAGTGTATTGATGTTCAAAACCCAGTTCCAAATGCTTACAGTCTATGAAGTATGTTCAGTTCTCAGCCTAAGGTGCTATTCTTCATTGAATAACAGTAAATTAAAGCAACTGTGATTCACAGAACATTATAGAAGTATGTAATATCCTTTTACTGCTACAAAAGGTGCATTTTTGAGAACAAAAAAAATCAGAAAATTGAGAAAACAAAACATCATTTTTAATTCTTAACTCATTGTTCTGTTGTCTAGCTATATGTCCTTTACCTACATTGTGTGACTGTTGTCTTTTTTGGCCTCATCCAAACTTAGTAATCAGTAGAAATAGGATAATAAAAAAGCAAAGATATTATATGTCAGAAAAACGTTATGACCTACACATAAGTGCCCATATTAAGAGTATATATATTCATAAATATATACCTTGGCTGCATTCTTGTCCTGTATCTATGTTTTGTTATTTTGAGTAAAATGTTTGAATAAATGTTGTATCTACATCTCTGTACATTCAATTTAGTCATTCTGTATCATCTGTTTCCTTTATGCTAGTTGTGTTTTTAAGGATGTGGGAACAATAAAAAAAAAATTAAAAAAAAATATTAAACTAAAACCAAATACATTCCTAACGAAAGAAAAAAAAAGAGTTTAATTATCAGATGCAGTGTTTAAACTTTCTGGGTGTTTGGTTTGTGACTATATACCAACAGAATTATTAACCAGAAACATCAAATATAAATGTTTATTAAATGAATATACTTTCAAAGTAAACATAGATCTGTGTTTTACTAATCACATAGAATGAAAAACCATATCACGTGGTCTGTGTTTTCAATCAAAATTTCCAAAGACAGATTAAATCTCTAATAGATTTCACATCATACTATTCATACACAACTGACTTTCAAAAATTACAGAGCAAATGCTTTTGAGAAACTAATACACTTATTTGTGACCATTTGAAACAACAAAAACCAAAACCAAACAAAACCCCTAATTTCATCAAATAAATTATTTGCAATAAATAATGGTTTTAGTTCTGTTCCCAAAACACAGAAGCAGCTACTGAAAAATGTAATTGTCACATCCTGAAGGATGCCTGTCACTTTATATCAAAGTAAAATACTCTGGCATTTCATTCACGTGAGTGAATTAACCTTAATTTTTAAGGTAAACATAAAATTAATATTTTGGTGCATTTTCCCAAAAACCTTTAATCTCAAAATGTCCTTGACAAAAGTTGCTATTCTTCTCCAATTCTTTTTCCCAATCTGTCTCAGGACTTATATCCACATGGAACTCAATTTAATGAACAGAAAGGGGCAGAATGCACTCATTTCAGAATTCTCTCCACACTAAGGCAGTGACGGACAACAGGTAACTTTGTCTGAAGAAATCAAGTAGGTGAAGCATATTACATGGCACCTCAAAAATCTGTGAAGAAGTTCCCTGCCCCTTTAGAAAGGAGCAAGAATTACCACATTTTCTTAGTAGGTTTCTTATTGCTGTAATGGAGGAAGTAATTTGTTAGGCATCCTGTGCTTCTTTGGTTGCACAAAGGTTTTCAAGAACTATTGAAGGGACCAGAGCCTCTGAGCACTCCTGGGAGAATGAGCAAGAAATCCAACAGTGCAGATTGCACAGTAAAAAGAAGCCCCTGAGCCTTTCCTACTAGACAACAGTACATGGGCCGTACTCTTGGCAACAGGACTCTTGCTACTCTACTCTCTCAGTGTGCTGACATACTTTTGTATTTTAATAGATTTTCTTATTGTTGGTTACTACTGTGTATGCTTCTATTAGTGTATGTTAAAATAGAAATGAAATAGAAAGTGTGAAATACACCTCAGTTTAAATTACATATAAAAATCCATCACACCAGCATTGCCCCATTATGCAGAGGCAACCCTGTGCATTAACATTCATGGAAACAGAGTTCATGAGTCACCCCGGGGCTTGTGCTCCCCATATGGGTAGAGACTGAGCCTGTCGTAGCAATAATACCCTTGGTACCAAGATGGAGCATGCCATGTGCACTGCAAAGAGAGCCCAGGCAGCTTGGAAATTACCAGGGAGGCATTAGCTGGAGCCAGGAAGGGTCAAAGTTGTGATGGTAGCAGTAATGGCTCTAACAGTGTCTTTAAGCCCATTAGAGGATCACCAGAGGCACAAGCTGTTATTCAGGGTGGGAAGAAAAGTAATTTGCAAAAACAGAATTAAAATCAGAAGATGATCTTAGGGCTTTTGTATTACTGTTTTCAAATTAAGCAATAAAAAGGAGTGTGAATTGCATTCTATTAATTCATACATGGTGTTTTCATTCTTGGGTAGTCAACACAACAAGGGGTGAATTAATGTTACTTTGTTCTGACACTGTTGTGATTACAAAATGCTAATTTTAAGAAATATTTATATTGCTAATTAAGGAAGAAGGTCAGAAGTTCTAAGCTCTGGTTGCAATCAACACAGTTCACTGCTCTGAATTTTACAAGTTCTGAGCTGTGAATTGTGCTGATTGCAGGCACTGCTCTGGATTCTTATTAGCCAGTCAAACCACCCCAGTTCTACCAAACACTTTATAACATATTCTATTGTATTATGTTGTACAAATCCTACTACCATGATGCAGACATTAATATCATGAAGTACAACAATAAAACCCATTCTGTATCAGCATAAATAGTACATATGGATTTTAGAAATAACAAAAATAAAATAAAACCCACTGCAATAAAGCTATGAACACTTCATCATGCTGGCACAAGAGAAGAAGTGAGCTAATTTTATGGAAGAGAAACTGAGGAACCAAAACAAAGTAGAAAGAAAAAACAGAGAAAATCCAGAAAAGGTTATTAAACTGTGTCTGTGTCCACTTGTCCATGCACAGTCTTAAGCTACAAAAGGACTCAGCTGTATGCAACAAAACCAAAATAGTCACAGAACTGAAATAATAACGAATGATAAGGTGGTGGTAGAGTTTTATTACACTGGAATTAAGGCACCATCTGGGGGCAACTGAGAAAAGAAACAAGCAAAGTGGGGAGAAAAAACATGCAAATACATTATGAAAAAAACAGTCCCTGAATAAAATGTGACATTTTAGTTGCATCATATGCACAGTAATTTACGTACTTTGCAACAATTTATCTTTAATTAGGGGGGTACATCTTCACATTATTTATTTATTAGGCAGCTTAAGATTTTTCAGAAAAGAATTATTATTTTGTGACTAAGACAAATGTTAGAAGTGATCAAATACTTCAAGAAAAATATGCATGCAATCTTAAAAACTTAAAATTTCATTTCATCCTCTAATAACAGCAAACTAATAAACTTTCAAAGGACATAGACCTGTACAGGGAGACCTGGCAGCCCTCAAACATCTCATTGCAGTTACCACAGGCAGAGGTGGAAAAGAAAAGCGTTTGCCCTGATTGCACAGTTTGTGCAATCCATTTCAGCATTTGACCAATAATTTCTTAATCAATTACTTCATTCTCATGTATAGATCCAGTCAACAATGAAAACTCTTAATTTCGTGTTGTGGTGTTTCACTGCAATATTCTCTAATATGCTGTTATTTCTGGATTATTCAGTGGTCCATATATCAAATACTCAATTTTCAATACTGAACTGTATATTTTACCTTATTTTGCATAGAAATTTTTGTTGTTTACATACAAAGGATTATAAGAGCTCAGTCTTTTGTGGAGACTTAGCACACAGGTTTATTTTTTATTTCAGTGCAAAATTGTAAGTCCTTGTATTATAAATGGGTCTGTACATCTTATATTACTTTTACAAGCTACTTACAGCATGTACATAATGACACCTATGCTCCAAATGTCACACTGTTGGCTGTAGTCATAGGCTCTGATAACTTCAGGGGCTGCCAACCAAGCAGAAAAAATAGTATTAATAATAGAAAAAAAGAAACTTTTAAATGCTTAAACACAAAGCATGAAGAATGTGCTGATGTGGTATAATTTATTCCCATATGTAAAGAGGAACCAACAGCAGATGTTTAAATGAATAATGTACAGACCTTAACAATTCATGCTGATGTGTCCTTACTTTTATCATTTAGCTGTTAAGGGGGCAATGACATTGTGACATTAGCTGTATGATTAAACTTAGTACTCTTTTTCTCCACAGTAAGTTATTAAAGCAGTATTCATAACATGCTGCCTTAAAGTACTGCAAGGCATCACATAAACTTGGTTTTCTCCCAGACATAAGGGTAGTACATAAGAACATAGGGTTTTGGCAAAACATAAAGCCTCTGTTTGCTTGAACACATCATATGATGAACAAGATCTATGCCAAAATACTCTAAAATAAAAAAATTCAAACCCATTTATTTATATCCTAGATTAAAAATTCAACAATTATAACCTATTCAACTAATCGCTTTATGTTATTTCAGTCACGTGTCAGAAAGATGCTGCTCTGGGACCATCTTAGTGATATTTTATCACTGTATCATGGGAGATGTGGTTATGGGTTCACAGCAAGGTCTATGGTTTTACTTCCAGAATCAGTGGAGGTGACATACTTAGTCTCAGTAAGGAACAAAAGAGAAAAACCTTCACACAATAAAAGAGGAAACTGATAGTGACTATTTTATTTGGTGTTGTCCCACCAAATTAAAAAGGTTGTTCAACTATGACCTCAGGTTTTTTATGGTTTAGGTAGGCACCAAGCTTCAGTTATCTAATTAGTATGTCACAAATCTTGAAATGGTTAATTAACAGTTTGATAATACCACAACTGCTAAAACAAGATTTTAAAGGAGATTCTTACTATTAATATTCCCAAACTGGCCAAACCTTCTGTATGTTCTCATTTTTAATCAATCATTTTGATAACATTTTAAACAAACATTAATTCATGCTATTAACTTTCTGGGAAAACTTACAAACTTATGTAAGTTTATATCCTTATATACACATTTTGAATAAAATGACTGAATAGGGAAGTTGATATTACTTTTATGACTTTTCTTTATTAATAAACCAGTCTGAATAAATTTTGAATTTCCATGAGTCTCACATAGAAGAAGGAAGGATACAGAATCTGGAGATAAGAACAAAAGGAAAACATAAACATAGAGAGGAAAAATCAGAAAGGAGCAACTAGGAAGGAATGTAACTGAGAATGACATCATCTGTAAGTTTATGAGTAGGAGGAAGACAATGAATAAAGATGCTGGTATTGTATTCAACCAAGAATGAAACTGATAGATGATGCTTACAAGGCAAATGTATTTAATGTCTTCTTATATCAATTTTAACCAAAATGTCAAGTGCAAGGAGTGGATAGCACAATCAATATCAATGACAAAGGGGCAAGACCTCAGTCTTTTACAGAGAAGCAAAAGGTTAGCAAGTACTTGAGTTGGAAATTTTAAAATCAGCCATAACCAATAAAATTCATTCTGAAGTACTTTAAAAGTGACAAGACTTTTCAGAGCTATTAATGGTTCAAGAACCATTAGTGGAAGGCAGATAAAATACTTGGAAACTAAAAAAGGCAATCACTATTGTACCTGTAAGAGAGTAGAAAGCTGGCATCAAAGAATTGTAGAAGTCTCCCATTAATTTTAATTCCCAGGAAAATACTGGAAGGACCTAGAGTAAACAAAGAAACAAGTAACAGACATCAGTCAGTAATTGTCAGGAGCAAATCTCCATGCAGCACAGGTTGTCAGGCTTCAGGGTTAGAGAAGGACCACAAAATATCACATATTTCTATTTTAGTAAGGTTTTGGATAATGTTTCATTTTTTTGTAATATAAATTACTGTGTTTAATGTATTCATTTAATACATTAAAATATCAAAAAAGCAATGCACACATGTTTATAAAAAATTGCTTTTCAGGAAGTAGTAGTAACTCATTCATTGTCAAAGGGGAAGGCTGCACCAAGACAAGTTTTGTAGCTGTCTATCCCAGACATGATATCATTGTTATTGATGACTTGGATGGTCCAAGAGAAAACACACTTATTAAACTTGAACACAACATCAAGCCAGAAATAACTATAAGTATATTGAAAGCCAAGCTCAAAATGCAAATGCAAGAAGAGCTGGTCAGGCAGCAGCTCAGGGACTGAGCTGAACTTTGGTTCCAGTGTTTCCAAACAATGACTCTGTGAAGCAGGACTAGCTTAAAACCACCACTCTGGTAAAAAATGCCTTTGTGCACCCCTGAATGTCCTGTGCAGGCCAAGGCCAACACTCTTCCCCTTGTCTGTGTTAGAAGCTATTTAAACGTACCAGGTGCAAAACAGGACAAGGGCCAACTCTTGCTCTTTTACATGGACTTCAGAATCCTTCAATAAATTACAAAAAACAGCTATCATCTGTGTTTTATGTGCAAGCCTAAGACTGCAACATGTACACAAAAATCCGTACACTCAGCCCAGCACTGGTAAGGCTTCAACTAGACATTGCACTCAGTTTTGGACACTCCCATTTTGACACAAGAGGCACCGAGTGGAGCAGAGAGATTCAGTCACAAAAATCAGAAATGAAGGACAGGACTGAGAAAATTCATCCTCTTTAGTCTAAAGAACAAGAGACCAAGGGAGAAGTATAATAACAAGTTGTTGAAAATGGGAAGGTGCCTACCTGTTCTTAATATCCATGATGGATTGGGAGAGAAATAAGAGTCTGGAAATGTGAAACAACATTCCACCCTTTTCTTTAACTCCACACACAGCTCCCACCACCTCCCTTAGGTCACCTCTAGCAATTATGAGGCTGCAGGTGAGTTAACTGAAAATTTATAATGAAAAAAGTGATTAGATCATGGCCTGCAGGTATAAGTTTAAGCTGATTGTCAAACTGAAGGTTTGGGGCAGACAGGAGGAAAAATTTCTAGGCGAATAATGAAGCATCAGAATAGAGTGCCTGGGAAGATTGCAAAGGCCTCCAGTACTGGAGACTCTAAGTACACACAAATATTCATCAGAAATTACTTTAGTATAGCTGCTTCCTTCTTTGGACAGAGAAATAAATCAAATGACTCAAGGTCCCTCTCAGTGACGACACTCTATGTTTCTGTCATGATTAGTAAATTGAAAAGTTATTCCATCCTATACAATCCCCTCACTTAAAGAGTATTTAATACTGCTAGTATTTAATTTAATGTTGGAAGGACTAATTATCTTCCTCTGAAAACGATTTCTTTTTTGCTTCTACTTGTTATGAGCAAGCTGTGAAATGAATTGCTGGTACAAACCATAGAGGAAAAGAGTTCACAGAATTTAAAAAATATAAATGCTGTGTTGGGTAATGGAGTCAAACTTACTATAGCATGCAGTATAAATCAGAAAGGGCTACAAATTTTTATATTATGGAATGCAAAACATTCATTGCCTAAAAAGAAGAATTTAAAAAAAAAAAAGTCCTGAAAAGCCCTTTGGACAGGCTACATCACAATTACCTGCTTTTGTGAGGGGTTTTTTCAACTTCCATTTCAACAGCAAATATTAATAAGTCCCATACACTGGGATAGGTCCATTTTTGGATGGAAATTGTCTAAGAAAAAAAAAAAAAGGTTTGTTATTTATTTCCCACTGTTCAGATGGAGATTCCTAAATTTTTTTGCACAACACCAAATTCACAAATTTGTTTTATGCAACCAGAGAGAGGTGCTGTGATACAGGTGGCACTGTTGGTTTCAGAAACACCAAGTAATAGAGAAAAAGCTGGCCTCATAACAGAAGATGTTACTTGCACTGACCTTGACTTAGCAATAATATAAGGTAGACTGAGGTGGCTTGAAGACAACATCATGTAGAATGAAAATGCACAGGGAGTGTTGTCTGTGTGGAGAACATGACAAAAGCTCATGAGAAAATAAGAAAAAATTAGTTCTTCATATCGTCTGAGAGTACCTGATGGACTAGGGAAGCAGAGAGGCAAGAAAACAGCAGAAAGGAAGGGTTGACAGTGAGCAATACAGCATCATGAAGAAGCATCAGCAGACATGAACCCAGACTCTGCTACAGCAACATCTAAGATCTGATCAGCATCTTCCCTAACTGCTGCCTTCTTTTGCTATAGTAGAGAGAAGATTCCATGCAGCCTGTAAGATATTGATTGCAAAGTGCCCCCCTGCCTGACACAATATGTCACTGCTTACTCTCTGGAGATGTACAACCACCTGGAATAGCTGTTTGTCCTCACTGTGGGAACCTGCTTGCTTGTCTCCTTTAGGAACAGGACAGTGAGTGCAGTGAGCACAGCTTCTGTTCAGCTGATCCAAGCATGGAGTGGCAGCAGTTCTCAGCTTTTGGGCTCAAGTTGTACATCTTTTACCATGAGCATTTGAGAAGTACAGAATTCTTCTGTCTCTTTTATGCTGAATGGAGTTCAAAAATAATTGGTTACTTTCTATTAAAACCAGCTCTTTGAATCTCTGATCACCTCTGGGCAACAGTGGCATGTTTGCAAAACCCAAAAGCACTTTATTTCAGATTTTTTGGTCAGCTTTGTCTGAACTTTAAGTATGCATGAACCTTACAAGGCATTCTTTAAGGATAGTACAACCTGAAATACTATACGAGTTCTAACTAATGAAGAATTTCAGAGGGTTTGAACTTCCAGAATAGCAAGCGAGAGAAGTAATGTGTATAGACAAACGTACCTCAGAGCTGATTTAAAATAAATCATTGCTTGTTTTCTTCAGAGCCCCATTTGTCACTGCTCCAGTTCACTGAACCAGTAGAGGCAGACAATAATGCCTATGACTGCTAAAAGAAGCTTTATCAAAAAGACATTACTCATCAATTGTCATTTCAAAAGGTGTAAAGAAGTGTTGATTTATATATTTTTTTTCTTTTTTTAATAGATAGGGTTTTGTCCTGGTAGAAAAACCTTACTCAGGTGTAATAATTATGCGGAGAAGACAAATTCTTCAGTATACATTTATATTTTATACTTTTTATACCAAAGTCTGTGAGACAATACATATACCTGAAGTTGTCAGTTTCTGTGAGTTCAAGGAGTGCCCTGATAACAAGAGATGGCTTGAAACAGAAGGTTTATCCATACTTATTAACAAAATTTCATCTAAACCCCATGCCAGTAGGCACCAGTGCCATGTACTCGTGTACCATATGGAAGAATCTCTGTTCTTTCACCAGGAGCAAGCTATGTCTGCATTTCTCCCTTAGTTCTGCCTGCATATTCTGCCCCAAACCAGAAAATCATAAAGATCCACAAAGGCTGTTTCTCACATCCCAAAACAGGAGGATGTGAACCTTAGTCTATGGTTTAGTACCAGTTGCCTCAAGCCTGAAAGCTCTGAAGCAGTTAAATGTCAATTTTATCTGATTTTCCTATTTCACACTGTGTGACAGACCCTCCTTTCCTGCAGCTGATTTCACTGCTACTGGCCATACCAGCTTTGGGGTTTGGTTCTGCCTTTTCTCCTTGTTCCTTCAAAGTTATTCAGGAGTTATTCTCCTCTAAAATGAGGAGAACAAGGAAAGTGAGGAAAGATCTGTCCTCATTCACAGGATGGAAGCCAGGAAAAATGCTTGCACCTTGTAGGAGAGAGGACAGAGTGTGCTAGTTGGTGTTCCAAATGGATATATAAAGCAAGGCCATGAAACAAGAACAGGTGGCCACGGTGGTTCTACCGATGGAAGTGGTGAGTTGGCTACAAGAATGGAAAAGCTGTTGCCAAGTCAGAAGATTTATATGTTACATAACTCTAGCATTTGCAAGAAAGGTACACTTCTCAAACTGGAGTCTTCTACACCAGATAGTAAAATTGTGATTCAACAATTTTGTTCGACGAGGTTATTTTAGATGTCAACATTTTCACAGTAACTACTACTAAAACAGCAAATCAGTGAAGGATAATTGACACATGATTTATTAAGCATCAAAGATTATTCAATAAAAAAGGAGATGTAAGCATATGGAACATTGTTTATGTATTGAATATGTATTAATATCAAAAGAATCCTATAATATACCAGTATTGCAATCAATGCACAGTCTAAATAGGCTTTTTTCTAAATTACTAACAGATTTACATGAAACTGACAATATCCCCCATTTAAATATTAATTACATCTCACAGGATCTGTTGGCTTCCTGCAACTACTGAGTTGGGACTGTGTTAATGTAGATCTGGATGCACGAGGTATGGTTACTTTAAAGGATGACTTTTTTCTAATTGATCAAGAAATATATTTAACATTTAAAAAAAAAACCTCTCTTCAGCAGTGGCACTTAGTTTCCAAATGAGGATTCTTTCCCTAATAACACCATTTAGTAACTCACTTCAAAAGCTACTAATAGGTATCAAAGTCAGGTCTCCCAGTAACACCTGGATATTAAAACCTGTTCTTGAAGCAGAACTGCTGCAATTGTCATCTTACCTTTATATTTAATTTCACTTCATTGACTTCATCGATGTCACTGCTTTTAAAGAAAATGTTTTCCAGTTTTAGATCTCTGTGAATAATATCTGCCAAGACAGAGTAAGAAATAAAATGTTTTCCATTGCAGTGAATTTATTCTGACAGAAACATTTTAAACCCTTTTCATTAATTCCTTTGTGCAGTTCAAGTGCATTTTACTCTAAACTAGTGGAAGACTAACCAAAATCATTTCTCCCAGGGATTCATATAATAATTTCAAATTTTGAAATCTCATTCCTCACCACAATCCTGTAAGAAAGGTAAAAGTTTATATTGGTTCAGTCTTTAATATCAGGAGATCATCTGACATCATCTAATAAAAAAGTCGAGTGTATATCGTATAACTACCATATTTGCACATACTTTCATACTTGAAGTTCATTTTTATATCCCAAACCAGTCAAAGGCTTTGCCCTTTCAATGAGTACACAGAAGAAACAAGGCTTTAAAAAAGGCACCATTCCATAACCCCATATATCTCTATAGAAGAAGAGGTAAATGAAGCGTTCCTAGAGGCAGTATGTCATAACAAAGAGATAAATAATTTCTCTGCAAAAACATTTCAGGATTATTCACAATCCTACAAAACCCAAATGTTTGACCGCAGTGGTCTGTGCAGAATTGTAATGTTTCTGTGTGGTGGATGAAAATGCTGATGTTTACTGAACCTTAAACACAATATACACTGTAAGGAAGTATCAGGAACAATCCACCTCTGGTTTTTTACCTCCTGTAATGGACTATATACTTAACAACTGAACTAGGTTAAAGTTATAATGTAAATCAATTGCAAGTTAGGAAATAATAATACAGTAATTGTCAAAGCTGGCACAAAAAGAGAAATAAAAGAAAATGGTAGCAGTTGTTGGAAGAAAAATAAAGTTCTAAGAATGTGTTCATGTAATGTATTTTACTTTGGCTGGCTACTTTTGTCCTATGAAATAAATAATAGACAAAATATCAATCAGTAACTGTTGTTAGATGTATGAACATTTAAGTCAATGAACATATGGGGGAAAGAGAGGAACATAATTACAGTTTTTGTGAAGATACACTATTGCTGTAGCAAGGCTTTGAATGATGTGCCCTGTCTTGTTTTCTGTAAAATATCCTTTACTACAAAACATTTTTTGTGTTCTCCATCCTCACACAGCTCCAAGATACATCTGTTAATATTAATAAAGAGAGAATGTAATGCTTTTGTGCTCTCTGAGTTTAGTTTCTTCTAATGTAATAACAGTATATAATAGCAGTGTTCCAGCTGTAGTGATGAGCTGGAGCCTCAATACTCTTAGTATTTTATGAACAGAAGGCAAAGAACAATTGATCTGCCACAAACATTGCCAGTGTTTACTACAAGAAACTCAAGTTTCAAAATATATACATTTTCAAAATGTATAAAAATACTGTGATTTCAAAACAAGGACTAAGTATGGATTTTGCTGAAAGCCTCTTCCATTCAATGCATTATCAATGGCTTTTAGAAAGACTAAGAAAGTACCAACCCTTGAAAAAAAGTAGAATTCAACTTTTCAGCAAGCCACTAACTTCTCTAGTCAGCCGGGGGTAACAATGACTTTGCTCTTGCAAAAACTGTCTGTAACCGAGTGTTTACATAATAAAAGCTGTTGTTAATGAAGTCACAGTTCTTGAATATAATACTGAGAACAACTCACATTCTCCCAAGCATATATCCTATGAGAAGTGTCATTTAATCAAACTTTCTCAGGCATTTTCATAAAACTTCTGGGAAATCTAAAAGTGGATACTGTTTAGATGTCAGTAAACAAATAGTCATCTAGAGAGCTCTGTCATCTTCAATTGCTAGGGGTGACTATCCAACACAGTTTGATACTGCTTTTGCAGTAGTGATCAACATCCATGGCTACACATCTCCAGCTTCCTTCTTGAGTCTTTGTGTGTCCTCCTCCCAGCCACAAACCACAGGCAAACAATTGGTTGTATATTCAGATATTTCTAATTTAGGATGACAGTTACTTTATGTCCATGTATGTGAATATAAAGAAATGTATGTTTAGAAATACTACTTGAAAGGAGACTCATTTATGTTACTATCCAAAATTATGCATTTTACTCTGAAATTTCAGTTTCAGTGCTTTTTTCAATTTTCTTTGCAGATGTACATGTAATACAAATTCCTCCAACAAAAGCTTTTAAAGTTTTCAACTGAATAACTTTAAAGCCTTCAATATTAAAGAAAGGATTATGATACAGGATAAATATGTCTCTACCAATTGTTATTTACTGAAGGAATGATAAAACACTCTGTACCTCAATGAGGATTAATTACAGAGAAATTAAAGACAATCAACTTCAAATCTAACTTCTCTCAATTTTTTCACCTGCTATCTTTAATATAGTATTATTGTTAACACACTAGTCTATAACTGAAGGGTACCATATTTGAAAGACATCAGGGTACAAGTAGGTGGTAGGAAAACCAGAAAATTGCCCACCACATGCATACTCTGACTCCTAAAACAAAAGCCTTAATTTCAAAATATGATGAACAAGCAAAATTCATTAACTTCAAATGAACATGTGCATTCCCAGCATTTCTATCAAGTTAGTTGTACTATTCAACAGAGCTGTATGTGACCTCAGAGGTCAATTTCTCAGAGCCTGAGCCAACAAATAATCCAAATTCAGAAAAGGCTGAGGATGCATTCACTGACCACTGGATAGATGAATAAATTACCACCTAGTTACTGCTGATATGGATTTAATAGCATTTGACTTCCTGCTTTCACTTTATTATTTTCCCTACAGTTACATAGACCTAAATCATTAGAGTAATTTATACCTTTAAAGCCTGTAAACATAATCTAACATGTTAGGCTATTTGTAGGACTAATAAGTCCTTTAGAGCATGCATTTCTCCACAGTTTAGATAGTGATAAGAAAATATATCTACTGGATGTGCAGACATATCTTCTGAATGAATTGGCTCAATCTTAAGAATTAAGGCATGATACAACAGATGAATATCACTAGAAACCATGACAACATTTCAAAACATTATGTAATTCATCCCATTTATTGCATTCCTTGAGGTAAAACAATACTGTTAAATATTTTCAACAATAAATAATTTTTAAATGTTCACTATTTCAAGTTAATTTGTTCAACATGTCTTCTAATGAACAAATTCTTTAAAACACTGAAAAGTTTGTGCTGTGGAATTCCTGGCATGCCTACTGGGTGGAGCTACCATTCCATGTTGTCAGGAATTTCTCGGAAATTTCTTGCTTTACTTTAGAGAAACGAGCACTAGTAACTGTAGAATATGAATAAACACCTGATCTTGAAAACACACCTCGAAAACACATAACAAAGAGACATCAGTCCAATTCCAGCTTGCTTACCTCCTCCACCCATGTTGGATCTTTCAAAAGGGGAAGCTATTTTTTGTCCTCTGTCACTCGCTGCTTGGCTGGATGCCTCTGTAAATACACCTCCAAAACTCTTTGTGATCTTTGTTGTAATGAGGGCAAAAAAATACAGCATTTCTTGGTTCAAATGAAGATAAGCACATGGCACATTTTTCAGTCTTCACTGCTTTCAGACATCTGTTCAGTTTTATATAGGCTCTGCTCAAATTAAATAAAAACAGAGACTGGCAGGAATGTGTCCACTGCTTGAAGAAATGGTATAAAACCTGAGAGATGAGGGGGCGGGTGGAAGACAAAAGCCTTGTATTCTACCTACAGCTGTCTGTCAAGCTGACAATGGACTAGATTGGCATCACACAACATGCTGTTTTGGACAGTAGATCTTCGAAAACAAAAAAACAGTCAAAAATGATACTTCAGCTTGTCTACCTGCTGAATGCTGGATGAATTCAGAGATGAAAAAAAAACAAACGTTTTTTCCACCAGACAGTACAAAACTATAAGAGATTTTTTTCCTTCAAAGCAAATGGTATGCAACACATTTTTAGAGGATTTCAAAATACATCATTAAACCTGGGAAGTTATTGATCTGGAGCATCCAATGTAAATGTACTTTTGCTTCTAACTGGCACCATATGAGGACATCCTTCAGCAGTGCTGCTAAGGCAGGGATAACAAAAGCAAGGATTTCTGTGTACTTTTGTATTTCTCCTGGAGAGCTGATTTGCACATGATTCCTTGAGTCTACTTTTTCTCAAGAAAGAATCTGCACAAAAAGGCTCAGAGGGAGTCAAATTGCACTGAAGAAGGCTCAACATTTTTAGGCAAGAAGCCTTGAGCTCTGTTCCTCCACAGCAGAGAACTGACAAGAGGCAACACCTGCAATTAACTAGCTTTTAATTCTTGGAAAACCATGGAGTGGAACATGCCCAGCTTTATAAAAGGGTCATGTTCTTGCATTGCAGATGCAGGTGAGCGAGGCACTGAAAAGTACCATCAGCTTCTCATACTGGCTCAATTCCTGCAGGACAGGGATCAGACTTTGGGTCATCCCTCACCAAGCACCTACTCCCCACGCTGAAGCACCTGCTGGCCTGTGCTGCTGTGAAAGGCAACTTCCCTCACCTCAGAGAACCTGGGGCTTCAGTCTGTGGAGACTGCTAGGGTGTTGGCATTTTAGAGACAGAGATATAAGTGAGCTAAAAGAAGGATCCAGACTTCAAGAAAACGAAAAACATTGGCTTAAGCTGAGAGCGTACAACCTGCAATTCTGCAGAAAACAGAGACCAGGTTTTCAGCAGGCATTCTGCAAAATCTCCTCTGCTCCATTGCCTCTGATGCACCTCAGAGATAATCTCAGATGTCATTTGAATATCTTTAAACCCTTTGGTTCCATCCTATCCCCTCACTTTCCAGATCTAGTATTTGAATGACAGATGATTTATTAGAAAACAATAGTACAAAATGCTTACATGCAGACAGAAACTACTCAAGAGAATGTTCTTTTCTGATATAGTGCTTTTATCATGAGGTAACTTCTAATCTCACTCGTTGACCAACATTCTGCAACTTACATGAAACCTGATTATTAACCTATTTTCATATTTAATCTCTGACAATATTAATATTCTTAGTCCTACCATCTAAGAATGTTTTAACTGTTATATGAAAAAGTTATTACAATTCTTGAGTCTCTGAAACTTACCAGAAAAAAAAAGTCATAACTAGCACAAAGAAGAGATCGGCTTAATGATATGAAGAAATATTTTTGTTCTCTTGAAGATGATCTGAAAATATTAAAAAAGGCTAAAATCCTGAATCTGTTTTGTATTTCATTTCTGGACAAAATTTTTGCATTAAAAAATTCTGACCTAAGTAAGGTCTTCTGTTGACAAATAAATAAACTGAAGAATGAATATATGTTTTGCTTTTTTAATATTATCAATAAGACTATTCAAGAAAAAGAAGGGATAACTTTTTCAGAAATCCTTTGTGAATCCTTTGTCTAGGCACGAGAAAACACTACCCATTCAAAATAAATAACTAAATAGACAATACAAGAAATAAGGGAGGTACAGCTGTTTTAAATCAAATTACTACCAAGGGGAAGGAAAAAAAAAGAAAAAATAAAAATTATGATTCTACATTAGCTTTTGATTAAGGATTCCTATTCTTCATACTTTAATCACCTCATGAGAGTCATATGGCCTTTCTCAGACCTTTGTGGATGTCAGTACAAGGGCAAGACATCTGGCTACCACATCTCTCTGCACCTAACAGATTATTCTGCAAGGTTTTATTAATCACTTAAACCAGAAACTATAACAACAGATTTAATTAACCAATTAAAGAATGAACAAATAGTTTGGCAGACAGCCCCATGGATAGATAAAAATGAGGGTGGCTGAGAGGAATCCAGCAAACAGCAAGAAAGACTACTCTGGAATTCACAGTACAGTTGTTAGATGTCCTTCGGTAATAAATATCCAAACCCTCAAATTCAGCAGTAAATTATCTGCCTTAACCACTCTAGGTAACTATGATAAATGAACACTGTATACAATTAAAAGCTGTGTAGGAGAAGCAGATGAATACCTGCCTTTTTTTAATAAGCCGGGACAATATCATATGAATATGATACAAACAGGGAAATAGCAGAGAAGGAACTGTCACACGACAGCTTTAGGCCCCTGGTAGCATTTCCCTGTACTATTTGCAGTTTGATCTATTTTCCATTGTGAACTGACAATGTGACTAAAGAGCAATTTCAAGGTATTTTTTCTTTCCCAAGCCAAAAGTATTTTTAGGTGCTTTTGACCAAAGTTAAGATGGTGAGGGATCCAAGGGGAATGTGAGCTCACATCGATATATTTAGATGTTGCTGATCAAGGCAAGCATGTTCATAGACACGGTGTCCATTCTGAATAGAAAAGGGCCGCACTAGGAATTCCCACTTTCAACTTTGTGGTGTTGAAAGGCAGGAATTACACGACCAATATATTGGAATCTAACATCCCAGATCTTCAATTCTGTGATTTTTAGCATCTGCAATACCTGAACCTGATTAAATTACTAACCAACCAGAATGCCATGGTTCAAGCCTTACTGATTGCTCCCTTCTACTTTTGGCATACATACTTCTTAACTGAGCCAGAAATTAAATCTTCTCTTTAATGCAGCAACTCCTTTGGGACCTGAGAAATTGCATCACCCCCCTCTTAAAATTTTTCTTATTTGTTACATTAAGATAATGGTGCTTATCACAATTAGTGATAAAATGAGAAAAAAAATGTACAGGAAGACAAGTACTGCAAGAGCTATGAGTACACACTGAGGCCTCCTCCTGCAATTTTACTTATAAAAGAGCAGCACCAAGACTAAGAACAGACAAAAACAAGGCCAGGGCCTCATTGCAGCTGGCAATGTGTCATACAAAATCAAGACAACAGTCTCTGCCTACACATAGTTTACTACAAACTGCTCTACTAAAGCAGTGAATATCTTTTCATATTGCTCAGGTTCTTCCAAAATCTGATAGTGCACCATTCTTTAGAAAGCAAGGCTAGAACTAATCCTACCTGCTTGAAAAAACT
The DNA here is from genome assembly GCA_013396655.1 of Campylorhamphus procurvoides. NCBI lineage: Eukaryota > Metazoa > Chordata > Aves > Passeriformes > Dendrocolaptidae > Campylorhamphus > Campylorhamphus procurvoides. The sequence continues at coordinate 757,760 of WBMV01003337.1, forward strand.
AAGGCTCATCACAAGAAGACTCAAATATAAACTATATAAATCGTTGATCCTATTAGTTAATAAACTAATACATAATGATTTTAGAGAAGTAGCTTTTTACCCTTAGTTTAAATAAAAATAATGCAATTCGCAGAAAATGAAAGATGAATTCCAAGTAAACTTGTGAGAAATTCCTAGAAAGAAAAGGGTTTATTCATCAAAAACATGTGGCAAAATTTGTACAAAACCTGTAGAAAATGTCCTAGAAAGCAGAATGGAAGTTCCTTGAATTTAAAGGAGAAAAGGTCTGGGCAGCACAGAGAAAATTTCTGCATGGAATAGAGGAATTTCTTGAAAGTAAAAGGAAGATTTCCTAGAACACACAAGGTAAATTCCTACAAAGTATAGAGCAAAAATCTACAGAAGGTTTCCACATGGAGGGCAGATTTCTCAGAAAGCACAAAGAAAATTCCCAAAACATCAAAGGTAAAATTCCTAGGAAAAAGACAGGGAGAATTACTGGAAAAGAGAGAAATTGCAGGAAATAAAAGAGGGAATTTCTAGAGGGCACATTAGCAATTCCTGTAAATTGAAGATAAATTACTATGCAGCACAGAGAAAAATCCCAGAAAACAGTTGGGGAAACAATCCTGAAAAGTGATTAGAAAATATAGTTAGAAAGAAGAAGGTGGGGTTTCCTGGAAAGCTGAGGGATGAATTCCTAGAAAGCAGGCCAGGAATTTCTAGAAAGGACATGTATGCTTTCCTTGAGACTCTTGGAGCCAGGTCTGTCCTGTGCAGCTCTACAGTCCAGCCTTGAAAGCTGCCTCAGATTTTGCCTGAACAGAAAACAGAAGTGCTGGAATATTGTGTCAGCCCTACCCTCAGTGACAGAATAAGAACAGTAATATTTGTCAAATATTTTGTTGATCTAACTCTAAATATGCCAGTATTTCAGGGCTTTAGAAATATTTATAGATAATTATCTCCCCATATCCACACCTTAGTAAAATCTAGGACAGATGCTCAATTAAACCTTATTAATATGCTTCATTTAAGGGGTGTTTTTTAGAATAGAAATACTGCCCATACTCACTTCTTCCATGCTCCTCCTTTCTTTTGCTATTGATTTTGTTTAACATTTCTCTGTTATGCCTAAATTACACTGTGGATGCATAAAAGATACAGTGGACCAATTCATTAAGAGAGATAAACTGGTTACTAGTTAGTCACCAGTTTTGATAAGCAGTCAGTAGTTAGTAACACATATCTCTGACACCTTCATCAATTAGCAGCTTTCATTTGAAATTTTAAAGAGCTGAAATGGAAGATTTTGAGAACCACAAGCAACCAAGAAGTACAGAATTCCCATTAACTTTCATTGATCGGCAAAATATAGGAGGAAAAAAGCATATATAAGCTCAACATCAAATCATCTAGTCTTACTATATTATTTAAAAAGCAATACAATACAATACTGAAGGGTCTGCTGTGGAGAGTTTGGCTTACCATTCTGAAAAGTAAGCCTCCAGAGTTAAGAAAAAGTCTTCACTAAATAGGAAACATTCATGTTTGTGCCACTGAAGACATCTGTGCTATAAAATCTGCTGTGAACAAGCTACATTTTCTGTTCTGTACAATCCTGACGCCTTAGTTCCTGCTATGAAGACAGATCTCACACTGACAGCATCAGAGGGAGAAAATGACTGCAGGATTAGATCCTACATTTCAATAGTTTTTATTTATGGCCACTTACAAACACCAACCACTTACCACTTCTAGAATATGTCCAATTACTCCATCCAACCACAGACCCTCGAATATATTCTTATCGGTTTCAACCTGACTATAAAGTCAGTGCAAAGGCTCATGAATAAAGAGAAATTCTAGTGACAAGGCACAGGAACCTTAAACCAATTCAAACGGGCTGTAAGACAGTGAAAAGTCAACCAGTGTGTGCATTTGGCACAATGACCTTGAGTCATCAGTACAAACACAAAGACAGAAACTTGACAATTTTAACAACTGGTCAACTGCTATTTGAACTAAGAAAGCTGTCACGAAATGACAGGAAAAGTCATCTGTACCTTTCTTTCTTTAGTGACTTCTGAAAATCCGATGGTGAAAAAACCATAATGCAATTATAAAAATGTGGATTTCAATTACACCGAAGATGGCTGTGGTCATTCCAGTGAAGTCACTCTGCATTTATACTCAGGTCAGTGGGATCAGAATCAAACCCTAAATGACTAAAATCAACAGAGCATGTCATCTGCTGATAGCACTGCCCAAAAAAATTGCAGTAAGCCTCAGGCATGCTATTATCAGATTACACGATTTCACTGTCAGATTGAGGAGTTTGAAAAGCAACTACACACTGTGGAGGATTTAATTTTCACAGGCAAAGGATCCTTTCTTTCAATTAACAGGACAAGATCAGGCTGTTTCTTCAAAGTTAAAACTTTGTTTTGTTCTTCTCTTGTAAAGTGATAGACAGAAATATTTTTGCCCTGTATTTGACCAGATAAAATATTTTTTATCTGTGACTGGAACATGAAGAACAGGAAAGTTTGATTTTACTGAAGCCATGCAGTGTTTGCCATGCAGCAGCACCAGAGATCACAAGACTATAGATAATGACATGTCACCATTACAGTTGACATAAGGCTGTGAAGGGATTCTGCAAATAGCAGAAGCAGTGCCAAATTTATTTAGCTCATGATAATAAGGTATAAAAACAAATTCATCCTTCCAAAGTCAGATTGAAGTTTGTTGTCTCAATAAAGTCTAATGGGATTACCAAAATTCTGGCATGCAAAATTTCTAAGAGTTGTAGCAAGTGGATGTGTTATACTATATACTCAGTATTTCTAGAGATCTGACACAGATCTTTCCTTAACTCCACCAATATCAGAAATTTTGTAAAGTTTTTAACCCTTTCATATTTTGATTGCATTTTTCTTTCCACAATCTTCTGTGTGTATCAGAGTGCTGGGATGCTCAGTTAATGGCTCTGAGTTGCTAAAGTAGACAAAAAACTTCACAGTTTTCTAGATGAAACAAAATAATCAGTAAATATACTATCTTTGATAATTTGGAACAACCTTTTTTAGATTATTTGCAGTTGCTAGTTAATAAAATGTACCAAATCAGAGGTCAAGTTGGTAGCTTTTGGCAAAATAAAACCCAGAAGCACAGACAAAAAGGGACCTAATTTTTCACAGCTCTGATTCAAGATTTCTGGCTGCCTTTCTGCACTCACAGTTGTCCTACTCCGTGCTTGGCAGAAATACAGGCTGAATGTTCACACTCACCAAGTGCCAAGGCAGCCTGTGATGCTTAAAAACCAGAACTGGAGGTCTTGTCAGCAAAAGGAATGTATTCTGACTTCACAAAAACAGAACCAGCCAGTAAGACCCAATTTAGAAGCCATTACCGACCACTGCCTTTGAAACCAATAGAGGATACGAAACACACAGCTAAGTCCCTGAGACTGGGAAACAACTAATGAAATACATGGGAAAATCTCAGTGTTTGGCAGCTTAGAACAAGCAAACAACAGTTCAGACAAGAAAAATGCAATTAATGGTTTCCTGCTGAGTTGTGTTTCACGTTCCTTCCTGTGCTCAGTAACTAGAATGCCCAACATGAAGCTGTGACTGAAAAATGTCTCAGTATTGACACCCACGTCTCAGGCGATTCTGTTTGACATCATAACATTGATATGATCTGTTAGGCAGTTATCAGCACACAGGCCTGTAAAAAGGACATTCCATTACATATAGGGGGTTTCAGTACAATCATGAACATCTTTAACTAAGGCAATCTGTGCTAAGTTGTGACAATATACAGTTTTTTAGAAAAACAAAGCGGGGGGGGAGGGAACAGAAAAGCCTGCAATTACATATATACTTTTTATGAATAAAATGCGATTTTCAGACCAAAAAAAAATCCAACACCAGAGCCTAGAGTAACCATCAAGATACACACTTACAAAATATACAAATATACATGTGAATATGTGTAATTTCACATCCAGCATAAGTGCCATTACTGTTCAATTAGATACTGTTCCTCCTTTTTTTAAGATTTTTCAGCAATGATGTGTTTTGCATCTGTCATGCTGCATAGATACCCGAGTGTTCAAGGATTATGTTAGAGCAGATAAAACATAAGAAGCTATTGCTGTAATTTATTGGGTCCAGTTCTAACAAAATATGGAGCTGGGTATAACGTTATCTGCTGATCATTTTCATTTCCTCATATTTAACAGTGTTGAAAGACAGTATCGCTTTTGTTAATAAGAAAACAGAAGTTTTTCCCCCAAATTTTTCTACAAGATTTTTAAAAAATAATTCTTCATTTTTTGCCCACCAAGTCAGTATAGCTCTGAAATTCTGTTTCATCGCCTGAGATGTGATTCTAGACCTGCTGTCCAGGTAGAATTTTTTTTTGAAGTACACCACAATGTAAGAAACAAATCCCTAGGCTCAAGGCACTGGAAATGGCTTTCCCTAAAAAGTCAAATGCAAAAAAAGACCTTTTTACTAGAAATATGGTTGACTGCATATACACACAACTTCACTGATAAATGCACCCAAAATACGCAACTTCTACCACCTATTTCAATGTATTATTTGATGCATAACTTTATGTTGCTATATATTTAAAAAAATACCGAATCCTAAATTACTTTTTTATCTTTCATTTTGTTCAAATGTTTCACAACTTAAGCCTATCATATTACAAGGCTCTTTAGGAGACTTAAATAGTATTAAAATACTATCTTCAATTTGAAGGGCAAAATACCTGGAAAATTAAGGTCACATAATGTTTCAGAAACTAATGGAGTATGGATTTCTGTTTGGAGTACTTCAACCAGAAACCTCAGTAATCTTAAATCTGTCTCTGCTAGCCATAATAAGTTTTAAAAGTTTGAATGAATTTCAGAGTACGTTTTGTATACCCTGTATTTTCTGAGCAGGGTGCAAAGCATTAACTTCAGAACACTCAGCTACCATAGGAAGGAGAAACCTTTCAAAACAAAAGCACTCTTACAGGACATTAGGAAGAGACAGCTGCAGTAATAGATTTTGAACCAGTAAATATGATGTTAATTTCTTGTACTACATTAGTGTTTAAATATACATAAACACCATAGCAATAACAGGTCAGGGGGTTATTAAGCAGAGTTTGGCATGCTTAAATGATGCACACAACCATACACACACAAAAAAAATCTGCATCTGACACATATCATCAGAGTACTTAGTTGGCTTCTTGGATGATTCTAATGTCATCAATTATTTCCCAAGGGTCCACAAAGCAGATAACTCAAAGTGTAACAGAGAACAGCCTAAAACATCTTCAGAATAGGAATTTTTTTCAGTATGTTGCAATAGATTTTTTTAAATACTTGGCCACTTCTGATCAATATCAGACAGGAATAGCCTCTGCATTACTATTCAGCCCTGAGCAGAGCCCAGAGACAGCACTGCTGACACTCTGAGCCCTGTTCAGCACAGGGAAGAGCCTGTGCTATGACACCCCCACTGCAGCCTGCTCAGCAGGTCATGGTGTCAGCATGGGAGCAAGTAGCAGATTTCAGAGCCATGGCCTGGTATTAGGAATTCCTCTACCTTTCCAGCTACCAAATGAAAGGTCTAACTCTACCTCTCTACTAGTAGTAAAACCATGCCTTTATAAAATAATCAAATGTGCCAGATATGGAGAAATTCTGTGCCAACCATGACTTTCTCAGCTGCACAGCAGAATTCCCATCTGCATTACTCCAGTTGTCCACACAAAAGGAAGGGGACACAAATTGCCTTTGCCTAATCTCAACCAAAATTAGTCATGGAAGAGTCCTACTTAGGTATATGCTTAGGCTAAATTAAGAATCCTCCTGAAACCTTCAGACAAGCCAGCAAGAACTGAATCCAAAGCCAAAGGAACACTGTGTTGCTTATAGACATCTCAATTACCAGAAAGACCAAGTAGACATTTTTCAGGTGGAGCCATGATGAAGAAAGCGGATTTACACAACTTCTGTGGTTTCTCTCTCCCTGGCAAGTGCTGGAATTTTTAAGCCTTTCTTTGGAGGTTCACCAAGGTTAGCAACCTGGTTTCCAATAGATACTGATGTACACATGAAACAGTTTATATAGAGTACATCTTAGTCATAAAATCTCTTAGAAAAAAGAAATAGCTAGCATCCTTTGAAAGAGTGCTACCAATAAGACCTCATTTGAAGACTGTAAGTTGAAAAATAATATCAAAACATTGCAGCCTTTTCCCAGGAAATGTCTGGCTAGCCATCTTCCTCAAACAGAAGAAGTGCTGTCACAAGACTCCTCTTTATCACACACTGTGTTCTTGTAGAACTTGATTTTTGACTTTGTTTGCTGAGATTATTAATACATCAAGCTAGGGAACTATTACTTGTTTGGCACAGGTCTATTACTCTATGCTCCACTAGAAATGTAGAACACTTTATTCATTTTACTAAGTTGAAAAGAATTGTATCATATATTTTTTAATATCTCTGAAATTTGGACAACAGAAAGCCACAAAAACCAGCTACTACAATAAAAATGTGTTTACCGATTAGATTCCTTAGGCCACTGAGCCTGTGGCCAAACCAAGGGTCAAGTACTCCCTACCACGCACCATGAAGTCCTGATTATTTTGTGACATCAGGAACTGGACTGTGTCAGGGCTGCTTTCCAGTGTGTGCATTCGTCAGGTTTTTATGGAAATGAACGATCAGGAGAGGCTGGGTCTTGCTCTGCACCTGTTGGAGCATGTCAAGGAACAAAGCAGAAGGAAGGAACTCTGAAACCACCTGCTCCAACTTAGATATTGTCACGCGAGCTAAGTACTTGTGTGGAGGCAGACGAATACCAGTTCTCAGTTGCACATGCAGTTTATCTTTGCTATTTGCAAACATAAACCTTTTGCTCCTTATAGATCATCTTCTTCTTCAAAAACCATAATAGACATGTTCTCATTAAAAGAAAATCTGAACACCTAGGAGATAACAACTCAGTAGACAAGTACAAGACAGGTAATGCAAGGAGTGAATGTAAGGAGGTATTTCCCAGATCGATGAGTATCAGACTCTACTAGAGGCTGTATTTTGACTTGTAGCTGGTTTCCAGGACAATCTGACACCTGTCTTCATAATTTCCATCAGTTTATTTCTTGCCATATCTGGATCTGGGTGACTCAGATTCTTTCCCACATACCTACTTCCTCAACCAGCAACAAAAAGCAGACCTCGCATGGCGACAACATGTAAAGTGTGAGTTTTGTGGGTCACACAGCTCTGAGCTCCCCAACATGGCCTGTGAAAAAAAGATCTTGTGCAACATGTAGTCACTTTTAAAAACTCCAAACAACACTGAGTATTGTCCCCCATGCCAGTGTCACTTCAAAGATTCACAATGCCACAATTAGCCTAACTGATCCTGAAGAATTTGTTATAAGATTATTATGCAGGACACCTGGGGTGCACAGCAAACACAGATTTTCCGCAGCAAAATACCGCAATTAATAGTCTCAAAAAATCTATGCAAGAATAAAGAGGACAAGTAAATTCATATTAAATGATCAGAATAAGAGCAGTGCAGATTTTGTCAGGAGCCTTTCACCTGAAGCACTTCACAGATGCCTCTCACTCTGTGGAAGCTGCACAAACAGAATACATGAACACTACACAGTATTTCATGGCAGGAAATCAGAGTTCTATCTGAAGCTGCTTGGAGAATTTCTGGTACCCAGATGGACTGTGGCATGGAAACCAAGGATCACTACAGCTTTCAGATGACAGACCTCATGAGCTGTCTCAGCCATAGTGTGCTGGCCCACAATTTTCAGGTATTGAAACCATTTCTCTCAATTGTGTTCCCCATATAGAGCAGTTATGAAAGGTCATTACCACTGAATGATGAAAACACACATTGAAACAACGTACTCAAAATCCAGAAGACCTGCCCAGAGGAAAGGTGGTTCAAAACCATGGCACCAAGGTCTGTAGACACCCGGTATTTCATTGACTGCTGTAGGACATCCATTACATGCAGTTAAGAATGACAAAATAATACATGAAACATGCTAATCTGGGTGTGTAGAGAAAATTCCAGCACAGGAACTTGAATGCATCCCCATTTTGGTTTTCATATAGAGAATTTCTACAAAACCATTATGTTTGTTACCCAGTCAGGTTACACTGACAGCATTAACGTTGTGCTTTAAGATATTGGAAATATTACATTGAATCTAATATCAATATTACTTGGTGATTAGGAGCATGAACAAAATCATACTGTCTTATTATTAGCAGACATTTAATGACACCAGAATGGTCCAACTGCACTTACACAGATACTTCATAAAAAATTCACAAATGTAGCCTCCAAAACTAATTATAAATGTTTAAGAAAACACAAGCTCAAATTCTAGCAGTCAGTCACAAATGCACAGACTCTATTTGCTATACATATTTTGAATAATCTGCTGCATCATTTATTTCACCCACAAGGTGGCATCTTTATTCTACCTTCACTTTCTTTAATAGCCTAGATAGGACAAATCTTTCCTTTATAAAAAATATTGTGACCTCAGGCGAACAGAGGAGGTCACGGTACAAAGACATGTTAGAATTTATATTCAGAAATCATCAATGTTTGCTTCTTTCAGATCAAACGTTTACTGATTTTACCACTGAGTTGGGAATCGATTTGCAAGTCATGGCATGCAGTTCAACACTCTTCCCTTTCAATTTTCTTAGTAAATATTAAAGACAAAGTGCTTCAGACATGATTCCAAATAATCTCTTGGTATTCTCTGTACTAATGCTTGGTATTCCCAGTACTAAAACTTGAAAAATGAAAACTCTATGACATGTATAAAGCTAGTTTAAACACATAAACCAACCTTACACCTGTCTGATACTAATTAAAACAGTTCAGATCATTCAATACTTACACACAAAGATCTGAATTTTAAAAGTTATGTAAGGTTTATAATTAAAATGAAATCAAGCATCAGCTAAATATGTGCCTGCCAAAAAAAAGAGTATTCAGTGCTGCATGAAGTTACATACTAGTACATATATTACATAGGTAAACAGCTACATCATTATGTATTTAAAATAAATTATAAAATTACAAGTAATTAGGGATTTTACTGTGCCTGTGATAATGCACTCAAGGTGGCACTAATTAAAAATTAATTTCCTACATAACAGCAAGGCACACTTTAGTGCAAAGTCATAAATGAAGTAATTATACTAAGAAGAGGAAAAAGGTAAGCAACCAGACATGCCTTTCTCCCTAAAAATTATGTTAACCTTGCTGTCTCCTTTTCCTCGCTGTTCTTTTGTGTTTGGTTTTCTGCCATTATCAAATGTATGTATTCCTTAATTCCATACTTTGTTACTGTGAACTGGGAAGGTACCAATTTCTCTTTCACATTAAATAAAAAAGTTCCCAGGAACACACATGGTTGCATGCACATAAACACATGCTCAGCTATGTACTTTATGCAAAAAAACCTCAAAATAAAGCCTCTAAGCTCAAAGATTGGCTCTCAAATATTGGAACGTAGGAAAATGGTACAGAAAACTGTTCCTAGGATCTTCCAGAGTGTATCGCATTTGTGCATTTTACTTCAGATCTTTCTTGAAAATGAAAACTCAGTGGTATCAAATTAAATGTCATCAACATGCAATTTGAGAAATCATAAAGCCTAGAAATCTACCAAATTTAAGAATACAAACAGAAGAATGTGAATTATATGCACTGTTGTAAGATTGTTATTTATATTTACTGAATAGAAATGTCAAAAGTTACTTCTTACAGTTACTTTACTTTGCCCATCCAATACAACTGCCTATATTCCTTCTTAAAGATTGCCTAGCATTAAATTTAATCTACTTGTTCCAAACGTCTTCAGTCTGAAAATCCCTAAAAGTTTTTCAGTTACAACACAAAGCGTTTAATAAATTTTGCACAGACTGCTGTATAAAGGATATGAAATTGTTTCTGTAGTTAAAATAACTAGTGTAAGTGAAATAAGATATGTGAATAAAAAGCACCCTCTTACATAAAGAATTATCTTAGATGTTGGGCTGTGCAATGGAATAGCCTCCAATAAACTCTATGTACTTGTGATGGTTTATTAAGGTCTCATTCTAATGCAGTTTCCTACCTTCCCTCTAAACTTCTGGCTTGGCAGACAGTACATGAAAACAGGGATCATCTAAGAAAACCCCAAACCCTACAACCTTACTATACCTACACACTAAAAACCTGCAAGAAATTAGACAAGTTCAAATCAAGATTTTTCATCCCTGCATAAGGAATCAGATGAAAACATGGTGATTCAGCACAAAGTAGCCAACAAACAAGCAAAAAACAACAGCAAAAACAAAATGAATGAACATATGAAATGAAAAGTCCAAGCGAAAAAATAAATGAAAAGTCCACTTGTTTGGTCTTCTGGTAGGTACAAGAGCATGAAAAAATCAGCAGCCATACTGTAACCTCATAAATAATAACTTTAGTCTCAGTTTATAATCAATTACTTTCAGAAAATTTAGGAAAAAAAATTTAATGTCTGTCAAATGTATGAGCTGGACTAGTATAAGGACAGAAGAAAGGAGATTTTTGTTGTGTGCAACTGCCCCATGTGTACAGCCGTAGTCAACAGAGAATGGTCATTTGAAAGAAGGACCTCTATTGTTTTTTTTGGTTGTTTTTGTTTTAACTACACACAAGTTCAATTCCTGAAGCATTTTAAGATGAACTCAAAAACTTTCTGCTACTACAAAAGAAGGCAAGGCTTAGAATGTGATGAATTTAGCTATCACATATTAAGGAAAGACAAGTAGTGAAGGCCTTTCAAAGCTATAGGAAAAGTCCTTTTGCCACAGAGATGAACAAGTATAATAAGGAACCAATCAGGGCAATGATTTGGTTTGAATGCTGACCTGTGTTAAATTTGAGTCAGTGTAGCAAAATATTCCATATTTTACTGACATCAAACATAGGTAAAGACAAGTCTCCTCAACACATCATTGGAGCTTTTCTGGGACTGTCTGAATCAGCAAGCCCAATCCATGCAGTGCAGGCAACAAAGGGTGTTCACATTGAAAAAATACACAAATCAGACTAATCCACATGTTAAAATATAGCCTATAGGTCACACAACATTTTTGAAATCCCACAACAAACAAAGCATCTGTTGTAATAATTAACTAAATTAATCAAAACTATAATGGACAGTAGGAAAAGGGAGGCAACCAATATCCTGTGATACTGCAGCAACAAAATGTTAAATAAAACCTCCCTTCCTACCCGTCCCTGTTACAACTTCTACTTCTTTCACTTTTTATATTGTGCTGGTTTTGACTGGGGTAGAGTTATTTTTCTTCATAATAACACGTATGGGGCTGTGTTTTGGATTTGTGCTGAAAACAGGGTTGATAATTGAGGGATGATTATGTTGTCATTATTTCATTTCTGCAGAGTCAAGACCTTTTCTGTCTCTCAGTCCACACCACTGCCAAAGAAACTGGCGGGGCACAAGAAGTTGGGAGGGGTCACAGCCAGAATAGCTGACTCCAACTGACCCAAGGGATATTCCATATCCTGTGATGTCATGGCCAAAATTTTTCCCACTTTTGCCCTTCTGCTTCTCTCCTCCATGCCACTGTAGGGGAGTGACTGACTGTATGGGGCTGAGCTACCAGTTGGGGTTAAACCATGGCACATAATTAAAACTACATATAAATAAATAACTCTATATATGCTGTTTCAATACCATTTATGCATTTGAGATTTTGCCTAGAGCTCTGAGAGCAGATGTCCCCAATTTCAGTGATGGATCCAATTGTTCTTGGAGCTCATGGATGCCCTTCTGAGTATTAATGCATAACAGCATCATTTGTTATCTATTGCTAATTAGTATCTCTAATGAAAAATGCTTGACACAAAATATGCTGCTTCTCCAGGTGAAAATATTTCATTGTCTAGAGAAATTAAGTGAGGTACAGCACTTACAGTTTTTCCTCCCAACTGTATGAAATATTAGGCTATCAGGAATACTTTCCTGCATCAAAAAAAAAATTGTTTACCTTCTTATCAAATTGAAAGCACATCTAACTTTCCATTTCTGTTTTGTTGAAGTATTCAAAAAAAAAGTACTGCTTTCTGGCAATTATTTCACACCTAAATGCAAAGAATGGAGGTCAAAATATTTTTCACACCTCATGGACCATAGCTAACATTAAAAAAAAAAAATGAGTTTGGAAGTCTTACACCTTGTGTGAATGTGTATCACATATTTTCAAGGTAACAATTAGCAAGTACCATAAAAATTATAGAATGATAAAACAGGTTTCCATTTTTCCCTACCCTCAATACTGTCAAGCAAGGTAAGAAATGCAAACCTCAACTGGAACTATGTTCAAGAATCATAAAAAACACTAGTTTCCAATTCACCTGAGTATCTGTTCCTATCTAAAGAGATCACAAACATTCACAACAGCCAAAACATGTTCAAATTGAGGGGAGAAGAGCACAATAATTTCAGTAAACTGCTAATTTCAGTAACACTTCCCTACAGAAATAGCAGATTCTACTGTCTCTCAGACTTGCAGATGAAGCACATGATCAATCCAGCTTTCAGAAGAAGTGATTTCCTAGTTTTCAGGCTGTTTATTACCTCCCTGTTCACACAGCTGCAGTGTGAAAAAATGAAAAGGATGGGGGTGCACAGGCTTTTCTGGTTCTGAGGCCCAGACAGGCTGTTCTTTCATTGCCAGAGTTATTGATAGTTTAGTTGTGTTTTCATTTCATTTTAGACCACCTTTTATTTTCAAGGGTTTGTCTAGACATTCTCAGGAATCACTCAAAGTATTTACCAAAATAGTTATTATCTGGAGGGTGTGTTTGTTCTGGAAGAGTAAGAAATGTTCTCTCAAAACTCTTATACATGCAGGGAGTTTAAATTTCATGCCATGTGATGTTCTAATAAAGCATATCTACAAATTACAGAAATGTTCTTCTATTGATGAGCCAAAGGAGAGCAAAGAACAACTCTTTCAATCCTTAGTTACATTTTAGAGGGTAGAAGAAATAAGATATGCAGGTGTGCATATTAAATGCCACACTATGGTACTACAGTTTATAGGAGTATTAATTTATGAAATATTTAATTTATATTTTTGGGGTGGTTACTTCAGTGTTCATTACCACTGCACCTGACTAGCACCAGGCACTGGATCAACAATGTTTTTATGAGTTATGAAGTTAAAAGCATTTGGTACATGGCAACCTAATGGACATGAAATTAAAAGCTTTATCCAGCACAAAAACCAAAGCATTAATGGTATTAATGGTAATGTGTGTGTTTGTGTGTGTGTGTGTGTATATATATGATTGAAATTAGCAAATGATATCATAAGGAATATTCAAAAGTCTTCAAGAAGAAAAGGCTTTATCTGATGAAAGCTTGGGCTGTATTTCTTTGAATATTGATTTATCTTTCCAAACCCAGAAGCAACTACCAGGCCATGTGAAAATTTTCTGGAGGCTTCCAGATTGTCTTACACCTTCAGACATGCAAGAACAATTTTCCCATTTGTGCTTGCAGCTTGTCAGAAAATATGAAACAATAAATACTAAAAGAATTTAGGATTCCCACTAGTTCCAGTTATAACTTTCCTCTTTCAAACTATAGAAGACAATGAACCTGTTCTTACTTCACCAAACTTAGCAGGTTTATTACAATGGCACAAACTGAAACTGTTCTCCAATGCAAACAGGACTAACCCTACCACCATTACTTAGCACCGCTATTGTTCATGTCAAGACTGAATTTCAAGCACTCTCTCGCTGAAATCTAAGATGATCCTCTCCAAAACACAGGGATGTGGATGAACACATTTCAAATCCAACGTGACAGAACTTACAGACAACTTACAAATAATGAAATCTCTTGGATTTGAGAGATCATGTTTTCTCAAGCATTCCAAGAAAGGTAGTTTATACCTTGTGATATTTCAGAAAAAACTCCAAACCTAGGCAAAAAGCATAGGATCTGATCCTTCTTCTAAATCAAGCAACTGAGATTCATTTACCTGAATATGTTTTCAAATACAAAATTATCATACACTAAAACACTAAATTACCAATATTTTGTGGGGTTGTGCTGCAGCTCAGTTGATAAATAATAAAACCTCAGTTTAGACTAGCATGTGAGCACACTGGCAATTTGTAATGTTAATAAAGATGAAACTGGCAAAGGAGACTTTGCACAAAACAAAAGTATGGTTGTCTGGCATTCAAGATTGTGTACCTGGTACAGCAGGTTGGAATTACACTAATACATGACTCAACGTTAGGAATTTCAGGGACCTGCAATCTCAGCAACCTCTCATTCATATACTGATCTAAAAAAAAAAGTTCGGGGTTTATTTTAAAGTAAAAATAAACAATACTCCACTGTGCAGCCAGCAATACTTATAGAAATATGAACCACAAAAAATGTGACATAACATAAATTATTTGGAAGCAATTAGTATTTGTTGGTTTTATGCACAATTGAGTACTCTAATACAAAAAGTACAGGAATCACCAGAGAGGTCTGTCCTTTAAAACATATTTGTATAAGAAATGGTAGCGAGAAAAACTTTACACTCCATCTCACTCCTGCCTTAACTATCTTATTCTACTAAGTATATCAGCAAAGCTGCCACGAGCAGATGCTAACACTGTAATTAATTCTCAGGACCCTTTTGTTTTACTATAGGGAAAGAACGTGAAATAGTTGGGTGAACTAAATTGAGCATCAAGTACATTCAGTTGCTGATGGCAAATTGATTTTTTCACAGCAGGCTATCAGTACAATTTCAGACAAGCATTTCATTAAGACACAGCATACATAACTCCTCATAACTTTGAACTACCTTCACCACAGCATTAGGATCAAAGAACAATCAAGTCTTTGAGACTATTCTTAAAATAAAAAATGGATGTTTGACACCATGTTCTCCAGGGAGAGGAAAATAAAAATCAAACTCCAAAAGCTTGCTTGTAAGCATTTAAGTTTTCTAACAACATAACTGGCATGAACTGCTACATAGCAATTTTTATATGAATTTCCCAGATTTTTCTTTAAAATGTTTTAAACACCTAATGTTGGTTCTAGGTGAAAACCCACACAATCCCTGTTAGTTTTTTTCCAAATGACTTGCCACAGCAGTGCTCTTCTGACAATTAAGCACAGAGGACAGCTGGCTTAGCAGCGCAAACAGAACATGGAGAAATATTCTTCCTAGTGTCTGACAGGCAGGGAGGTCATTCCTTTGCACCCTTCCAGAAGTTTGTCATGAGGATGGGAGCAGGCATAGAGAAATACCAAAAAAGAGAAAACTGAGCAATGCTATTCACAGAGGCTAAACCCCACCAATTTTCTCCAGCTCATCTTACTGAACCTTTACAACCTACAGCACCATCTGATTCAAAGCAGGGGCCTGAAAGGAATCTGGGCAGTATAAATGAGAAGTGGGATCGAACTGGTGAATGCAGAAAACAGTACTGCCCCAAATGGATACTGAATTCTTTACATCTAATTGAACACTCAAACATGTTAATTATTCAGTTTGGTTCTCATTTGGGTTCAGCAGTGATTAAAGTTCTTCAGGATTAACAAAACTTCAAAATAATAAATAGTTCATGCTGAATTCTTGTTAAAGGGGAAAAAAAGTCAGTATTTCCTCTAAGTGCAGTCCATATAGTTGTACTTCTATTAAGAACAGTGGAAAAAGTACTTCCTTTTTTGGCCCCCAATGTCAGATTACAAGTGAATTTTTGTAATTGCAGGGGGTTTTAATTTTTTTGATGTTGACATTAAAAACCTCTATTTTTTTTAAACAAAGTGTTTTAAATGGCTTGTTTTGTTCATTTTAACTCAAATCAACTATTCTGTGTACTGAAGTGACTTTTAGAAAGGCAAATTTGCTGCACAAAGTATGTCAATACAGGGAAATTCATAATATTTTCCCATATGAAGCAGTTCAGCAAAATATCTGTGTGTGAAAACTCAAAGAACAAATGCAACTAATAAATCATGACCAGAGTTTTCTCAGTTCTGTTACACTTCCTTAAGATGATGAAACAAAACACTTACTTTAATTGGTTGCTCCTTGTTCTTTCAATACAGTGCTGTTTTCCCTGTGAGATTTAAAATGATAAGTAACTGGAAATTAGGAAGCGAATTAGTCCATTATTCTGTAGCAATGACACAATGATTAATTATATTAGCTTACTGCCCCGTCTGCTTTCAAACCCTGCAGTCATAAAATTAGTTTTGTTCAATATTCCAGAAGGGATATGAGAATTAAATTTATATAATTTAACAAATTCCTACAGGAAAGCCACACTCATCTAAGATAGTAGATGGATGGATCCTCTAATTTACCGTAATATGCAGATGGCATACCTACCCCTTACAGAGCAATGTGCAGATAAGGAAGCTTCTCAAATAATTCAGAAAAAGAGGCTGTGAAGAGACATATGTGGAAACAGATCAGGCAAGTCTGAGCTTGTGCATCCTCCTTGAAAGCACTGAAACTTTTTGCTGTAATTCTACCTATACCTAATGATTATACTTTCTTTTATCCTTTTTTTTTTTTTAACCATGTACTATTTTAAGCACCCTAAGCATTTTCTAAGCCCCAGTGAACAGGAAATAAATTAAGGCTATTTGGGTCTAGAGAGGCAGATGGTGATTTAGCATCACTGCTACAGCAATACAAATGCCCACAACTCCCTTGTTTCTGCTAAATAACACATTTTAGGAAGGGCATATCGCTTTTGAGGAACAATGTTTCTGCCACATTTTCAATGTTGGAAAACACTCAGATGCAATCTTACTTTTTCACTTCATGCCTTTTGCATGGCATTATTACATAATTCAAAAGCTTTACTTTTAATTAACTGACTTTTTTTCTTTCCAGAATTAAGAATAATGTCAATGACCTGGAACATTAAGTACATATCTCAACCCCAAAACAGCAATGGCAACATAGTCAGACTCAGCAGCTAACCTTCATGCCCTGACACAGACACTGTTTACAGGTTTTAGAATATCAAAATAAACTAACTGCAAAGTACCATTTCTTGAAATAAATAATAGAAAACAAAACAATTCTTCTCTATGAAGAATGTGAGGGCTTTATAGGATCAGGGTCTGCAGAGTTATGAAGTAGATTTTGAAGAAGAATTTGAATGTTTGCACTGCAACATAATCAGGACATAGCCACATTATTGGGAAAGAGGGGAAAAGAAGCAGTAAAGTACTTACTTATGTCTTGATTTAGTAAATTGGTATTTCATATTGCCAATATGCTGTATTTCAACAAAGGAACTCTTAGATGACATTTTCTGCAACCTCTGGATAAACTGATTATGGGCAAAAAGAGAAAGTTAACAATGTACATTACCTAACAATAATTTTAACAAAATTAAACCCTGTACTTTATAGCTAATTCAATTCGTAACGAAAACAGATGTACTGTTAAATATTAAGGAATACCGAAACCTTCAGCTACTAAGCCAGAAAAATCTAGATACTTAGAATTTATTCATTTTAAGATAAACTAACTTTGCATTTTTCAACTCGTTTAAAATAAATGTCATGACATATAAATCGCATTTGACACGTAAATAAACTCAGAACCACACAGAAAATCCGCCCCTCGTGCACAAGGATGGGAACCAGACAGCACACACTGTCCTTGAAGACAGTCCTGAAACTCTGGGTCAGCCACCCAGTGGCCAAGAAGATGCCTTACCAAATCTTCTCCCACCACATGGTGCCCAGGGGTGGTGTCCCTTGCCAGACATTGCCTTCTGGGTCCCTCCATGCCTCAGGCTTTGTTTGGAGCTGCAGTAGCACCCATGAGCACCAGGTGCACCCACTGTCCTGGGTGGGCCCAGGAACAGCCCAACAATCAGCCAAAGCACGGTGTTCTGGTCACTGAAATTCTTATTGCACAGGCAGCAGTCAGACCCACAACCAGCAACCTGCAACCTCCCTGGCCCTCTGCATGTCACAGCTTGTGGTGTCCATAAACTCAACCACAGGTTTGGGTTTTCTTTAATTTTACTTGTTCCTCTGTCTGTTATTGCAGGTTTCTTTAAGCCTGCGGTGCTGCTGCTTGCCCCTCCCTAATGCTGAAATTCAGAGCAGTTCACTGAGGGCTCCACAGGAGGTTTGCTGCACCTCATCACCCCAGGCAGGAGCCAGCCATGGCTGTCCCATCTTCCAGCCCAGTGCTGGACCAGTCCCACCCACCTCTTAGGTGTGCTATGAACAGGTACTCACCTGCTCTGACCCATCCCTGTGTTCTGTTTATCACTGTGTTT
Organism: Campylorhamphus procurvoides; assembly: GCA_013396655.1. Lineage (NCBI taxonomy): Eukaryota > Metazoa > Chordata > Aves > Passeriformes > Dendrocolaptidae > Campylorhamphus > Campylorhamphus procurvoides. The sequence goes on from WBMV01003337.1 coordinate 776,176, forward strand.
TTGGACTGTTCTTTGGCAGCCGTGGGCTATATCCTGCCTGGTGCTGTGTGTTCATACACTCTGGTCTATTCATAAAATTCTGTGGGAGAAGTCGAAGAGTAAGAGTTACTGCATGGCCTGTCTCTAACAGAGATCTTAACCCTTGACATTGGATTAATTAAGACACAGAGAAGTTTATCTTAAGAAAAAAACCCTAATATTCTTACATATGTTTCTAATATATATAAGTATTATTCTTAAATAATAACATTCATTAAGAAAAAAACATATAAGATATTTCAACTAATTACATTTGTTTCCCTGAAGTTAATCACCACTGGAGAGGCAGTAAAGCCAGCAAGTGCACAACATCATATGCTCATGCCTGCAGTCAGCTCCCAGCCCAAGAGGAAGGACCTCTAGGGATCAGCACATTAAAAGCAACCTTCAAGCAGTAACTATACATTTTCTTTTCCAAATTTTCCAATATTCTTTTCATGCCAAAAATACTGTAATTTCACTTTCAGAGACACCAATATCTAAAGTACCCAATTGAAATGTATTTGATTTTCAAGCTAAAAAAAAAATTAAAAAATTAAAAAGTTCTATTTTAAAATGTGCTTTTATTCTGCTCATTATACATTATGAAATATGAACCTGAAGGTGCTGCAGTCTCACTCAAGTACCTCAGGGCACTGAGTTCCAGCTCATGCTGAATGGAAGTGGCTCACCTCAGCAGACTCTCGTGTTTTTAGGAATTTGGCATCTCTTCCAAAACCATTATTGACTCTCTAGATTTACTTATGAAAGAATTGGTCCTAAAGATGAGAAATTTAAAATATCAGGCTTAAAAATGTTCTCCACAGCTCTTGGCATCACCATATTAATGAGGTCTTTGAAAACAATATTATTCAAATGCATAGACCACCTTGCTGAAGTCAATGCTAGATCTCACATATCCACCCATTGAGTAACTAAGCTTTTAAGGACTGAGGTAATAGATGTATTCATTTCTTCAGGTAAATTAGCATGCATTCCTTCTATGCCAGTGCAGCTGACACTATTCTTTTCCTGAAGAAAGATTATCCATTTCCTAGACATAAAGACATGAGGATGTATTTGTCAGCCCTGGAGTAATCTGAAAACACGTGAAAATGTCTCCTGCTACGATCTGGGAAGAAACTGGGGCTCTCCCTGTTTAGGGCACTATTTTATGGCATTACACTAAAATTTGACCAGTTGTGCTCTCATTTCTTTAGGGCTGTTGAATTTTTCCTTGCATGGATTGATCCTCAGGGAGGAGACCCCAGTTACAGTCTTGCTTTGATTTGGGCACAGCACCTCCAGCTCTGTTCCTACTGACATTGCTAGGTGTGACCAGGAGTGCCAGTGTTAAGAGAGCTTCTGCAAAGACCTATATAAAAAAAGGCAATGCCTTCCAGGCAAAAAGGCAATTAAAAAAAAAAAAAAAAAACAAAGAGAAAGTATTATAAGTATACTTCAATTTGTGTGTATATATATATATATATACAAATGGATATATACATTTGCTATCCCTAGAAGTTGGGGAAGAGCCCTGTTATTTAAGCTCTCTCTTATCCTTTCAGACATCCTCTCCAGATTACTTCAGTTTCAGTCTGCAGAAAAAACACATCACAGCAAGAGGAGCCTGAGGCGACAGTGAGTGACTCAGGTACATCTGAGAAAGGCCACTTCCCCTAGAAGAGGTCACACATAACATGCCAACTACATAAATAAAAATTGCTGATTGTACTGCTGTGGCTTGTGAATCAAGAGCAACGCAGACTCCTCTAAGATACCCACCTTGCAGATTCATGCTCCAATCCAGTCTCCAAACAAGTACATTACTCCTGGCATGTTCTCCCACCCCAGGAAATCAGGCAAGAGCCAGCTCACACAGTCACCCAACAGTCACCCAGGACAAGAGTGTCAGACCTTTTTACAGGGTAGATAATAACAAGAATATGTAACCCAATCTGACTCAGGGCTGTTTTCAAGGAGGTTTCACCCCATTGTTCCTGGGCAGCTGTCTGACTGGCTACCTGCCTTTTGGGGTCAGTTGCACGCATACAACGTCCAGACTGTTTTTATAACCTCTATTCAGATCTGGGAGGTTTTAACATAACCTTTTACAGCCCTTCTGGTGGTTGCTCCCAGCCTGCCTGCGCTATAATTTACCTTCATTGTGTCTGGGTTGAGCTGACCTGGCTCGTACAGGTCCATTTTTTGTTTATTCCATTGCTGACCCACACAGAGGAGACACACTGACTTGTCTCTGTGTCCTTCCACTGAAATGTTCAAGTTGAAATTGCCTGTGTATCTTGCCAGAAACTTGAGACCAACAGAAGTAAATAGTCCTGTCAAATAAAGGGCATCACTTACTAAGATAATAAGCATTCAGTATTGTGACAATACGACAACAACAGTGAGGCTAAAAGACAAAACACATCAAAGTCACACAGAAAATGATACTTTCTCATCCTACGTTTCATATTTTAGTACAAAATGCTAAGTACAAGTACAAGCCACACATGAAGAAAGGAACCACTGTGAAAGTTACTGTGCTCCTCTCAGTCAGTACAAGACAATTTTGACCTTCATGCCATAATATTAAGCCAAAGTTCTTGAAAGGAGGCTTTGTTTCAAAAGCCAGGCATTTTCTCGAGAGTGAGAAATGCCTGTTAAAGACTAGGTTGAAACCTCCGAGGTCACATTACATTTGACATGTGACATCTAAACTTCTTTATCTGAAAGGGGAATTAAGAAAGCTCTCACTGCTCTGTGCTACTTAGCTGTGCTTTGAACAGAATCCAGCATAAGTGTGTACTAACAGAAAGTCCATGGGAAAGCTTTAGATAGGGCTTTAGATATCCTTGCTATTTATCTAAATATTTATCCTGTGATGTGTGAGTACACCTCTCTCTCCTTCAGACCTAAAGAGAGTTATTTCTGTCTTGGATAGGTATGGCATTAAATACGTGGCAAATAAAGTGCCACCAGCCACTCTGCCCCAGCAACACCAGAGAAAACAGTTACCTGAGGTGAAAAACTGTCTTTTATCATACAGTAGCATGATTCTAGTAAGAGCCCATAATATGGATGCACAGAAACTTTTACTTTGATAGACACAAAATGCAGGTACCTTTATCTAATTTCCCTGACAGTGACAATGTGGTATTAATAGCTGCAGTATCACTGAAGTGGTCGAAATTTGGAAAGCATTGTTTGGACAGAGATGCACAGCAGCAAATAGTGGATGAGACGCTGGACATGAGCCCACAATGTGCACTTGCAACCTAGAAAGCCAACTGTATACTGGGCTGCATGAAAAGCAGCATGGCCAGAAGGGTGAGGGAGGGGATTCTGCCCCTCTACTCTGCTCTCCTGAGACCACACCCGGAGTGTTGCATCCAGCTCTTGGGCCCACAGCACAGGAAGGACATCAACCTGTTGGAGAGAGTCCAAAGGAGGCCACCTAGTTGACTGGGGGGATGGAGCACCTGTCCCATGAGGAAAGGCTGAGAGAATTGGGATTGTTCAGCCTGGAGGTGAGAAGGCTTTGGGCTGACCTAATCACCACCTTCCAGTACCTGAAGGGAGCCTACAAGAAAGATGGAGAAAAGTTGTTTACATGGGCATGTAGTGACAGGACAAAGGGGAATGGTTTAAACTAAAAGAGAGTAGGTTTAGATTAGATATTAGGAAGAAATTCTTTACTGTCGGGGTGGTGAGGCACTGGAACAGGTTGCCCAGAGAAGCTGTGGATGCCCCATCCCTGGCATTGTTCAAGGCCAGGCTGGATGGAGCTCTGAGCAACCTGGTCTAGCAGAAGGTGTCCCTGTCCCTGTCAGGAGGGAGGAGACTAGGTGATCTTTAAGGTCCCTTCCAACCCAAATCATTCCATCATTCTAGAAAATGTTTAACGAAATTTATTTAGACAACCTGACTTCTCAAATTCTGGGAAGTGCTGCGCTTGTATTCATTTCTCAATGCAAGTTCACTGTGGTAGCAAAGGGCAAACACCAGCACCACAGGAAAATACAAAGGTCTCACCTGCCCCATCGACACCGATTTCACCCTTTCTGCAGCGATCGGGATCCTGGAGCTCCATCTACTGGTACTGCGGGATCGGCCGCGGAGGCGGCGCTAGCCGGGAAGAGACACTCACCGGGATACACCGCCCGTCCCGGACAGGGGGAGACCCTCACCGGGATACACCGCCCGTCCCGGACAGGGGGACACCCTCACCGGGATACACCGCCTGTCCTGGGGAAGGGGAGACCCTCACCGGGATACACCGCCCATCCCGGGGAAGGGGAGACCCTCACCGGGATACACCGCCCATCCCGGGGAAGGGGAGACCCTCACCGGGATACACCGCCCATCCCGGACAGGGGGACACCCTCACCGGGATACACCGCCCATCCCGGACAGGGGGACACCCTCACCGGGATACACCGCCCATCCCGGACAGGGGGACACCCTCACCGGGATACACCGCCCATCCCGGACAGGGGGACACCCTCACCGGGATACACCGCCCATCCCGGACAGGGGGACACCCTCACCGGGATACACCGCCCATCCCGGACAGGGGGACACCCTCACCGGGATACACCGCCCATCCCGGACAGGGGGACACCCTCACCGGGATACACCGCCCATCCCGGACAGGGGGACACCCTCACCGGGATACACCGCCCATCCCGGACAGGGGGACACCCTCACCGGGATACACCGCCCATCCCGGACAGGGGGACACCCTCACCGGGATACACCGCCCATCCCGGACAGGGGGACACCCTCACCGGGATACACCGCCCATCCCGGACAGGGGGACACCCTCACCGGGATACACCGCCCATCCCGGACAGGGGGACACCCTCACCGGGATACACCGCCCATCCCGGACAGGGGGACACCCTCACCGGGATACACCGCCCATCCCGGACAGGGGGACACCCTCACCGGGATACCCTGCCCTGGGGGCAGCGACAGCTGCGAGGGGCACTGAAGGGTTAACGGGACCCTCTCTGGGAGGCTGCTGCTGCTGCAGGGTCAGGTCATCCCCCAGCGAGTGACAGCAGTGCCTGGTCCCGGTGCTCGCCCTGCCGCCAGCTGGAGTGTCTGTGGGTAGATCTGCGCTGTGAGAGGCACGTGTGGGTGCGGGACACAGGGAAAATTCACGAAGGTGCCTACAGGAGAGACAGAGCGTGACAGCTTCATTGGGCTGTGGAAAGTCTCGAGTTCCCTCAAATGAGCTCAAAAATCTCTGAGGTTCCACAGTGACTTCCAAGTGCCTAGATACATGAGGACACTTCAGAAGGCAGAAGGAGCTTACCTTTAGGTAACTTGGTTGCACCCAGATCGGCAAATTCTTGTAGTTGACCCTTTTTTAAAATGTGTGATGTCAAATATCCTAACGTTAATGTCCCTAAAAATGGTTACCAAGAAGCAGCAAAAACCCCACAAGCTGACAGGTTCTCAGTCCAATTTAATTTCTTTCTTTCCCAATAGTGTCTCAAACCAGTTGCTTTTTTTGGATATAAAAATGTATCAGTTCAGAGCCAGTGCCTCAGTGCTGCCACAGTGAAAACTGGCCTTTCACAACCCTCCACTGAGCTGTTCACCAGTTTACCCCAGGTGAGAACCTGGTCTAATAATCACGTAACAGCCAGGCCATAAAGGTAGGGCTCATTTGTGTACCTTCTCAGTGAGAACTCAGTCTACAGCTATTTACAAAGCACTTTATATATCCAAAAGTTCTGATGCAACCCTTCATATTTTTTAAAAAATAGTGTTTGTTTATTGTTAATATCAATCTATATGGCCACAGCTTTATTAGAAATGTGGCTGTTCTGTCTTTTCTATAATTGCTGCATCAGGATTAGAGAAACTTGTGGAAAACTACTGGTTTGACACTTTCCATCTACAAATAAAGCTCCTTTGACAAACATTTTAGCTTGGCTTTCTCACATATTTGAATTTAGGCACTGTCTTTTTCTAGAAAGAAAATAAAGGGGGGAATTAACTTCCCTCCCTCCCCATAACACCAGATTGAGAGAGAGCTATCATGAGATATATAAGCACTAACTGTTTTCTACTAGGTACTTAAGGGAAACAGATGGGTGTAATTATGGTTTTATGGAGGTCTTACCTAAAATGCTTATACTCAGCTGCCACATTACAGTTTGATTCTCGGTTATAAATACATATATTAATCTTTGTAAAAGTCTATACAGATTTTAAGCTAAAGGGGAACATACAGCTTCGTAGCTACTTCCCAGGGAAGGAAATCATATTAAAACCAGAAGGCGCAAAGATACTGAACCTCCAGGACCAAGAGGAGAGTGCTCATGCTTAAAACAACTCCAATCGTGCTGAAATCAGCAGAGGGAGCCAGCTGCCTTACTTTGGAGGTACCAGCTCCGCTGATGCCCTGCAGCCAGCTCAGCACTGCCAGCTCATTACGTGCTTTACCCCTGGGTGGTGCATCTTCTGTTACCAGAGGCTGTGTTGTTGGGTCTGAAGGAAATATTGGGAAAACCTGAGCTTTGTTGCATTGTTAAAGTTTAGCGACCCATTCAGGCTGTGCCGCCGCGTCTAGAAGTGAACAGTACCTAAATGCTTGTGAGGAACTTGAGAAAACACCCATTCGGTTGTTGCAAAAGCTAAGCGAGAGAGAAATAAAAACCCCTTATTTTCATCTCCCACATTTTCACATCAGTGTAAGAATTTTATCTTTCCATATGAACTGCAAAATAATACTGCAATGCCACCCCCACAGTATCACCTATGGTGTTTACTCACCTTCAACTCATTAAAATAATTCTCATTTTGTTCCCATACAATGCAAAGGTGTAAAACAAAGGATAAAACAGGTAATATTGTCACTATACATTTTCAAGTCTGAGCTGCATTTTTAAGGGGATAAGGTAATGGGAAGACAAAAGTCCATGTGATTTTGCATCTCTAGTTCCAGAAACACCTTTTTTCTCCCCACTGAAATTACAGGAAAAGAAGCACAATGCTAAAAGACTTAAGTCCTCCTGTCCCCAGCTCAGAGAGCCTCTTCATTGTTTCTCACACTTCATAATGTTTAGGTTGAATTATCTCTCAGTGACCTGAGTTAAATCAATCAGTCTTCAATGCATTTGCACAGGTACTCTGGAGGGAACAATTTGATTAGCTAATCATTTAATTACGAAGTGCTAAATTAATAATGCAGGAGAACTTCACTCAAAAGGAGAAGGACATTATAGTACTGACAGCTGGGAAAAAGGGAAGCAACCAATGTTAATTTATTTGTAAAGTGAAAACATATATTATTTGGAAACCAATAAATTCAGAATCAGGCCAATTCTGCAGATATTTTCTCTTCTAAGCTCAGTTCTGTGGCTATAAATATGCTCTGATATTTACAGTATTTCCCAATTAAGATCAGTGAAAGGAGGAAATTTATATGTTCTCATTCCATTAAATATCCTTACACAATATGAATCACCTAGATAGCAGATGCATGTGCTGGAGCTACACTTTTTCCAGCCCAGGGGCTGAATGTCTCCAGGGTGCTCCCATCTCTCCAGCACGTGTTCACAGCAGGCCGCTTCTCCCTCGCCCTCAAGGATTACCAGCCCAGTGGCACTGGGCTCAGGCTGGCATGATGCAACACAACACAGCACAGTGCCAGCACTCTGGGAAGAGCTTTGAATATGATGCAAGAGCTATGAATACACAACAAGACTGTCACCTCAAAAGGTCATTGCTGTGATCTTGTCCAGCAGACTTGAGTCAATCAATAGTGCTGGCTCTGCAGAGATTTTCGTGGTATTTAAAAGATAGAAAATAAAGGTGAAGACTATCCATTTTCTTGAAAGGTATGGAACATTACTTCTGAAGAGCCTTTATGAAGTTCATTCTCTGGAGAAAATGCATCCTGTTTGTAATATCCCTGAGATAACCTTGCTCAGCCTGAGATTATAGTTACGGTATTGGCATTGCCCAGGCCACTGTGGCTGCTCCCATGCTGTGAGGCAGTGGTGGGTTTGCAGCAGTGGACTGAACACTGCCTCATTCCCCTTCACTGAACAGAATTTCCCTGTAGGTAGGATAAGTTTTGCATTATTCTCAACCTGTTTCAGGATTGGAGATGCTAACCTTGAGCTTCATTTGCAACACTCTGTCAGAGCCAAATCCCCGCTTCCATAATGAACAGTTTTAACTGTGCATCCCAAACCTGAGCTGTCTCACAATTCTTTCATTTAACACTGCTCCATGATAATCCTGCAACCACATCAGAGGGCTATATTCAATTTCCACCTCTGCTGCTCTCTTATTCTGTTAGCTTATCATGCTGTTTCTCACACTTATAAATGGGTAATATGTATAAGTGCATCACAAACATAGATGAGAGCCAGTTTACCAATGTTTTTAAAGCCCTCAGATACCATGGGGGAAAAGGAACAGAGGGGTGTCCAGTGTTTGCTTAAAACACTGAACTTTATAGTGTTATTTCTCATAAACCAAATCCCACTTGTATATGTTAATTATATACTGCGTTGCAGACATCTGAGGTATTCACAACTATGGGTAAGATGCAGCACAAAGTTTGGATAGGATGCAAGGATTCATTTTTAATTGATTTTCAGTTTATCTAAGCTCTATACTGTTTTTTTTAATTTATACTGTATACTAAAATATCCTACAATTTTAATTTCTGTGATATACAGAACTCTTGCATAGCCTGTTGGTTCTATAAGAATCATCCCATTCTATTAATATTTTTAGTATTAAAGATTAAGGGTGTTTTCTATTTGCTGCTCAGCTATAGGAGGGAACTGCTTAGCTTGGCCCAGTGAGCTGTAAATTCAGAATGTTACACTATGCACCATAGACTACACAATATGACATAGACATGTGGACAAACTATTTCCTTGACTTAAATTTAGATCTGTTTCAATGCTGTTACAGGAAATACTATAAGTGTAGCACACAGAAAAAAAGTGATTATTTATAGAATGAATGCACTAGCTTACAAGTTACCATAGAGTCCAGAAATAAGTACATAAAATGTCCTGCCACTCCATACCCTAACTTTCCTACTACAACACAGCTTATCAGTTTTCCTTGTATTGTCTGAAGATATCACTATTCTGATGCTTTTTAATGATTGCTACATGCCCATTTCCTAGGCCCAGTATAAAACCAGATTAAGTTCTACAAGTTTCTACAAGCATAGTTCAACATTTGAAACACTATTAGGGTGCTATGTTTGTTCACTCAGACAGGAGATAAGTTCAGTCCAGTGCAGGCAGTCAGCACAAGACCTGGCAGCTAGCTAAATCTGCAACATTTAACCGCAAGAGAAAATCTCACCGTTTTAGAACTTCTGATTTCAAACTTTTACAATGTTTGCACTGAAAATTCCCCATAAGGCATCCCTCAAGTTTCCTGTTTGTCCCATACATGCATTCCATCAAGGAACTCTACTGTACAAAGTGAAATTTCCCTAGAGCAGGTTATCATTGAGTAATGAGCAAGCACTGAACTTACAAGAGATGTAAGGACCATTTTCCTTCTCTTGCTAACTTCATCAGAAGCAAGAGCAGGCTAATAAGTAAACAAGGGAAAATATTCAATTATGTTTCATTTCCTGCCCAAGTGTCAGTGTATAAAAATAGATTTTTCCATCTAAAGTGAGCTGATGGCTCCTAATGAGAAACATTGTTAAAAAGTCATTCTAGTGAGTCAAGCAATTAGGTGCACCAGGTAAGAGAGGAATGTTGGAAAAAAAAGGACAGATATATCATCTCAGCACAGACCATCTAGGAACATAGCATCAGTGTTATGCCTAAAATAATTGACATCTCTATCATCTATTCCAGAAACCTGGATTCCCCTGCTCACTTTCACAACAAATTTAATAAGCATTGCCTCAGTATCAGACTGCCTCTTTCTACTGCCAGAACTGTCCTAGGCACAACAAAGAAGACAGTAACTTACAAATCAACATCCACAGCACAACATCAGTGTTGCCGCTTCCATAAAACTGGTAACTGTATCAAACACTCTCCAAAAGCAGTAAAATACTCTCTGACCTTCAGACATCACCTTGTTTGCTCTGGGAAAAACATTTGCATTTCTTATCTCCTTAACCTAAAAAGAGACTTTTCTACAGCAATAATGTACTGTGAGATGTAATTTACAGAGAATCTGTTACAAATAACATCCTAAGCAGGAAGAAGTTATCTGAAAAGTATTTTTCAAGAACCTCTTTTCAGACACTTGGAATGAAAAGGGGCAACTGGAGCTAGATACTTGACAACAGATTTGAACGTTGCAGTTTCTCATCTCCACAGTAATATTCCTACCACCGTAAATATTTTTCTCAACAAAGCCATACAAATACCATGTTCTTACCATTAGATATCCTAATATAAACTTCTATGAAAGTCTAGTTTAAATGCTACCGGTCCACTAAACACACATAATTACACACTAAAATGTACTTTCACAAACATTTACTAATGGACAGGAGCAGACAGTGCAGTAGCATTTCTCAAAAAACAACCACTCCATCTCTTACTTGTTGCTCCTGATCTACAAATACAGTTTCAAAAGACATGCATCCTCCTTATCCTATGACTACTGCCTATCTTTATTTTCCCCCAAGATTATCTTATTTGAGATCTGAATAAAGTCAGAGCAACTCAGCTGGTATTAAGCTTTGAAGTCTATTGCCTGTATTTGTCACTTGAAGGAATTGCATGCCCAGGCGTTTTTCAACATTTTCCTATTTATACAACAAAAAAGTTACCTCTATCTCCAAATTGTCTCCTAAGTATGTCTGAAGAGCAGCACAGCTGTAACCTTGAGAGGATTCTTTACCCCTCAAGCCCGTAGACAACCAGAACAGAAAGCTGATGCTGATAGTTTTATTCTCCCATAAACCAAACTGAGAGGAACCAATAATGATAGGCAATCACTTGCAGTATCTCCTTGACTTCTTGCCAATAGAGTATTTTTTATTACTTTTTGTAAATTATTCTGTAATTCCTCAATTTCTAGCATTTTCAGTTTTAGAATATCTCTTCTGATTCCTTCAGATTAAATACACAGACATTTCAACTGCAAACATTTTTTTCTATTTGTCGACATCATGTTTGGTTCTCAGTAACTTACAGTAACTGAAAAACAAAGAGGCAAAATATCTACTTGGTATTGAAAATATCTGCACAAATAGAAAACTGTGTCCTGTGTAAAGAGAGCTGCTTTCATAACCATTCTGTACTACTGTCAGTAGTTATGAACAACTTAGCTACTGTTAAATGATATAATATAATCCATATATTAATTGAAAGCAGATGTACTCAGAGCAAAAATTTCAGATTGATGTGCAGAAACGCATTTCACATATTTTATTGTTCATCAATGCACATTACACATATACACATGCAGTCAGTCAGTAATCTGTATTGTTAAACACCTGTTTGTATCAACTGTAATGCCATTCTTCCGTCACGATACTAGATGAAGTATGCCTTTGAAATTGTCTTTAGGGGAATGAAATCCAAATTTGTAGCTGTCATTTAACAGACCTATTACTGAATTCATCTCTTTTCCAACTACTTAACATAGAGAGGATTTTCCCATTCTACATGTCACCCATTACATGTAGGAAAAATTGTGCCCTTGGTTAAATTGGCAAGAGCCTAGTGAATTTGCTGGGGCTTCCACAGTGCTCCTGCCATTTGTTTCTGCTACACTTACTTCCCTTGGAAAACTTCAGAGGTTCCTCCTGGCTTCCTTTCCTACACATTCTGGATTGTGAAATAGGATGTGTGATAAAGGAAAAGGTAACTACATATCCTATCACTTCTCTTTTGGGCCACATGTGCTGTTAGATTTTAGAAGAGAGATTCTTTTTTATCATACTGGCCAGTGCTGTTACCAGTGTGTGGACTTCAAAAGAGTAAACTTCCCAAGAATTTATGGACCCTGGTGGTACAGTGTCCAGAGGCAGGACCATCACAAGCCAGCAATTTTAAAGCAGTATCCAAGATGGATAATGTTGTTCTTATAACATGCATTGTATTGTGAAGTTGCTGACCCACAGATTTGTATTTGAAAGTATATGAAGTCATACATACAAGTTCAGGTTTTGTTCTACTTACCAACATGGTGTGAAGTTTGTGAGGCTTGTGGGGGGGTTTTTAACAGCTGCAATCTCTCAGAGGAGCAATCCAAATGAAAGTTAGCCTTAAGAGTGCTTAGGTCATAGAGCCCTGCCAGCACACACACAAAGGGTATCTTATATATGATGACAAACTGCTAACTTCTATTTTTATAAAGGTATAATATATCCTGAACAAATTTTATTAAAACAGGTGTTCTTCAAATCTAATGGTACAGTTAACAAACTTACAGCCTTTACGAAACAGAAAGAGGTTCTTGTTGACTCTGCTCTTCCAGGAAAGGATGAAGTCATCAATAGTCTCTCCCATTTCTACCATTGCCTCTAGATGAAAGCTAGACAGCTTATCATTTTTGCAGTATTAATGGTAAAAGATAGATAGGTCTTCAGTGGAGAACTGAGAAAAAGTGATACCTGTAGCACAGGTAACAGTGTTTACTTCAGTCATAACCCTGCACTCATTTCCCTGTGCCGAGACACGTACTGTTTTTTAGAACAGGAGTTTGACAGAAAGCAAACATATAGGGATTCACATATAGAAAATGCAAAGGCTGTCCCTTCATCTCACAGTTTTCCAGTCAGCTTATAATTTCTTCAAAGAGAAGAAAATGTTTGCTCGCTACCAAGTTAACAACAAACAGTAAGTCACATGGATAGTAGAATATAACATCCACGTCTTATTATTTCATATATAAACCTTTACTTTAAAGTGTTATCTAAAATAACATACATGGTTAGCAGACCAAATAGCCCATATAAACTATGCTGAAAATATCATCTTTATTTACAGAAACCTAATTAAAATGAACTTTAATTGCTTCTGGGATCTGCAACAACTTCCTCTCTCAGAGCTGGACACTAGCCCAGATTAGGCAGAGTTCTAAGGAGGAAGATATCACTTACAAACATGAAGAAAGCACTGGCCATGCAAAGATGTGGCTCACCTGCTTCTGGAAGAGGTGGAAAGCAACTTTCAAGCTCATCACTCTCTGTTCAGGTGTGATGTCATGTTGCCTATCCCACCCTTCAGACATTATGATTTCATGCAACCATTGTTTAAATGAACTCTAAATTTGCTCTTGGTGGTGTTCTGACAATACATTGTGGAATTTACCAAAAGGAAAAAAAAAACAGCTTAGATGTCCCTTCATTCTGTTTGAGCTTCTACATATATACGTTATGATCATCATTTAGTACTGCTGGTAATCACCACTACAAGAAACAAGCAACAAGAAAATCAGAAATATTTGACATCATTTTATAGGCACTTCTATAACCATGTAATTCACTGCATAGTTAATTTACTGAATTCCAATATCTGCTTTATAGAAAAACAACTGGCTTAAGTTGTATAAAAATGCTACCTTTGAGACCCAAGAAATCCCACACTGCTTTATCAAGCATGAATTAGATTCCAGAAGAATCTTGCCTTGCAAACAGAGCATCCAATATGCACTCAAACAGCTCACAGAAAGCCCTAGTATTAGCACTATTAGCACTTGTTCTTTCGTGATTTAATGAAAATGTTCCACTTCAAAAGAAACAGCTAATCAGATAATCACATTATACTGCATCTCATAGGCTTTGAGCAGCCAAGCTCCCAGAAAAATCATTGAATAAGACAACAGGATTACAGCCTTAATGACTACACATATTTACCACAAAGCATGGCCAACATTCACACCGAGGTTGTGAGATTATTACATGGTTACCTGTGCTCTATAAAATAAAGATGTCATGTTGAACAGATGGTACTGCAGTATTAGATATTTTCATTATTATTCATCATTAACTATGACCAAAACAATAGTACTTCAGTGTAAACACTGCAAAGCATATACATGACTTAACATATTGAATATTGACAGATTCAAACATTTCGGATCTGTTATCTATCCACAAGATGTAGAAATAAGGCATATGGTCAGCAGAATAGGAGAGTTTAAATAAACAGCCCGAGAGCTTTGCTTTCCTCCCACACACCTTAACTCTGTCAGTTATGCTGCTGGATTCCTCATAGCAAATCTCATCTCTTGAGGAGGTCAGACCTGAGGAAGGCTGTTAGCTGGCTGGAACATCATTCTTTTAGTTTTTTCACTTTCCTGTGTACGAAGGAAACAAACAATGAATAGCTAAAGGGCTTCGTATTTTTAAAAGTCTTGACAGAGTTTTCTGCTAGGAAGATAACTGTGTGCCCTGAAAGGCTTCATTTGGTCATGCTTGCACACTTATACACAACTGATACTTTATTCCACTCAGAGGATCTTGACATAAAATTGTATAACAGATCACATATCTGGGAATCTTGACAGTTTTCCCACACAGCCCTGTTAAAACTTCCCATCAGTAGCTGTAAACAGATTTAGCAGTGTGGCCACTTAGCAAGCAAATGCTTTTGCTTTTGCAATCTTACAGCATGGCGCCGTTTCCTTTTGGGCTGAATGCACTCCTGTCCGTACGACGGCCACTGAAAGTCCTGCGGTGGCATTTTGCTGTTCTGACTCTCTACTTCTTCAGAATCAGAATCGTCTTGTTGCATTGAAGGAAAATGCCTATCTGGATAAATCTCCTTCAGTTTGTCCTCAAAGAATTCATCTAGGCATCGTCCGGCCTCAGCAACCTCTGAATCTGGCTGTAAGGGAATATGTAACTATTCAGTGTTACTGCGCACAGAAATCATCAAGGATCAAAACCAAATCTCCAGCCTACCCCATTGTCTCGCCTTGGTTGTTCTGCTGCATCTCTATTAGTCTTCCACATGCTTTCTACAGCCCATTAGTCCCTCTGCATTTTCAGTGTAAGTAAAAACCAGATGCTGCTATTAAGGAACACGTTCCTGCACCTCTAAGAAAAAGTGATGTGCAGTGAACTAGAAAAAACAGCAGTCATCACTGCCTAGGAATTTCTACACACTTGATTTTCCCTAGCTATTTTGCTGGCTATGACTAGCTTCTCAGAGCAAACTCAGCAACATTCCAAGGGGTTGTCCACTAAGATGCCCCTCTTTAATTTTAGATCCATATGTATCTCAAGTTCTCAGATACATATTTAACTTCATTTCTGTCCTTGAAAAAAAACCCAATGGAATTTCCAAATAATAAAACTGATTAATTCTTCTGTTTATCCTGATCCTTTATCTGATTTCCGTGGAACCAACAATTACACCAGTGTGACAGCCTGAAAGATCCACCCTCTGCTTTGTGTCCCCCCAGCCATGCATAATAGAAACTTACATAATTGAACTTCGCACAGTTCCAAAACATGAGACGCACGTCAGTCACAAGGTCCTCAGGTGCAGAATAGTGGGATTTGTCCTTTTTTTGCAGTTTGTTTCGTATGGTTGACAAATCCATTGGCCTTTTGATGATCTGGTAATAATGCCTAGCCTGCAATAAGAATAAAACACAGGTATGTAACATTTTTCATTAATTAATTTCCTCTCCAGTGACTTCTATCCAAGTTTGGACAGAAGCCATTGCAGAAGAGTCCTTGCATTAAGGAAGAGAGCTCTAGTCTTACAGTGCTTATACTTGTCTACAACATCTTCCTGGATGCTTTTTAGTTTTATTAAAAATATATTTGCTTGCAAGATTGATCTTGAAAATAGCACACTCCAGTAACTACTCTGCGATTTGCACTTTTTAATGTTTATTCCCAGATAAAATGTTGTTTAACCATAATCAATAATATATGCAACATTGACAATTAGATAACATTTCCCCCAAGCAATTACAAAAAGAATGTGCTGAGGTACTGGCAGATGATAATGTGGGAAGTAGCCTGCCAAGAGTGACTGAAAACATGATACTATGCACTCTTTCAAAAGTTCAGTAAGGCTTTTTCAATGGGCATTAGCTACCAGGATATCCCACTCCTTAAATCTTTCGGTGTCTAAACCTACTTGTTAGCTCATTTGTTCCCTAAGTTCATTGCAAACTTTACTAGGTGGAGTAGGTTTTTTATCATTTGGACTATTCCTTCACATAAAACCTTTATTTTTCCCTTCCTCAGCTTGTTTCACATTGTGGGCTATTGTTGCAATAGTGTGAATGTCCATCTTCCTTAAAACAGACAGTTAATATTGCAAATGTTGAGTGAAACAATAGCCTCTACATCTTCCCCTGCACACAGTCACACTACCCTCTCTGTGCACACCACCAGAAAAGAGGGAGTCCAGTTTATTTCTAAAGCAGACCTCTCATATGGCAGTGCAACATTCTCCATGTATATGGCAAGTCAATCTTTTTAATCACCTTTTTAATCACTCATATACCTTTAGTTTTCTACCAGCATCTTAAATCGGCACCCAAACCTGGCCAGCATTTGCCTGCCTCCACCCTGACACCTTCAGACGACCTGCAAGAGGGAAACATCCACCCTCTCCCCAAGAAGCAATACAGTTCAGGGAAAAACCTCATGAATATCTTTCAAGAAAATAAAGGAGAACCTCACAAGGTGTGCCAGAGTATTGTTTGAATTCCCTGTGATCCATGCATGTTGCAGTACTCACCAGGGGACTGACGGGTTCATGGAATGGGAGGCTCATACTACTGCAGAACAGGGAAAGCACCAGCTTTTCACACTTCTGTAGGAGGCAGATTCAAAATACATTTTAATTCAAAGCCAGCGAGTTTCATTCTTGTCCCTAATTAATCAGTCATACTAACAACAGGAGAATTCTCATGTAGACTGTGCATTTCTGAGGCAAAATGGCACACTTCCCCGCAGCCTGGGGAATGTTTTGCCTCATAGCATTTGTTAAGCGTTGAAAATAAGGACAGCCAAGAAAGGAAACTATGTAAAAGACTCTGTATGTGTGTATCTTTCCCGGAAACCCTTGGGAATCAATCACTATCACTATTTCATTTCTGCACTCCAGACCTATTCCTTGGCTCTTGACTAAAGGGACATCAGCAACAGTGTGGAAACCATTAAATAGGAAATGTTTCACACTCTTCATATCCATTCATACAAATGGATGTAAGTCATGCAGTTGGTATGAATACTGTTCTGCCTAATCATTGCTAACTTGTAAAATACCTGTCTTTTTCACTAGTGCAAAAAGAATGCACCACAAAAACAAACAAACAAAACATTATAGGCCATATTTGCTCACAGACAATGGTATTTTTAATCAACTTAATTCTCTAGGACTCACAACTCAAGAGCCAGATCCCAATAATTTCTGTCCAGTTGTATCAAATACAGTAGAAATAGGGATCACATCAGTGTAGAAAAGTTATGTCCAGCTCTGCACGGATTGAGTAGCTCAGGTCTGGAAACAGCATGGACAAATTGAGCAGTGCTGTGGCTGTGCTCATACGCCTTACCAGGGGGTCCCAGTGCCCTGAGAACCATTGCTGTTGTATTCATGGATGGTGTCCAGACTGGACCAGTGCCTTAGTCTAGGCTTTGTCTGCCCAGGGCCAGCTCAACACCTGCACTCAGCTGTGTGGACTCAGCCTCTCTGTCCAGGTGTCACCAATATACACAGGACACCTATGTGGAAACTTGTGCCTTCCAAGCACCAAGTGGATTTTAAGAAAAGGCATTTCTTTCATTTTGATAGAGGAAACTGGTAGTAGGTATGTAAAGGAATAAGCTTTCACCTAGGCTGAGTTAACAACCTAAACGCCATCTTCAAGGGAACTAATAGCACATATGAAGACTGTATGATGATTTTGATCCAACTGAAAGTCAAAAAGTGTCTACATCACAAAAATTCCAAATAGATGTCTGAGAAGGTGCCAAGACTTAAAGGGAAAATATTCAGTGTCAGAAAGCCAGCCAAAATTGACTCAGGACAGCTTGCTCTGCTGCTGAGTGTGACTTCCCAGTACAAAGAAGAAAACAATTCAAGATCTGTTTGTTTCATCTTTCTGTAACATGACATTCATTTTAAAATTGAACAGCAATACCTAGAAAGAAGGGAAGAATACAACTGAATAGCAAACAGCGCTTTTGTTCTATTTACTACTGTCTGTAACATTTGAGTAGCAACCAAGTCAAAACCGTCATCTTTCCAATGAAAAGACAAAGCCTCATGCTGAGATCATATGGTTTTTCTAAATAGTACAATATCCAGTTATTCCCACCTTCTGGTCACAGTCATCAAGGCCATACTGTGTGTTATAGTTGTGCCTGTAGCGTGTGTTTTCACAGTCATATTCTACCTCAGGCTTCACTGGGTTACGGCAAAGGGTGCACACCCACTCTCCCCTGTAAAGCAATAAGCCAAAAACACATGCTGATTTTTTTTCACAACCTTGCCAAATAACAACTCTTATAAATCACTGTATTTGGAAAGTCTTATCCTTAACTAGTATTAACAATAGCAGGCAATCTGAAGCTCATTGTACTAGATGTTCTTCAATGGATTTGAATCCAACTAGAAAAGTTGCAATTTCAGATTCTATTCATGGCACTTTTCTGTCACAAAGGAAAAGGAAAAAACAAAATTCTAAGTGTTTGCAATCATGTACCAGCAGCTGCATTAATTCAAGTGATGCCTTTAAAATATAATGAGGAAAAAACAGGCAACACTTGGGTCATAAGACAAATCCAGATCCATTTGATAATTGATATATTTATTATTAATTGATATTATAATTGACATATTTATCTAAGAAATCACCATTATCAGAAAAGGTCATAATGTGTACTATTACACAGGTTCCCAAACCAGACAGACATAATTCTGCAAGGGCATTTGTGTCCTTTCTCATACATCCATTTTCAGAAACATCTTGAAGAGTTTCATGAAGGCAGTGATGCAACTTCCGTAACATCAGAATCTGAATAACTACAGATGAAGATACATTAAAGAACTATGAATATAGAATTTCAGTTAAGGGAATTACTTTGCTTCATTAGAATTTAAGTTTGCCCAGGAAGCTTATTTCAACAGGAAAACCTGGTTTTCACTTTGTTTTGAAACTAGAGGAGTCGAAAACTCCTGGTTTTTCGAATAGAAAGAACGAGCCAGAATCTCCAAACTAGTACCTTACAACATATTTTTCTTAGCTGAGACAGTTATCTGGGCTTGGCATAAATGAAGTAGCCTTTTTTCCCACTTAATAATGATTTATAAAGAATACAGAATTGTACACCACCAGTAATTCACATTATTCAGCCCCACTTTTACAGTTTGGATTTTGGTATGTGGACATGCATCTGTTTCTGGCTCGTTGCACACAATTCATCTGTGACAAGTTGCTAGAGAACATATCTTAGGGAAACCAATGTCCTAAACATTTCCATATAAGCCCTGATAATCCTTAATTTCCCATAAAATTGGCTAAAAGACTGTACAGGAATTCACTGGTTGCCCTTTCCTGGGACTAGTCTCTGGTTTTGCAGAGAAGACCTGATGTCTATATCCCAGATGTTACATGAGAATTAGGATTTTATTTTTCTCGAGTGAGTCGTATAAGAGTTTTCAAACCTCTGGTCTGCCACCTCCTTTGTTGTACTGGCCAGTTAACTGCAGAAAGAGCACACATGGCTGGAAAGAGTTCTTGTTCACAACTCATCTAATTCCTAGTGTGCAAGATAATTCTTTCCTTTGCAGGAAAAGTACCAAAAAAGGTAAGTGAGAGATGCAGTCCTCGTGCCGGTATAAGGCTGACACATACATCCCTGAGGATATATTCTGCCCCAAGGCAGTGAGCAGGAAGCACATTAGAGAAACATCATACATACTCACATTGGAAAGCTGAGCAGGGCTGGAACATGGCAGGAGAGATGGAAGACCTTGGGGCAGTGATCACAGCACAACAGTTCTCCTCCGTTAAGACACACGGCACAGAAATCCTCATTTTCAATTGGACTGACTTCCTGAGTAACTGGAGACTTTTTTATGCTAGAGATGCCATTGCTGAGTTTCTGATCAACAGGCAGGGTATCTACAGGGGGAGATTGTGTCTGTCCCACAGCCTCGGATACAAGAAATTTTCTGTTCTCTGAGTTATTCTCTTCTGACTTCAGCCCTTCAGGTGGACTATCTGTATTTATCTTGAAGGAAAAAAAATCTGGGATCACACAGTCATCATTTTCATTTATCAGCATACAACAGCAGTGGTTATCTGCAGTGAACTCTACTGGAGAGGGCATTGGGGTTCAGCAGGCCCATGCCCAGCTTGACCTCTGCTACTGGTTGGCCACGTCACCTTGGCCAAGTCACTCCCTCCACATACCACAGTGTAATAGCACTCTGAGAGCTGCACAGATTCCATACCATAGGTGATAGAAACAGGATACTCTACAATGACACTTGCAAATTTTACAGTAAACAGCCCAAAAAGAAAAAACAACCAAACAAAAAACCAAACTAGACAAAAGCAAGCAAACAAACAAAACCCACAAAAAACAAACAAACAAAAAAACCCCCAAAAACACTATAGGTTTTTGTTCCCACCAGAAATTCCTCTTTTCTTCTGTGGAAAGAAGCTCAGACTCAAGACTCAAATGAATCAATAGAATACAAAGCTTTTAAAAATCTATTACACTGTGATTTCTGGGATTGATTGCTGTAACTCAAATATCCATTCAGGTCAGTTTTAAGCTATTTATCTTATATTTGTAACCAGACAGGTGAGTCAATCTGTTTGCTAGAATACAAAAATAATGCAGCTATCCAATCCCAGAGACAGACTTGTCAAAAAGTACCAGGGAGCTACACAGCAAACTGAAAGCTGCATTGTCTGTTACCTCAACCCATCACAGAAGTATCCCAGGCTGAAAGAAATCAACACATTTGTTTACTGTATAAAACCTTTCCAAAACTGTGGGTCCAAACCAATAGCATAAAGGAGAGAAGGCAGGTAAAACTTCAGGGAAATTCCACTCACCTTTATAGACATACTTGAAGACCGTGTCCCACATTCAATTACCAGGAGGAAATTGCCCTCCTGTTCATTGTCCTGTGGCTGGAGCTTAAACACGGGCAGCTCCCCCACTTCCGATGCACATATTTTCAGACGTTCCAGTCGTACATAAGGGATCTTCTGCTCCTTAGGGCCAGCCCTACAGTCAAAAGGACACGTAGTTAAATTCAGTCTTATTACATAAAATTCTCCCTACTCAGTTTCAATACTTTTCATACCCTATTATTTGTACTCTTTTTCCATT
The DNA here is from genome assembly GCA_013396655.1 of Campylorhamphus procurvoides. Classification (NCBI taxonomy): domain Eukaryota; kingdom Metazoa; phylum Chordata; class Aves; order Passeriformes; family Dendrocolaptidae; genus Campylorhamphus; species Campylorhamphus procurvoides. The sequence goes on from WBMV01003337.1 coordinate 797,498, forward strand.
GAGGCTGTGACTCTGCTGGATAAATGTTGAAAATCCGGATTTTTTTTTAACAAGCTAATATTTTAAGAAATGTTAATGCAATCACATTAAATTAATCATATGTGTAAATGCATTACTAACTTCTGTGCTAAATCTTTGCCCTGTTCCATATATATTTGTTTTAATTATCCCAGTTTTAATCCTGCTTGATACTTTCAAGTGTGGTTGGCTTCGAGCAGAAACACAGGACATGATCAACTTTACTTGAACATATCACAGCAGTAGCTTAAAACAAAATTTCATGAAACTGTTGAGATAATATTAATCCTGTTCCCATTTTATCTTTAAATTTTAATTTAGTCTTAACAGTTTATAATTGTTCAAATGAGATAAGTTTGCAAGTATTTATTTATTCTAGAAAATTATACAGAATAACAGAAATACGTGAATTCACCACTTCTTTTTAATTGTTGCTTTCAAATTTAAGAGAGCACTTTAAAACTTTTATAACTACTATCTATAAGGAATCAAATACTCTTTTTAAGTTCTCCATTATCATTAAGTGTGACAAATTTTCAAAATACATGCATAAAATTTCACAGCCAGTGATTCTGTATAAAAAAAGACTCCTCTACCTGACATTCTGATTGCTTTTCATATCCATTTCAAAATGTTCCTTTTCACAGTTATTGGAATCTGGAACAGAAGATAAGAAAACGAATAAAATATTTATAATATCACAGGCAGATTAGGGTAGAAAGTACTCCAATATTCATGCACTTCTGTCTGGTGTTTAATATGATATCAGAAGTGAGTTATGGAATCGTTTCATCTATATGTATAGAAAATGCGTATGCTATTTTCTGTTCTGGTACAGAGCCTTTGTCTTTCTTTTTTTGCTTTTAACCACAGCTTCTGTACCAAACATGAGGAGCCTTTACAAAATATTTTGTTGCAATGATTTCATTCCCAGGGAATTACATATGTACACAGCCATGTCACATTCATCCATATACGTGAAACAACATAAGTAATCCTCTTTGCTTTACAGCCTCCACTAGACAAAAACAGACCTACTGAGATCTGAACCCCTGAGGCTCAGGAAGTCTCTGCAGTCTCCAGCTTCATGCTAAGAAGCTTCTGGATAATTCTTGAAAACAGAAAGAAAATTGTGTCTCCCACCTGTCTCTGAGGGACAAAAGTTACACTATAATTCCTTTCTATCCAATGTCTGTGACGTAGAAACACATAAAGTCAAACCTATCTGTTGTGTAAGCACACAAGTTGCTGTAGCTCTTGACTGATTCTAGACGCAAGAGTAATAAAACTACTCCAGGGAGATGGGACATGACAGAGATGAATGCTCCAGTGGATGTCTTCATAAACACCAGTCCACTGACAAATTTCATAGTAGCACCTTCATTTCCCAGGAATTGGTTTGACATAGCCAATACTGACAAGAAACAAACCAATATCATGGTTATCCAGAGATAAGTGAGGGCCAGGAAAACATACCTTTTTAGAAGAAAATCTAGTTTGGGTCAATGGTACCTACCCATGCCTTGAAAGCAACCTGCCTCTAAGGATACTCTGCTCTTTCCAGCCACACATAGTGCAATACAATAAAGACTGACAAGGAAAGGTGCATTTCACATCACACCTAAGGCAATATTCACTTGTGATTGTTGCTCAGGTGAAGGGTGGTAGTCCTTCATGATAGCCATGAACAGAATTACTAAGGGGTGACTGCACACCGAGCAGAAGAGGCAGTTCTCACTATGCACTGTCAAATCACAGAACGTTCCAGTAGTGGTGGGTTCCTATATTAACCAACATTTCCATCAGCACCTGACCTGTAAAGTAATAGTACCCATGAAATTTGTAGAAAACACCAATCTAAGGGGGTTGCAAACACTGGAGAATATTTACAGTTAAAAATAGGTCTTAGTACATCAGAGAAAAAAAAATCTCCTGAATCAGTAAGCCTGAATTGAAATAACTGTATTATGATTATGAAGGATCAAATGAATGTAGTCACAAAGGAAAATAACTGACTAGGGAACTGCTCTGCAGAAGGAACTAAGGGTTAATGCGGACTTCTCACGACACACAAGTCAACCACCTCCATCTAATGCTGCTGCTGCTGCTAAAGAGAGGAATGTCATCCTGCAGTGTATTAGCAGCAGCAAGGAATGTAAAGCAAGAAGTTGATACCCTGGCTCTGCATAGCACCCCAGAGGCCTCAGCTGCAGCACTGCGCCTGGCTGTGGGCAGCACTCCTTAATTGCAGAGAACTCAAAATAGCACAGCAAGAATGATGCGGTTTTGAAAAATCAAACTCCTGACCCATGAGGAGAGACTGAAACCATCAGATTTGTTTAGTCTAGGAAAGAGAAGGGGAGGGGAGGGTGTTTATGCAAGCCATGATAAGAAGAAAAGTGGCTGTAAGAGGGGAAAATGATGAAATTATGTACAATTTTCACCACATCCCTTGTGGCTAGAATAAGAATTATTTTGTTTTAAATTAAGCTGAAATGTTTAGGTTAGGTTTGATATCAGAAAAGGATGAGTCATTGGAGATATATACCAGAAGGAATGAGGTTTGGCAGCACAGCGTCGCTGAAACCAGAAAGTCCTACCGAGAGCCACCAACAGAGATAATGTTGCCTTTGCAGCAGAATTCATCTCTCACGCTGCATATGATGACTGTATCTCCTCAGGCCTCCCATCACTGTACGCCATTAAACAGGGACAGCAGGATGGGAATTGCTCACTTCTGATCCTTGCTTGTGAAAAGGGAGCAGCACTGAATTCAGCATGCTAGGTTTTCCTTTCTCCTGCACAACAGGGCCTGTGCTTTGCACAGTGCAGATTTGTAGCATCTGTTACAGACAGGGAGATTCTGTACGCTGGGGCTCCTTTCAGTGTATAGTGTCATAAAACCCAAAACAGATACTACAAAGCTGCTCCTCTCAGAGTCACTTCAGGCTGACCGAGGCACACCTTTTTAGGGGTGCACCTGATTCTTACAACTCACACAAATGATTGTGGCATAATTGTCACAATTTGGCATAGGACATAGAAGAGAAGACAAATGCATTTCCCTGGCTCATTGAGCTGGGTCTCCTTTGTACTAATTAGAATTCTCTGAATAAAAGTATAGAACAGAAATAGAAATATTAATTCATCTTTTACAGAGAAAAGCAGCCAAATATTGGCATAAGTCATGGGACAACAGCTTGATCCCGCAATCCCTTGCGTGCATGAGTAGTTCCATTGACTTCCAGAGTTTGCAGGAATGAGGTTTTACGATGTAGCACAATGATGTTGGCAATTTGCCCATGAAAAGAGTTAAGTGAAGTCTAATTCTCCATTAAGGCTGAAGAAATAGGCCTTGGCTGAAAGGAATGTTCCACAGTAGACAGAGCCAAGCAAAGGCACATACTGTGCAATGTATTAACAAAAATTTGGTATGCTACTGATGTGAAGGTCTTAGCAGAAGGTATGTTACATTTTGGAAGTAATTTTTTTTTTTAATTGAATTTGGACTTCAAACCAGCTCTTCAGTAGTCATAACTGCAGGTGTCATTAACAAGAGTGCTTCGAAGAGAACTAATGCTCCAGGTACTTCACACAGATACATTCATATCTGGTTCACAGATGAAGGATGTTACAAATTCAAAGCATATAATTTCCATGTTTTTCCTCCACAAATGAGATCAAACACACTTTTCCATTGGATTAAGTACTCTGATAATACTTGAAGCTTGCTAGAAAGCACATTTACATGTATTAATAAGCATAGTGCTTTGCAATGCTTGCAATGCACAGTGCTAAGAAAGAAAGACCAAACAAAATCCTAAATGAAATAAATAAAAGCCAGGTACCTTCGCTTCTATGTTGTCTCATTCTGGCATTCATGGGCAGGAAAGCAGTATTGCTGAGAAGTTCAGAAGGTGAAGTGCAGTGATGAGATTTTTTGATTGAAAGATTAATAGGTTCTTCCATCACTTTTTGCATAGAAAGAGTTAATTCATCTACTACATCTTGCCCAGCAGTAGCCAATCTGTTTTCTAGAAGACAATCTACAGTATTGAAGTCTTCGTTTTCCAGCTGGGGGAAGAGTGGGTAGAAAGAAATATCAAATTTTAGTATTAGTTTTCTTTCTTTCCATTTTAAGAAAATGATTTTTAATTAGTCTTTAAATACCAGATAAGGAAAACTTTACAGAAAAAGCTACCTTTGATTGGTTGACTAAACAGTAACACACTTTAAATGAAAGCAGATTCCCGCTCAGCAGAGGAGTTTGAGCGATTCCTACCTTGCATTTGGTGCTGCCCTGGAGTGCATCACCTGGTGCGAGGCCAGCAGGATTCCCAGGGCTCAGGTCACCTGGAGCTCTGCCCAACACCACGCTGTAGCTGGGCACTGGCTCTGGCAGAGTATCACAGTCACAAAGCGTGTTTGAGGATGGGCCAAGCGTTGCAGCAGCTGCACCTTTCACCTGCTGGTCGGCTGAGCTAGAGAGCCTTGTTGGGGGTGATTCCATTTCCAAACTCTTTGAAAAGCCTGCAGTGCTTAAGGATGCTGAATGCTAGGAAAAGTAAATAGAAAAAAAACTCCCAGTATATTAATAAACTTTCCAGCAGCAAAATGCTACTGTTCTGTCTATAACAGATGAGATACTCTGCTTCAGCTAGACATAATCAAACAGTTGTGTTATGAGAGTTGTAAGAATCTATTGTAATGTCATACTACTCCCAAAAGCTTTAGATTTTCCACCATTTAAACTGAAAACTGGAAAAAGAACTAGGTTACTTTTCTGTGATCTACAAAAAATGTCTTCCTTAGATCAGTCCAAGGGATCCTCATTTTTAATTCCTGCAATGATTGGAAAATCTAAGCATGTAGAATACTGTACCAAATTGATCCTTGATATAAACCCTCCTAGCTTCTGCTAAGTTATTCCATAAGAAATAAGATTCAAATCAGAAATTTTATCATTTTAGCAAAAAATCATCATCATTTTATTCAGAAGGAAGATTCAGAAGAAATAAGATTCAAATACTAGTGGATGAAGCTATTGTTCTTTTTATCAATGCTGAAAACTTTATGTTGGTTAATGAGTCTGTCCCATTAAAACCAAAGGCATTTCTCCTTAAGTAACATAGTGTAAATCCAGAAACATCCCACATGTACTAATGAGGAAAGGATGCACATGTCTAGTTTTCAAAGAAAGAGAATACTTACCATAGTCTCAATATGCATTTTTCTACTGTCTCATGATTTCTCACTATCAAATCCACAGAAATACTGCTATGCAAACCAAAGCAAATCCACCCATCTAGGTGACTTCCTTAAGCTTTCTTACATGCAGGAATGTGTGACTGTATTGAAAACAGGACTCTTCCAGCATCCATATGAAGCAAATATAAGCAGTTTTAAGAAGTGTGCAGATCTGTGTCATTTGAATATGCAATTTTTCCTTTATTTCATCATAGTTCATTGGTCTTTCATCCTTGATAATTGACTAAACATATCCTTTTCATTTGACTGCAACACAGTAAGTAGCACTCATTGTAATATAAACCAAGAAATGTGTTGATTGCATGTGAACTAGAGTTTAAATTCACTGTATTTATTTTTCTGCTAAGGTCCTGAAACTTAGAAGTGAATCTGAGACAGGACCCATTTCCTAGATTTGATTAGTATTTTTCGCAACTTATACACCATTTTGGATTCTGTTACCTTTGTCCATCTTACCCCACAGTGGCAAAGACAGAAGCCTAGACTGAGCTGTCAGTTGTGCCTGGGTAAACCCTACATAAAGTCAAAGTCAGTCTTGAATTTCTCTGCTTGCAATGCACTTCAACTAAGTGCTAAGAGGACATTCTGCCCACAGACACTAATTTCCACCAAAGGATGTAATTTAATCTCCTTTTTGTCAATTTGTAGTAGGCACTAGAGTGGGAGCTTTGCCTGAACAGTGATTCAATGAGACGAAATAGCCTGCATTTGAGACAGAAGGGCTTGGCTCTTCTGCAGTGCTAGGGAAGGTTTGTGCCATTCCACCCCACAGTGCTTCAGTGAGTCTGCTTTAGACACTCCCTCCACGTAGAAGGCATCCCAGAGAGTACTGGGTTTCTACAGCCAGCATACTGGCCATTTTCCTCCTCTTGAGTCAAATGAACACCCCTGAATCTAAGCTGACTGAGCTATAATAACTTTTTGGAAGCAGCTGGAACCAGTCAAAGTTTGAGTTGAAAGCTAGAACACAGCAAACGAGGAACTGCATTGGTGGAGGCACAATTTGCTATATAGTCTGTCTGACAGAGCATTCCTAAGAATACTGATGTTTCAAACCAAAGCTACATATGTAGGTCAGAAAGGAAAACAGCTTTTATGGCCACAGATCCTAAGGAAGTCCACAAAGATCAGAAGTGTTTATCTGCTGTCATAATTTTCTTGTGACAGGTTCCTGCACATGCAGTGAAAAATGCGACCTATCAAGTACACATTTTCCTTTTCATTCCATCAGTCTTTTTATCATAACTCTTTTTCAGATGACAAAATAAACATGTGAATTGTTTCCATATCATCAAAATAAAACAAACAAGCAGAATTGGTGCTTGAACTGAACAGATGAACTGTAATCAGCCTTGCCTTTTCCCCTTAGTTCAAAGTCCATTGTGAGCATTAACTAAGTCCCTGTGAGGTAGTTAAATATTTATTTAGTCAGATTCTCCAAAGCATGAAGCATCCCCAAATTCCTGAGTCAAGAGGAACTACCTAAGGCTGTGCTCCATTGGAAATGGGCATGTTGAGACCCACACGTGGCAGGCACACCACCCAAAGTTGTGCAGAAAGTTCACTGGAGACCTTCTGGCCATTCCCTTCTTCTAATCACTACACACATTTTCCTTCACTCATTTATGAGCACGTGCCACCATCTATTACGTATTGAGACCTGATCCTGTGAAGACCTTCTGTGTGCAGCTGTACACACCTCAGGTGAGAGGTTAGTCCTGCTAAAGCAATGGTAGGATTACTCTTGCCTTCAGTGAGACAAGTTTACTTACTGAGATGGTTGTTGGGTTTCTCCTACTGCAGAAACAAAAAAAAAAAAAAAAAAACAAAAAAAAACCCCACCAACACAGACACATGCATAGGAATTTTGTTATAGCTAAAATTTTCAGAAAGGTGAAATTCAATTGCATAGGGATACATCATTTTTACTTTTCTAGCATCAGTTTCTTCAGAGATCTTTTTTAGATTATATAAGCCAATGTAAAACCTTACTCTTGTTAAAAAGAAAAAAGAATAATGAGGCCATCAAATTGCCATCTGTCTTTCCCTTGGGGCAAAAGTTAATTTTGTGGTTATTTTAATGATGAAGCAACATTATGATCTTTCAGTGCAAAATATTAAAACTCACAGTTAAGAACAGACACATTCCATTCTGATCCATGGAGCTGCTGTCAAGTGTGAAGTGAACAATGCACTGGGAACAAGGCTCATTAATAGCCTATTAATTCACTCCCTAAAATAATCATTTCTTTTGCCATTAGCAAAAATTTCTCTTTTCCCTTGACAGTTCAGCTAGTTTTTGCAAATGGCATGCCTTTAAAGAACTTATCTCTGTTTTATTAAAGCTCTATTGCTTTTACATCGTACTGTTTGAACAACAACAAGCATTAATAGTGCTCTTGGGCAGAGGGTGGCTTCAGCTGTAGGTTAATTTTGAACTTTTTGACATTTTAATGTACAGCCTCTCACATTGAACTACATCTGTGTCATTATAAATGGAATTCTCATTGTCTCATAATTAATTTTGGTCTGATGAGCCTTATAATATAAATGGCAGCAGCATCACCACCCCAAAATGCCTTCTGCCACAAATTTCTTAGCTATGGTAGTGAAAGGTAAAAAGCAAGAACATGCAAAGTGCCTTCGGAGAACAAAAAATAAACATATGGTTCAGTTCAAATATTTATTTAATCACTGTTGCATTTTAAAAGGTCCAGTGTAAACATGCAGCACTAATACAGAAGAATTCTGAGAAGCAAATACTTACCTTGAAACAGTGGGATTAGGATTTGTTAGGATTGTTTTGGCAAAGTCTCAAGGCTGTTGACATTAAGTGTCACAGATAAAGGAAGCTAAAACTAGGAACCGCCAATTCTCTTTGCTATAAGAGCAATAACACGCTGCAAATGGTTGCAGAGTAATGAACGGCTGCTATTAAGTGGAGCAATCCCCCTGGCAGCTCATTATGCTGGAAGGTTAAACAAATGTACTACTCCAATCCAGTTGCTTAACTCACCGCACACAGCAGCACTGATAACACAGGCTACACATGCTTCCTAGTCATATTTCCCAGTTTCAGAACAGAAGTCAAAGGATTTCCCTTCCGTTTTTATGAGAAAAGGAATCCAAATCTTCCTGAACAATTTGTCTGAACAAACTGGAGCTGGCTTAAAGCGGAAGGAGGAAGAGATTGTATGGAGCAAGCAGCGTCATGTTTTATTTATCTTTTTTTTTCAGGTCAAAGGAAAAAGGTTTTGTAAAATTAACATTCTGGGAAATCTACCTAATTGCATTAAGCATGAACACACTTGTGCTGTAAGAAGCTCAATTCTGCATACTCTGTTACTTTAGGAATTTGTAGGATCCTAAATTCCAGGCTGTTATTCCCTTCACCACTAATTCCCCTACAATTAATAGTAATTAGGGCAAAAAAATAGCAACAACAAACCCACTTTGGTTCCAAGCTCAGATTTGAAGTTCTAGCATTGGATATTAAATTATTATTACTTTCAGTCACTAAGTAATCACAACATGCTCTGTGCAACATTAACAACAAATAAAACCTGTACTCTGTCCTTCAACCCCTCTCCCACAGATTTCACTTGTTTTTAAAGAAAAAAAGAAACCACCAAAAAAAATCCCCCAAACACTCTAGTTAAATCCTTGCCACTGAGATGGAAGCGGTTTCATTAATAAAACTTAGGAAAAATGCGTTGGGACAAAATACCCAAGAATGCCACCAAGAGCAGACTGAGGTCACCTGCTCTCTCTGACAATCCTGTAGTAACAGTGGCATTGGCGTGTCAGAGAGTAGAAATTCACATGCATGGAGTTGGAGGAGAAGTTGAGATGGTCCACCACAAACTGTCACTGCATTAGTCTTGCATGAAATGTCACCATTGCATATAATTGGAATAAAACAGAAGCCTCTCACAGTGCTCCCAAGAGTGCTCCTTGGATGGCATGGAATATTTTCTAGGATTTCCCCATTTCAGGTACTTTATGGTGTTTGAGGCAAACAGAGCTCTTGAACTAAGAAGCTGGGACTTACTGCTAATCAAAAAGAACAATATAACAATCAGAATTATAGCGCTATACAACATTCCCAGGTGCTTACACTTTCATTACTATTTCTGTCTCAAAAATGATTTATAAAAACTACAGAGTAAAGAGAAAAAGACCAAGGGTATAAAGCACCAAAGCACAGAATGGCTTTCATGAGAGAAAAGTTATCACTTTTCAGCTTCAAAAAGAAATTTTGAGAGTAAAATCAATATGGACTGATAAAATACTGATATCATGAAGGTGGTGAATAGAGTGATTATTCACTGTTTTTCCTAACACAAGAACTAGAAGGCATCTGAGTGAACTATCAGGTAACAGATTTAAAATGAGTAAGCAAAGGAACTTATGCAATGCAAAATTCAGTTGCTGCAGAATTCTGAGACCACCAATAGTATTAAAATGGATACAAAAAATGGATTAGACAAATTCACAGAGGAGGGGTCCATGAAGAGCTCTAAAACACAATTTTGTTGGTACAACCTTCAGAAAGTCCCTAAAGTGCTGATTTTCAGAAGTCGGAAGAGTTTGCCATCAGTTTTTTATTGTTATTTGTCTGTTTATTATGCCCCTTCCTAGATATCTACTATGGGCTACAGCTATAAAAGATATAATGCAGCTCTTCAGTAATAACTTGCTAATACAATGCATGACGTATTCTGAGATTCACTTTAAGCAGAAGGTGAATTAATAGCTCATGGGGAGAAACACTCAAAGACTACTAAGGAACAAAACCAAACCTGAGCTTGCTAAATGCTGTCCAATCCACTCACAACTGAAGTGTGCCCCAGAAGGCAGAACCATGCCCAAACTAGTTAAGTTTTTAGGATGGGTGGGAAGGGTACAGAATGCACCTCTGCCCAGGATCCAATGCAATAGCTGGACAAGACAAGGGATCCTCCCTCCCAGAAGTAAAGGTCTAGCTCCAAACTACAGAAAGGGGTGCACTTACAGACTCTGAGGAGGAGAGATATCCAGCTGGCCCTGCAACATCAATGTCTATTGTAGCAGTACCTGAGGCTCAAACTACAAATTTGTGCTATAGAAGTACAGTAATCATGACATTTCTTCAAATACTAGGTACAGCCTTTAGACCTCTTGCTCATCACAGCTAGAAATGACAATTAGGTACATGCAAACAAAACAGAGATTGTATTCCCTTTATTACTCCTGAAAATACAGTTAGGCTCAAAATACCTTATTATTCTCAACTCTGTTCCAGAATAGATGACCTCTCCAGTCCTGTGCTCAAATTAACAACTCTATCACACTATGTAAAAGCAGCAAGAGGACCACATCATTGCAGAAGGTTGGTAACCCTTTCCACAAAGCTGTTAATTTAATTGAGTACTCATTCCTTCACGCTGCAACTTAGCAATGCTTGTGTAAAATCTGTTTGCTAGAGCTTAGCACAATTCACTGGAACTGAAGTGCAGGTATCACAGAAGTTACCTGAAATTTGTTCTCTCTCTTGCTGGCATTCTTACTGGAGAGGTTGGGTATTTGACAGGAATGGAGACAGAACAACTCCACAATGCTAAACAGAGCTCCTGGCTACATGATTGAAGCATACTGACAGGGGATCATGAAGAGAAAATTATATCCATTTTGCACATTGGCAGAAAACTTTCTTTTCCAGTTTTGTGTTCTTAAAAGGTGCTAATCGAGCCCAGAATTATACTAAGTGCAGTACTTCTATAAAACAGTCAATGGTCTAAGTATAGAAAGATTTATTTTGCACAAAAGAAAAAGGTAATTCACAGGGAAAGAATAGTTAGAAGAATACACAGAAAGACAGCAAGGATGACAAAATATCACTATTAATGTTCCAAACCCAGTAAAACAAGTGAAAATAAGCCCACCCATAACTGAAGTCACGTTTAGAGACTATACCATGCACATGCATACAGAGCAGGTAGGCACAGACAGGAATTGCTCTGAACTTTGAGACAGCAGTAGCCTTGGTGTCAATGTCTGTGATTGACACGAGCTAGGAAACCCTACTTTTGTACAACTGGAAAGCCAAAACCTCGCTGTGCAGTGAAGCCAGATTTAATTTTTGTCCTGATAGATGGTGAAATGTAACACACAGGGATATTTTAGAAATGTGTGAAGTGTTTCATCCTTGTTTCTCTAGTTCTGCTTATCAATCACCAGCTTTAACTGTGAGGGAAAGAAAACAGTGCTTATCTAAAAAACTTGGGCAGGTGCTTTTTGAACTCAAAACCTGTCGCATGGCTCACGAATGCATTACACCACAGTGTAACAGCTGCACTAGTGTTCCCTGGGATGATCTGAATAAAGTCCTCGTGATTTCCACGTTTATGAGTAAAGAGGTGATCCCAAACTATTAATAGCATCTGCTCTGTGTTATTTCACACAAATATGAATCTCTACGGAATTTATCTAGTTAATCAGTTAATAATTTCAAAGGCATACCATAAACATATTTCGAAATTAATGCATAGATGTTGAATTACATGAGCAACCAAGCCTTGTCCCACTCCAAAATAAAGGAAACTACTGGGCTAAAGAAAGTTTTTATTTTATTTTATTTTGACAGACCTTGGCAAGCTTATCGCTAAACAATTAATTTAGGTGCACACTGATTTCTCATTAATGAAAGGATCTCAGCAGACAGAGAATCACCTACTCCACTAGGAATGCTGAACCCAAATGAAAGCTGGCAGAGTTCAGCAGAACTGCAACACGAGGCCAAGAAGTCCAATAGCAATTATTCTCCAAAAGACAGAACACAGTTGTTCTTCAGATAGCAAAAGGTGTATTTAGCCATTCTCTACCATATTTTTCAAGTGCAGTATTTCAGACTTGTCCACATTCACTTTTTCTATGTCCTTCAAGATCTTGAGACAAATGAAAAGTTCTGAACACAGGCCATGTTTGAGTAAATGGTCAAACAGCTATGCAGAAATTTTTGTCTAGAAATGAGTGTGAAAAATATTCAATCAGGTGAAACAGAGATGAGAATGAATAGAGACATTCCCTTGTTCTTAACCAGGAACCAATCTCCCATTTGAAACTAGATTTAATCCAATTGTCAGCCAGAGCAGTCAGACATCTTAAACAGCATCCATGAAGAATATATCTCAAGGGTTTCCTTACTGTGCTGTTTCCCTTCATCATTTCTAATTCACCACTGCCAGAGCTGTCAGTACATTATGTCTTCATCCCAAAGCAGTTCATTAGAAGAGATGAATGCTAGCAAAGATGGGGTACAATATCTGTTGAATGTTCTCATTTCTTGCAGAGCTACCGTGAAACTAGTCAAACAAACCAGACACCCCTTTGCTTTCTGCACAAGAGCACACACTTCTCAGCACCATTAGAAAAAAATTCCTTTTTTCCCCCAGCAGTATCCTCCTCTTGCCACCTTCTCAACTTCTACAGTAAGAAATCAGTCCTTCCTTTATTACTCCTTTTCCCATCAGACTACAATTCTCTCTCTCTTGCACATCTGCTTCTATTTTCTTTCCTCTTTCTGACTTTTCTTATTTAAGATGTTGGGAATAACCTTCCATTACAGGTCCAGAAGACAAAGGACAGCTTCTTCAATGTGCATATTAGAAAAAGTCTCCAAAAGTTACGTGGGTATCATCACCATTCACTTTCACAAATAATTTTGAGGGTATGACATCGCAAGAAAAGTATGTGCTCCGGTTCGTGGTCTTACTCAGGTCCTAAATACACATCTTCAGTTTTTACAGTCAGATCCTAAAGTAAAGGTACCCCCATCCTGGAAAATCCACATAGCATTCCTCAGACCTGGGCTCTGTCATCAGAGGTTAAGGGAGATCTGCTTCACATGTGAAAGTTCAGAGCCAAAGAGCATAATCTGAGTATTCCATGATGCCACCAGCCTGATCCAGAAATTCCATCACATTTGTGGGATTCATTTATAAACTGCAGATTTCTTTGTGGCTTTCAAACCTGATTTGCATGCTGCTCCCAGGCCCTACATAATCATTACCTTTCCATGTCTCTACAGTTCCCAAAGGGATCTCCAACAATTCTCCAGATGGGTATTGCATCATAAATACGTTGAGTCAACAAGGTTACGTACTAGAGAAGGAAAACTAACTTCCTTTTTGAAGGTGGTAAGGAAAGACAAGTACTTCCACAATATTCCAGACACAAATTCCAAGAGAAAATATCCACTAAAGACTTCTACATAGTACACAAAACGAGTCATGCACAGGAATAACAAACAGATTTAAGCAACCAGGATATGATGTGCTGTTTGGAGTGTTTTAAACAAACTGTATAGAGAAGTAAAAGGCAGCTTCTCTGCTCCAGATGCACAGGTGATATCCAGAGCCAGCAAGGATCTACTGGTAAGGATTAGCACTCCTGTTTTTTTTCATGCTGCTTCTTCAGTAGTCAGGGCCTCACAGCTGATGGAAGGATCAAAGCCTGGCTCTACTACGTACTAAAATATTCTAGAAATACAGAAACTATGACTTTTCTGCTTATATACAAAGAGAAGAAGTATAGTGAAATTATATCCCTTTCAGACACCACACCTTCAATAATAATTAGTGTTGTTACTTCTAGGGCACCTGTTTTGAAAGGTGTTTCTCAGGCCTGATTTCATCAGCATCTCTGACTTTTTCTTCCCTTTTTTTTCCAAATTAACTGCTGCTACTATGGTAGTTAGCAAGTCCTAACAGTTAAGTCCCTAGAGATACAGGCTGGACAGAATTTAAACAGTGAAGAAATACAGCTTCTATTTATTTACCAGCTCATGTTTCACAATCATGCCAACCAGACCTAAACACTACCAGCTTATAGAAGAGTTACTGATCCTGGCTACAGCCCAGTGTGTAGGCACATTAGGCTGTGACTGTCTTTCAAGATTTATAAGCCATTTTGTTGACTTTTACTGCATTTTCATTTTTTTCTAGCTGATTGTAAATGTCCCATTACATTTAATATTATATAGTAATGTTTTCCCCTTTAAATTTTGTTTTAAAAAAAAGTTCTTGATACCTTTCTGACTGGATGGAAAGCTGATTGCTGCAGTGTGCTCTCAGGGGAGTGACTGCTGACACTGGCTTCTTCATCTAGTGGCTGTGACAAGGAGGGACTATCACTTTTGTCAAGAGGAATGACAGGCTTCTGGGCATCAGGTTCTGTGGAACTCTCACAGACCTACAAATCATAATCAAGAATTTGTGTTTTCAACGTCTTAAAAAGAAAAATGGTAATCAATTTACATCAATTCACAGCATACACATATGACAAGCCTGGAAAGACTCTAAAACTGCAGAGATGTTTGAAATACCCCTAAGTAGAGAATGGAGAGATTTTTCTCAAATATTGAGAAAACTATTTAAATAAAGAAAATCAACAAAGCTGCTGAAATGTACAGCTATTCCAAAAACCTGCACTCTGCCCTTGCAGTTAATTGACTTTGAGAACTAATCAAAGAGGCAATTCCACATCATTTACGCAATGGGAAGTCCGAGCCACCTTTCCACTGCAAGAGCCACTGTGTAGAGTGAGTTTCAAAGCCACCTTATTGTGCACCTTGTCTGCCTTGTAGTTTGGATGCTCACCATCAAGCACTGTCCTTTCAAAGGCAGGATTCTTACTACTAGGGGAAAAGGGAAGAAATCAGCCCTACTGACAAAACTTTAGCAGAACAGCATGTCTGGATACTGATGATAATCTTAAAGGACACGATTTAGCAGCAAGAGCAGTTACCAGTAGAATGGGAAAAAACTGTCAAACCAAAAAATTATTGTCTTCATCTGCTTCAATAATAATTCAGAACTGAATATCCTTTTTATGGACTCGGGACTTAATGTTTCCAGTAAAAAAAGATTTGAAATGGGGAGTGACACTATACCAGTTCTGCATTTTCCTGTTTACAAAGGAGGAATGATAGTGCTTTTATTTTCCCTTGTGCTGCTCCCTGTGTTTGTTTAGAGATTCACATCTTTGGGATCCAGGTTCTTTATGCAGCACTTCACAGAAAACTTTGGGCCAATCTGCATGAGTCATGAAGCCTCTGCTGCACACATAGAGAAGGTGACAAGAGAAAGTTCAGAGTAATACATAAAATCTCAAAGTTGTCCCCCATTTCTGAGTTTACATTGACTAAACGCAATGGGAAAGAACGTATAGAGAACTTACTTGTGCTTCATCCTGGTTTTGCTGCTGCACTGGGGCTGGCTGCCTTACTATGTAGTTGATTTGACCAACTATGGTCTGTTGAACATGCTGAGGTGGCTTGGCTTGGTTCAGCTGCAAGCTGGTCTGTCCCTGGGCCTGCAGAAGAAGCTCCAGATCCTTTTTCATCTCCTCCAGTTCTAACTGGTGGTGCATGATGTCCAGGCTCTGTTGAATGGCTTGCTTGTGGGTGCTCTCACTCTGATCCGATGGTGGTGATACCACAGGTGGCAGCTGCTGCTGCGGGGGCGGCTGCAGCACGTGGTTCGATTTTATCTTCTGGAGATGACCGAGCTGCACTTGAACAGCTGATGTCTGCAAAGAAGCCTGTGAGAGGAATGGCTGTGGGTGGCTCGTGTGAAGTTGCTGAGCCTCATGTGACACAGCACCATAACCCAGGGGTGCAGTCTGCTGCAGCTGCTGGGGTGGCAAGTGCTTCCCCACCCTCCCAGGCACGTTCTCTGGCTCTGAGCACGACTGCTGCTCCAGCCCAGACTGTGTTAGCTTCATAGGCTGGGGGGCAC
This sequence comes from Campylorhamphus procurvoides, assembly GCA_013396655.1. Taxonomy (NCBI): domain Eukaryota; kingdom Metazoa; phylum Chordata; class Aves; order Passeriformes; family Dendrocolaptidae; genus Campylorhamphus; species Campylorhamphus procurvoides. The sequence goes on from WBMV01003337.1 coordinate 813,562, forward strand.
CCCTTTGCTCCATGTCATGCTGCTGCTGCATGCTGTACTGCAGAGGAAACTGCTGCATTTCGGGAGGTTGTCGAAAACTTTTATGGCAGTTTATGTCTTGGTAAGAAGGCTGAGCTTTGTTTGGGTGAGGAAGGCTGAGGCAGTGTGAGCAACACATGGGTGCAGGACACTGAACTGCAGGTGGAAAGTGATGTGGCTGGCTGTTCACAGGCTCCAGTTGTGATGCTGAGGAATGGTGCCCATGACACAAAGAGGTTTGTAACCCTTGAACATTTCCACACAGTAGCACATCTGAGTGAGAAATGTGTCCACCTTCCATTGTGAAACCACCTGGAAAAAACAGCAGATTTACTCCCTCCTATGGTCTTGACAAATTCACACAATAAAAATTTTAGACAAGGAAATGGCCATCTTTCACATTTCAAATATAAAAGATATTAAAATATCCTATCTAAGCAGTCCAGCAACATATATTCAAGACAAATTTTTCAATATTTTTTCAATGATTTCCGGTCACACCAAACTTCCACTCATGTCAGTGGAACTCATGGTTGAATTACACAGCAAACACTTAAAAAAACTGACTTTAACTTATTTTATCTTAGCTGATAGATATGGCTCATACTTTCATTTTTTACTAAAGTATGAGCTTATCCTCTCATCCATAAACACAGGCACAAAAGACAGCTTCCAGGGTGAAAGTGACAAAAATAAGAGATTGATGCAATATAGGTGAGACTTGTAAAAGCTAGAAATAGAAGTGACCTGTGAAATGAATCTTGTCCATGCTTTCAGTCAAGAGAAGATTACTCCCTGCAACAGTTTTATTAGTGTTTTACCTCATTTAGTTTTTAATATCTTAAAATGGGAAGTGAACTGATCTTTTTAGATCATTGATTAGTCCACTAAACTGAATTTACTGTAAAAACCCACTGCAGTTGGGAAATTTATAGCTGGTGGGAAACAAAGTCACAGTATGGATATTTGCTATATAAATAACACTGTAATTATTATACAGTCAGTGTCCTAAAGCCATCTTTGTGCCCATTAATTGTGTCTTGACACTGCTCAGGTCCCTTGGCCACTAAAATACTAAAAGGATCTGACATCTAAATGATGTCCTTTAACAGGTCAATTAACTGGAGGGAAAGCCAGGAACCTTCAACCACACTAACTTTTCTTCAGAACATGACAAGAATTTCAAAACTAGATGTCAAAACAAAGAGAATCCTTTAGGTAAAGTACTGTATTGTCTATATCTGTGTAGTCTAGCTTTGGGCACTTGCCTAATATATTTTTCTTACCCATATTGGATAGTTGTTTAGTCCAGTAAGAGGGATCCCAAGTAAATCTGATCTTCAGAGGAGGGCCCATGTCTGTGTTACAGTTTGTTTCTAACAAATGCTGGATCTGAAATACGATCTAGTGACAAATTAAAGAATGATGATTTTATTCACAATCATAAGATCATGAAAAATGTTTAATTGAGAAACATTAAGTCCTTAAAACAGTTCTCACAATTACTGCACAGTAAGTATTGTTCTTACCAGTTCTTTACTGAAGAGAAACGGGATGCTGTTTTTACTGCACACAGCCCAGCTGATAAAGTTCTGAACATGTTCTATCTGTCTGCCTAAAACCAGAACTCCTTGCAGTTGTTGCTCCAATTTCTGCTTCTTTTCACTGGTGATTTTCTGTTAAAAATGTGAATCAGTAGAAGACAGCTGTCATTCTTCAGACACATATAATGTATACAATCATTGGCACTGCATCATGCATTATTTGCAGCAATAGTGTGTTTTAGAATCTCTTTAAACCACCAATTCCAAAAAGAAAGCAAATCCTACTCAGGAGATAGGTCTGAATTTCAGGAAGAGCAGTAACTTCCCCAGGAGCAAACAATCTGCATTATTCTGGCCTTGGTTTAAAAGAACAATGTAACCCAACAAAGCTGTAGGAATTGGATCAAATTTACACCTGGACCACTTTCTTTGCTCTTACAATACACCCAAGAAAAAAATATAAGAGAGAAAGTGCACACCACTTCCTCAGAACAGTCCTCCCATCTCCATGATTTAGGAACCACAAACAGAGAACCTACATTATCCCCTTAGACATATATTTTTATGAATTTGTCTAATTGCTTTTGAACCTATGCACAATATGTTGCACCGTTGAGTTCCACACTTATTTACCATTTATATGAAGAACCACCTGCCCTTGCCTGATTTGAACCTGACACCTGCCAATTTCATTCGATGCTCCTACATGCACTTCAGCTGAACACTGCAGTGTATGCACAGTTCCATTGTAGTTATAGATAACCCAGACAAACACTGAAATATTGCTAGAACACATGAACACTGAATTTACCTAATGTTTAGTAAGACTGAAATGAGAACATACATTTCTCTTTTTTGTAAAGCTTCTTTGCATCAAATACGTAAGTTCAAAGGTAGCCAGCCCATGCTGAGTGCCTTGTCTTTCCAGTATTGCTAAAATGACCCAAGAATAACCAAGAACTGGAAATTCTGATCGGCAATTCTTGTGCTCTGCACATTTCAAAATAAAATCATATATACTTCAGCTGGATGTCCAAAAATTGAAGAGTCAAAACTGCAGGGCCTGTTGCAGAACGTAGACCAAAGAATCATTTTTGAAACAGGATAATAATTGTGCTGCTAGATGGGCTTCTACAATTTAAACATTAAAATCAGAGGGTGGTTTGTTTTGCAGGTACTTAAAAGGTACACACATATCCCTCTGTAAATGCATTAGAAAAGGCAGTTAAGTCATGATAAGAAAAAGTTTTGCCACTTCACCCTTAATCTTTGTCAACTATTGATTCCACATAAAATTCTGCAGGAAAAATAAAAAAGAAATATTTGAAAATATAAGCAAAGGGACAGTAGCTCCCACAGTCTATATTCTTTTCACTGGCACTGGGATTAAATTTAATTTAGTTTAATTTCCCAAAGTATCAAATAAACCAGCATTACTTACTTCAAGTTGTTCAAGAAGGATGTTTGTTCGTTTATCAATTTCATTCATCAGAACCATCTTGGCCATTTTTATTTGGTTTTCCACCTTTTTATACAAATGTTTTACTTCAAGCAACCTATGGGTAAGAGATACACATCCCTGAATAAGCCTATTTACTCACAGCTCAGTAGTTAATTCTTTCAAGAACTGACCTAACTATTGATGGAATTCCAGTGAAAGTTGTGATCATTTCCCATTAGTTCTCTCACACGTCTCTTCAAACACAGAATTATAGAATGTTTTGAGTCATAAGAGATCTTTAAAAGACATCTCGTTCAAACTCCCTGCAATGAGTAGGGACATCTTCAACTAGATTAGGCTGCTGAAAGCCCCATCCAACCAGACCTTGAATGTTTCCAAGAGTCAGGTATCCACTACCCCACTGGGAAACCAGTTCCAACGAAATTCTTCATCCTTATATCTAGTTTAAGTCCACTTTCTTTCAGTTCACAGCCATTACTTCTTTTCCTAACACAAGAGGCTCTAAAAAAAAGTCTGACCCCATCTTTCTTAGAAACCCCTCTAAGTATTGCAAGGCTGCAATAATGCCTTCATGAAGTCTCCTCTTCTCCAGGCTGAACAACCCCAGCTCTCTCAAGCATGTCCTCATAGGTGTTCCATTCCTCTGATCATCTTTGTGGCCTTTCTCTGGAACCTCTCTAACAGGTCCACTTGTCTGGATGCTGAGGACTCCAGAGCTGGGTGCAGCACTTCAGGTGAGATCTCACCAGAACGGAGTAGAGGGGCAGAACACCCTCCCTTGACTTCCTGGTGGACCTGCTTTTGATGCACTCAAGGATACAATTGGCTTTCTGGGTTGCAAGCACATATTGCCAGTGAACGTTCAGCTTTCCATACCCCAATATTCCCAAGTCCTTCTTCAGGGCTGCCTTCAATCTCTTCATGCTCCAGGCTGTCTTGATACCAGGGATTGCCCTGACCCAGGAGTTGCACCTTGCACTTGCCCATGTTGAACATCAGGAGGTTCACAGAGGCCCACTTGAGTTTGTCCAGGTCCCTCTGGATGGCATCCCATCCTTCAGGCATGTCAACTGCACCACTCAGCTACGAGTCAGGTGTAAATGTGCTGAGGGTGCACTAGATCCCACTGTCTTGTCACTGATTAAGATATTAGACAGCACTGGTCCCAATTCAGACCACTGAGGGACATCAATCATCTCCAATCTCCATCTGGACACTGAACACTGACCACTGCTCTCCAGAAGTGATTGATTCACTTCATTATGTTGATTGATTCACTCAAACATCATGCCAAGAACAGTCAAGTTCTTAGTCAACAAATACACACAGAATACATCCAAAAAGCCTTCACTTTATACTAGAGTACAAATAGATTTGTACTCTTTGAAGGTGGTTAAAAAGGTTTTATTAAAGCAGAAGAGAGATCCAACAGCTACTAACTGCACAATCAGTAGCTAAAACCCACTTCATAGAATTAAATATCATTTTTGTATTAGTCTTGACTGCAATTGCAGCATGTTTTGAGGTTTCTTTAAGAAATAAGATGTTTTTAAAATTATCTTTATTCCTAATATTTTCAAATTCTAGTCCAGAAGCAGATTATACAAAGAAATCTTAACCCTAAAGTCAGCTGCCACATACCTTTTAAAGACTATGGAATCTTGTATTACAATGCCATGACTTGTCAGCACCACTTAAGTATGAATTTGATATTTTTAATCTTCCTATTATTTCATACCCTCCAAAAAAAATATAGCAACCACATTTAATTCTGTTAACCTACATTTAGTGAAAATAATATTTTTACATATCACCTACTTTCATGGGGAAAAAAAAGTAACGCATAGCAATTACCTGTCTTCAATCTGTTTAGCTGAAACCTGAATGCCATTTTTTTTCTCTTCCACTTTAGTTATGACATTTTCCAGAATAACTCTCTGATTTTGCAGAGCTTCATCAAGATGTCTGAACCTGTCAAAGAAGGGGAAATTCTCACGCCATGTTTTTTTTCATGTTCATAAGTAAACTTCTTACCAGCTGATCAGTTTTGGGGACCAGCTGCCTTAATACCTGTCTGGACAGGGTGCCCTGCTTCTTTTCTGCTACAGGTGCTCTCTGTGACAGCTGAACTTTATCAAACCTCATACAGACAAGCTCATGTCACAAACAGTGTCACTGGGTATAAACAATCCCTTACATGGCTCACACACTTCCACAGGCAAGCAGCAGACTTGAGCATTGGTGAGTGCAACAAGACAACTGAACTGAGTTTGCTGTGGTGTTTAAGTTCAGAGCAACCTGACAGGAAACGCAGGTGAAAAGTCTTAGATATCAATCAGCTACAGTTTTAGCCCTGATTATGATTAAACAATCAGTGTGTGGTACCTGTGTTCCTTATGCTCCCCCAGAAGGCAGCTGTGGCAGGTAAGGCTATCGCAGGTCTCACAAAACAGCGTCAGTGGATCTTGGGTGTGCACTGGACAAAATAAGGGAAACTCTCTTGCTTCATCTTCAGTTGCTGAGGAACATCAAGCAAGGGTGTCATTGACAAGGATTACTAGTAGAGTTCAGAAAAACAGTAACCAAACTCACAATTTTATTGAAAATCTTGATGATACTTTTAAAAGGTGCAGAACCTGGAACCATCTGACTATTAGAAGCAGGGAGTGTTTATTATCCTACAAACTCAATGCATTAGAGGGGCTCAGAAAAAAAGTCATCAAAAATTCATGTTGTCCTCTAAACTCTCATGAGTTTTAAGTATCTCCCATGATTTGGGGCACCTGGGTCATGACTTTGAACACCCTGATCTGGCAAGCCACTCAAAAAAACTGTCTTGTAAAATGCAGAATAGCAAATATATTATATAAACATGCAGTCACAGCAGAAGCAAGGAAACCCTTTGTTGTTAAAAAGTCACATGAGCAATTGTTTCTCAAATTTGTGTTTGTTGCAATGCAGTTCATAAACTTCAGCAGCCATGACTGGTATTAGACCCCAAAATCTGTTCTTAAAAGGATTTTCTGAAGAGTAATATAATAAAATGTAAGAATGGGCACTGGACATGAGAAGTTGAAGTGTTGCTTCTGTACAACCTATTCCTGCCTTCTTTCCTGAATGATAGAACTGTTTTAGAAAAGAGGAACACTGTCAATGAAAGAAAGCCATGGAGGAAAAAAAACAAAAAACTAAACCTTGGCAAACCAAAGCCTCTGCTACTGAAGCTAGACATTCACAAGTACATCTACATTAACAGTTAAGGCCAAAGTTCTTTTGTTGGACCAAAAAGTACAGACTTCAGAGACTCATTTTATTGACCTCCCATCATTATGACTAGTGGAAAACCTTGTTTTCTCAAAATGGTTAAAAAGCACAAGCTCAAGTACAGTGACAGATTTATACAGATCAGTGTTCAAATCCTTGTCCACAGAACCATCAACATTATTAGCACATATGGGGACAACAAGAAAATCTCATGATTGCATCCTGAGAGTGCTCTGGCAAAGACACTATCCCATTATCCTTTACCAACACATGAGGAATTAAACAAGACAATCATTATTACAGCACACATATTGATAAAAACTTTAAATTATACAAAAATATTTATTATTTATACATCATCACTTGCTCACAGGCCATTCTGTCATCCTGTAGCAAAATGGAGCCTTTTATAGAATCAAGCTTTTGAAGTGATTATATTGCAATAACCCAGACCCATAGTGTACAACAAGGTATACTGAGTCACTTCAAACTGGAAAATGCACAACTGAGAAGTAGAAAGGCTAAGAAAATCTGATGATTGACAATGAGAATTAGAATATGGAGAAAATTCATGCCATGCTCTAAAACAATATGTCAAAATACCTAGTTTTTAGATTGTTATCTCCTCTAAATATTTCTGAGAAGGTTGATTTACTTCCTCTAGTTCAATTGACTTTCCTTCTGCCTTCTTTACAATGTGCAAGAAGATAATTTGTTACAGCTCAAGCCAAGATTTTATGTAACAGCATTACATAGTTTACATTGTTATGAATTATTTACTGCAGTATCATGCTTTATTCTTCAGGGAAGTTTATTGGTTTATATAATTATTGAATCAAATGCTAATAGACAGCATTATTAAAAGAAGAAATTCGATTAGGCTTTCTTAGCCTGCTCCAACATTTTCTTCTAGCAAGGTACAAACTGAACTCACCTTGACAGGAAATGTTTTCCTGATTGTATTGCAAATAGGTACATTTGTATTAAAACCTACAGCTGCCATTGCAAATTATATGCAACCAAGCAGGTTGTATAACCAATATGTAGCCAATGTGGATGTTGAAGATCATATTTTCCTCCCCTGTGGGGTTAGATTTTATATCTTAAAAGGAAAGCAAAAATACCATAGTAACTATCTCAAGGTTCACAGGTTAGAGGAATCTCTCAAAGTGTTCAGCATCTGCAAAGTATACAAGCTGCTTTTCTGAAAACTCAAGATCAAATTACCTGCATTAAACTCCAACTTATTATAAGATGCTGTCTTTAAGGTCTGTGTATAACAAAGTCCAGTCACAATCTTATATAATGATTTCGCCATTTTTCTCTCTGTGAAAGGGTCTTTAGTCTTTGTGTGATTGTAATGATCCCAGGGAAATCAGTGGGGTTTTTTAGTACCATGTCAGATTTAAGAGACAGGTGGATTTCAAATGCAAACTAAGGATAAAATCAGTGTTATCTAATTACAACACAGACCCGATGCCTCTAACATGAGTAATCCCCTGACTCAATTGACATGTCAGTGAGAACTACCACTGAGCCGTGGTGTTCTTGACCTACTTTAAGCTCAGCTCAGAGCAACACTCTTCAGCTTTAAAATAAATTTAATACTTAGAAATCAGGTGCTCAACAAGGGCAAAAGCCTGTTTTCTCTAGAAGCATATACCTTGACCACAACTATCCATGTTACCTTCTTGATAAGAACCTCATTTGATGAACAGGGAAAGCTCAGTTGCCCTAAATTCTGAAAATTCATCATTTGAGCCACCATTTTCTACAGCCTATATTTTCTTTATCTCAGGTGTATCTCTTGAATAATTAACAGAAAGTTTTAAATCTCTGTTCCTCTAACCAGTTGATGTCAACTTTGGAAAAGCAATCTCATCTTAGCTAACAGAATTCTCCCTCTACTTGCATAATTCTCAACAGCTTGAACTTTGATTTTATAGGTTCATACTTAACCTCAAGGGACTGAAAGAAAAGGATAGTATAACAAAGAGAAAGCTATTCAGTTTGTGCACTGGCCTGTAAAGAGCTGATATGTCAGTACCAGACCATTTACTCCTAACACAGTTTGGGCAAAAGGATTGTTTCTTTTCAGTTGCAAAGCACAAATTTCCATGTAACCAGGAAAGAGCCTGTACTAATAATTAATATGGTTTTGAGAAAGCTGAGACTAAGGCAGGTCCTGATTTTGTGACTTGAAGCAGTTCAAGAGTTCTGTGGAACTTTGAACTTAACTAAGCGTTAATACAGAACCCTCCAGTGAAATGCTCATTCTTCAGAGATTATTCCTCCAAGGCTGCTGCTTGATCTGTCATAAAGTTTTGGCCCATGTTGCCAGCATCTAATTCTCCAGTGCTCATCAAACTCATTCCAGAAGCAGATTTCAAGACTTTGACATCTTGTGGTCACAGAGCCAAAAAGTTTTCAGGGGTTTTTGTTCGGGGTTTGTGTTTGGGTTTTTTGGTTTGGTTTTGGTTTTTTGGAGATAAGTTGTTCCTTTCCAGTTTTTTCCTTACTCTCAGGAAAAGTTAGTGTGTGTGAAAAACTGTGCAAGTAGCACAGTTCAACTCATCTGTGAATCAGCTCTCACCATCTCTTCATATTCATAACCAGCAGTAATAGTCCAGCACTCAAAAGAGAACTGTAATTTTAGCATTACCTCCAGAGGTGGTTCAGCTAACAAGGACACAGTAGAGCAACTATACAATATATAAATGTCAGTGGCAAATTGGTGGGGTGAGGGGATGGGATTCACAGTGCTGTCCAGTGTGTGCTAGATTTCTGGGTTTATGCTTAAAATATAGTCTGTTTTACTGTGTAGAAGTTCAGTAACAGTTTTAACTAAACAACTAGGACACTCCCCAAAAGTTTCCATTCCAATCCTCAATAAGCACATTCAAAACAACGAAAGGTAACTAGCACATGCACACATCCACTCCAAGCTACAAAAAAGCTATGAAGGTGAAAGAAATAAAGCTGCTTCCCAACAAGAATGCAGCCATATCCAATACCAAAAACCCCTCCCAGAGAATCCTGTACCAGAGCACTCGTTTTGTGAGCCTTTACTTCCGACTCACAAAGGATGAGTCCTTAGAAAAATTAGATCAGGCTGCTTTAAAATTGTTTTCTTCTTATAAAAGATGGCATTTTTCTATCCCAGCCCAGTCCTGCTTCTCCCCCATACAAGTGAAGGGTAAATTCTCAAAAACAAGGTGACTTTGGCACACTGCTCTGCACCATGACCCCAAGAGTCACCAGGTTAAGGATGCTGCCAGGCAACCAACAGCCTTTCAGCTGTGTGATCCGGGTCTCACCCAGCACACAGTGGAGGCCCAGGAAGGAAGCAAGAGGATTTGCAGGATCAGTGAAGAGCCCTAGGGAGGCCGAGCTGCGGGTTCTGCACCACAGGGGGTGATCAGCTGTGTTACATTGAGCACAGGTATCACGAAGAAGCAGAAAGATTTCCCAGGGAAGCCAGGCTCCTCTAGTTCTGTGACTCAAGGAAGAAATTGTTTCACAGAACTAATAGAAATAAGGAGGATTCAATGTGTTTAGTGAGGGGTTTTCCCTACTTTGCTTCATTTCAGAGCCAGAGAATCTAACACATTTCAGATGACAAAAGAAGGTCCAGCTCTTGTAAAGCAAATGGCAAAAGAGAGAACAGTTTAAAGGTGCAGAATCTCTTAATTGTTACAAGGGCTTACAAAAGAAGGTGATTGTTGTTCAAAAGCACCATACACAGACTGAAGATGGTGATTGAATCTCGAAGCAGAGCAGGTTTCATTTCCAGAAACCAAAAAAACCCCAGAAACAATGGTCTGAGTTCTAGTAAATCCTAGTATTTGCTTTCTTTGAATTATCCTGAGGGGATATCTATGTCCTAAATAAATAATAAATAAAAAAATATTTGTATGAATATTTTTATGTGTTCACATCTTGTTATTTATATAGCACACAGAAACCCACAACCAAGCCACACATATATTTTCTTACCAGTATTTGTCAACAATATGAGATGGTAATCTTAGTTAAAGTGAAATGAAATGATAAACAGTTGGAGCCTCAAAACCACAGTCCTTATCTTGTCCTCAACTCAAGAAGAAAAACATTGCCCATCCAATCAGGGCATTTGAGAGGGGGTCAGGGGACTTTGCTTTATATTATTCTTTTAAAAAGACCCAAAAAACATTTAAATATAATCTGCTCTTTTTTATTATTACCATTCTTACAGACTCTTTTTTGTTTACACCCTATTTGGCAAGGGCACATCATGTCTCAAGTGCCTCAAACTCTGATATGACCAACCAGTACTTAAAAGAACTCCCTCTCTTGCAAGTACAAAGTATAGGCTTCTACACAAAAAATTCTAAAGAATAAAATAACAAGTATAATCAGTAGGCTATATTTATGTCCTTCTCTGTCCTTCATCTTCCTTATGAAGAAAAATGAGTGCAGCACAAACTCTCTAGCACAAATGAATTCATATCTGAGCAAAGTGTAAATCTAAATCACTGTATGAAGAATGAAAAATTCTTATTTTATGTTACAAATTGCTTATGTAAGTTTATGTTAGGATACTCCATAGCAGATATCTGGCATTTGAGTAAAGAAAGCAATGAGCAGTAATAGGAGATGGTAATACTTTCTGTGAATTATCATTGTATAGGGATGAGACATATTTGCCTGTGGGCTTCATTTGTGCTTATTCATGGCAACATATACTCAGAAGACACACTTTTCACTCCAGGCTTAGAAAAGGAACATCCCATAGTGATCACAGCCTTTTGCTGTCTGTGACTCCCTCATACACCTTGTCCATATGTACAGGAACCGCTTTATTGTAGTTCCCTGAATGAAATCACCCAAAGGAGGACAGAAATACTAAAAGGGCATGGCCTGTTGCTGTTGTAGCCTTCCTAACCCTAGTCCATCATTCCACAGATTGGAGAGGCATGTGGAGAAGATCATACCTGTGAAACACAAATATCCAAACTTTTTCTAATATTGTGGAATGCTGGTTGTGACAACGGCCTTAAAGTTGGAGAAAAATCACATAATCTCATTGACATGTACATATCCTTCCGAGCCACACAGACAGAGCATGGTGTCTGTGGCACAGAACCTGCAGCTACTCCTTTTTCAACTGAATAACTGATATGAGAAGAAACAAACTTTTAGTTTGCACTCAGTACCTGTGCAGCCTTTCAGGGACAGAGACAGGAAGCGCTCTCCAGGTTCCTTGCCATGTCCATGTTCCTCTGTACATGAGCTGCACAGCCACTTATTGCATCTTGTACAGAGACTGTGAGCAGGTCTCTTCTCTTTACACACAGAGCAGCTCTAAGAACAAAAAGTGCAATTACATACATGGATAACAAATTACCTGTACAAACTTATCTTTAATAGACTATCATTCAGATTGGTAAGCTTCATATTTTTTTGTTATCAGACTAACACAACTCAAATTATTTTAAGAGTGTGGTTATTGCTCTAAAAGCTAGCAGAATAAATTAAGATGAAGTTCTCAAATAAAATTCGTTACCTTTCTGTGCTTTAGCACAATCAAGCATAATTATGACATGATGCAAGAATTATTCAGCAAAATTCTAGGGTCCATGTTACGCATGAAGTCAGAAGAAATAATCATAATGCCTTGTTCCTTGTGAACTGAAAAAGCAATGAAACTATAAGACTTGTTTGATTTAAGTTAAAGAGGGTTAGGTTAAAAGTCACTTTGAAAATGAGAGGTGTGCTCTACCCCTTTCTGTTAGTGTATTACCTACTGATGGCTTTAACACATCAAATGAGTGAAGACCTTGCATAAGGCTTTGCCACCAGCTAATGGAACTGAAGTATTTCCTCCAGGGTTATGATATATCTACTGTACATACAGATAGTTCTTCGGTATTGCTGCTACACAGGGCTACTCAAGCAAACAATAATGGATGGCAAAATTACTTCCCATGGTGTCCTCTCTGTTGGGCGTGAACTTATCTTTACTTCCAATCAGTTCTAATTGCATCCCAACTATTTGATTGGAAACATGAAGAGAAAGACACAGCAGCATGTGCTCAGCACATAAACCCTGATGCAAGTTCTGGTGAAAGTAATGGAAGAGTTTCTCTTCATGGCATCTCAGGGAATAGAAAGCCTGAAGGAAGAACAGTTGCAGCTCTTGATCTATAGCCCCCTAAATTCTGAGAAGCAAATAAGTGAAGTTCTGATTCACTTCAGCACAAGAAGAAAAATTTTGTTCTGCTGTAACTAATTTAAATGTTACCATTCCCTTCAGTGAGTCTGAATTTCACAACAGGTCTCTTTTCAGCTCATTGCTCGAGAGTTTCTGAATATTCACAATCTTTTTCTGAGAGATTGGGAAATTCTTGACAATAAGAAAACAAAGCAAAATTTTCAAATGTGTTTACTTGTCTAGAGAGGGAATTGTTTGTGAAAGCCATTCTGCCATTTTAGCCATTTGCTTATCAACAATGTTTTCCAAAAGGTACATGTAATAATTTAAATGAACAATTCTTATAAAACTTCTGTAACCAAAATGCAAGGCTGGGAGCAAACCTTGTAAAAAAGAAGTGTCTAATTTGAAATGTAGGTCGATGAAGGGCCAACATAGGGATCAGATGATCAGGGATCAGGTGAGGGATGCTCTGCCTTCTCTGCAATAACCAAAACTGCTTGAACACAGGTTTACCTGTAACAGTTCAGCTGTCAGTCTGACTACAATTTATATTGACACTGTACTGTGTTAACCTTACTTTGAAGTTGCAGAGTGTTCCCAGAGTTCCATTATTTATGATGTGGAAATGGGCTTTTGGGCAAGAGAGTCTGAATTGCACATTTTTGAAACTCCTGCTGCTGGCATATAGCACATTCCATCATTCATGCTTCACTGTCTCCCACACCGAGAGACATCTTCCTTCCAAACACTTTGTTACAAGCCTTGACAGATTGCCATTTGAACATATTAGGTAAATTAAGACAACGATGGCAGCTGTCTCAGCTGGATCATCTGGTGCTTCTCCTATTGATGGTAAAACTATGGCTTCAAATTTGGAGTGTGATGGTAGTGGTTAGAGACAGCAAGCAAGCAAGCAAGTTACATGACTTGACTATTACTAGAAAGGAAGTAAGACAAAAACTATGAGGAAGGGTCACAAGTTCTTCTAAGGTACTCTTATGCTCCAGTGAGAAATATGCTTTACTAAACAGCTCTTAGGACTCCTCAGGGATTACAGAAAAGAAAAACCTTCTTTTTAAGATGGAATCAAGTGCTTTTGAAGACATTAGATATTCTCATTTGATTTCCTTCCTACACAAATTCTCATTGAAAAGTAAATGATGCAAGTCATGGTAATTAAGAAATCCCAGTATAATAAGTGCATTTTAAACATTCAGCAATATCTTATGAATTTGCTTCTTCTCTTTGAAGATACATGTGAATAAGTCCCTTCTTGTTTTAGAGCAAGTTATATTGCACTCTACAAGCAACTTACACCTGAGGATGTCAACATGTTTTGCTTGCATTATTTCCACAGAACGCTCCATGGATTAGGTTACACATTCTTTACTTTTTAACAATAATAAAAATGAAACACAGAAATGACTGACAGGAAAAAACTGCATCCCCTCTAGAATTCATTCCAATCATGTCACTGGGAAAGTCACTTGCACAAGTTAAAGCAGTCTCAAGCCTTCTGCACAGAATAGAACTGACCTAAAAGTTGTTGCTACCCCTACAGAAGTTAAGAGGAGTGGAAAGACATTTTTCCTGCATTATGGAAAAGGTGTTTCCCTCCACACAAAGTCCCTGAAACTGAACATTCATAATATGGCTATCCTGTTTCCTTAGGAATAAGAAGTGCAAAAGAGACAGACTGAGGTCCAGGAGCTGGTGCAGAAGGTGAAGTTCTCTATCCCTGGTTCTTTGTTACTCTTCCCTTGCTTTGGATCACACTTTGTATAAAGNCACATTACGGAAATGTGTTCCACTCCACACAAAGTCTCTGAAACCGAACATTCAATATGGCTATATCCAGTTTCCTTAGGAATAAAAAGTGCAAAAGGGACAGACTGAGGTCCAGGAGCTGGTGCAGAAGGTGAAGTCCTCTATCCCTGGTTCTTTGTTACTCTTCCCTTGCTTTGGATCACACTTTGTATAAAGCAGCCAACAGAATAATTTTGACAAGTTTTCACCCTTTTTAACTCCCAGCTACAGGTACTACTATCACATTCTGAAATCAATTTTACTCGTGCAAATAATAGTATAGTGTTTTGTAACAGAGGGGGCAGAGAAACACACCTTTCTTTGTCCCTCCTCTCGACCCAAAATAGTGACAACTACGAAACTGTGAGAATAGTCCTGCCTGTTAACTGGGTATTTAACAGAAGTTAAATACATCTATGTACAGTGTCAATAGAAATCCAAGGTAATAATCCTTTGTCTTCCAATTACCCTTTGAATCTATTTGCCAATGGGAAAATGCAATATAATATGACTTTTTTTATCATTAAAACAGACAATCAGGAAATTATAATTGCCTGCCCACATGATCTAATGGGCAATATTGTAACCATTCAGTCAACAATCTGCTTCTGTGGCCAGCAGCTTGACAGAGGTGATCCTCCCCCTCTACTCAGCCCTAGGGAGGCCACATCCAGAGTGTTCTGTTCAGTTCTGGTCTCCACAGCTCAAGACAGACAAGGAGCTACTGAAGAGGGTCCAGTGGACTCCACAAAGATGATGAGGGGTCTTGAGCATCTCTCTTATGAGGAGAGATTGTGGGAACTGGCCATGTTTGGACTGAGAGTGGTCTCATTAATGCATAAATAACTCAAAGGCAGGTGCCAGGAGGATGGTGCCAGACTCTTTTCAGCGATGCCCAGTAACAGGACAAAGAGTAGTGGTCATAAATTAAAACACAAGAAGTTCTACCTCAATATGAGGAAGAGCTTCTTTACATTGAGGGTGGCAGAGCACTGGGACAGGCTGCCTAGGGAGGGTGTGGAGTCTCCTTCTTTGGAGATATTCAAAACCCACCTGGACATGTTCCTGTGTCACCTACTCTAGGTGACTCTGCCACCATGGAAAGGTTGGAGTAGATGATCTCCAGAGGCCCCTTCTAACCCTAATTATTCTATTGTTTACTTTGTGTTGAGAGTAGAAAGAGGACAATGAGGAATCCAGGACATTCAATATCTTCCTAATATTTTGATTATCACAGATACACTTGGATCAATATTTTTAACGGGTTATTTAAAATATACAGAGTTAAACTCATCTTTCAACTAAAGTTTAAAAAGTACTATGGAGGCAGAATGTGCATCTCTACTAGTGAAGTAATTATAATGCTGCATAAGTGAACTTTAAGAGAGTCTGTTGTTCAAAACAAAATTTGCTCTGTTTTCAAACAGTGCTCAATGTTTCAACAACCCACAATGCACCCAACTTAGCGGTTTTCACTTACCTTTGCCATAGCTGAATCACCAGAGGGAAAGTCCTTGAGGAAGAAATTCTCAACTACATCCCTTGCAAAGCAGGTCTGTTTGCACACAGGGCAGGAAAGAATACCTGAATTTTTAAAAAAAGAAAACCACCACAAATAAAATAATGCAGCCCTGTCATGTGAACCAGGAAATTACACAAACCACACTTCAGTGTTGCGGGTTTTATATCACATGGACAGTTCCAGGAAACTAAGGCATTCTTCAAGTTACGTGGGCTAGATCTAGTTCAATACATAGAACAGAAAAACAAAGTAACAAAATCCCTAGATAAAAGCTATAGTTCAGCTGACTTATTTCAGTATTTATCAACGATGTCTGCACAACCAAATTCTCCTTAATTCATTAGGGCTTAAAGATTCAATTAAAAATGACTTGCACTTTAAACTGCATTCCCTTGTTGCAGACCTACCTGTGCTTTCTGATATTTTCTAAGTTCTCCTAGGCCAGCTTTACATCACCAGAGGCATATCCAAGCACAAAACACACCTTAACACTAGTGCAGGATGCTATCTAAGTGAAGTAACAGAGGAACAACATGCTTCTAGCAAAAACAACAAGTCAAAATATAGGTAAAGGATTAAAAGAAAATAAGTTTCATTAAAATAAAAAGTCAGAATTGCAAACCATTTATTATTACAAATCCACAGGTAGCAAAACATGACCACCACTAAAGCACAGCCAAAGTGAGCATTGTGAACAGCAAAGCCTGAAGGCTCCACCTTCATTACCTACGGAGCACAACTGGGATGAATGTTGGTATCTGATCAGGCTGAGAACCAGCAGTTAAAGAAGGTGTCCATAACTGTACACCTCCATTTTTGCACATCTGTTATTTCATTTCTTGACTTCCTGGACTAGGACTTATATTTTGCTAGAAGCTCCAGTGTGTTGGTTTAGGGCTTTAGGTTTGTTTTTCGGGTTTTTTTTTGAAAAGGACAGTGCATGTTTCTGACCACATTCCTGTAAGCTATTGTAGATGTGAAAACAGGCCTTTAGAGATTGTGGTGATGTGTCAGTCTATTTCACCGTATCAATTTTTTTTTTTAATCCAAGATTTTCCATCCTGTTGAGAACAGAATTTCAGTGCTATGCCCACCTTGCCAAGTCATCTGTTTATGAAAACTAACAGTATTTTCCATGACTAAATGGTGCAAACTCACTTAAAGCAAGATTTTAAAAGCAAGATCAGTGACAACATTCTACTGAACTGTGCTGAATGTGCTCTTTTCCTTAACTAAAATTATTTTTGCATATGGAGAGTGGCTTGTAGGTTAATTAAACCTTAAGTTGTCTATTAGTCCTTGCATTAGACAGTTATCAAAGACTCCTGTTTTGCAGGTGCTTACCAGCCCCTTGGAATGTGGCTCCTGCAGTCCCTGGGCAGGTACACAATGCTAATTCTGAATTTCTCCCTTTTTCAGAGCTGGGCTACTGTAACTTTAACAGCAGCTTTTTACATTGACACACAAACCCCAAAATAGTCCTACGTTACCACTTCCGACAAAAGCAACACACAGTCAGATGTCTGAATATTTTCACTTCCATTCATAGATTTTTTTGAAGAAACTTTGAGTTCTGATATATCTCCTTTGAAGAGTACACATTACTAAGAACCACTTCTATGAGGTTTAGTTCTCTTTTAGCCCAAATCTTGTATGAAAGCAAAAGTATAATTGTTTACTACTTTTCAAGGTTGCATTTACAAGAGAAATATCATTTGGGGACCCAAGCAGCAGACTGTGGTGTACCTAAATTACTTGTTTAACTGTGCATTTCATACAGCAGTGAGTGTTCATGTAGACATGGGAAGGAACAGGCAGTACCCACAGGCAGCTCAGATACAAGTCATCCCAGGGGAAAGAGCAATGCAGGTAATTGCCAATGTTCTGATCATCTTCTGGGCATGTAACTTGAATCTTGTTTAAGTGTATGCTGGTGACAGGAGCTACAAAGATGGTAACAATTTATCTGATGCAGGTGCTCCTGACAGCAGAAAGCTGTAGAAGTCTTTTAAATTTACCCTCTACTTTGTGTCTTTAATATAAGGAGTACAGCTGAAAAGGCATCGTAGTTACCTGCAATTTTTGTAGCTAGTCATATCTTCATGTTACACCCTAGGACAACACAGTTCTTTGACGTTGGTAACACTGAAACATCTCCATACTTTACCAAATTACAGTGTGTGTGTGTTTTAGATATCTGTTAACAGCTTGGTTCCCTGGAGACATAAAAACAGCAGGAGCACTGCAGCAGGTAAGACAAGCTGTGTTACACTGACAGTGCCCTCCTACTCCTCGTTCAGACTACAGGCACTGGTGAATTGTAGTGCTAATTCCTAGGAGGTGAAACAGTTGTCAAGTTTCCCTGTGAGCGCTGTACAAAGCAACACAGTTGTAACAGCGGCAGAAATAAAAAGACAAATACATTTTGATTTATAAGCTAGGAAGCAAGATGCCTCCTTTGCGAGAAGGTTCTCAAATAAGTCTCACGGGACATACTCTAAGTGCAGTCAGCAGGAAACCATCTCCTGACTTCACAGAGGATCACCTTGAGCCCTTTGAGATTTGGAGCCAGTTTCCTTCCCCCATAACAGCATTGCCCAAGCAGGGCCAGTTCTTGATCTGGCAAACACTGAGAAAACCTCCATACTGAGACTACATAATACACTGCAAACTGACCAAAGGAGAAATTATCAACATGTTACTTTCTAAAGTGAGAAATGTGTGACTCTCACAGTTATTCTTTCATTTACAGGCCATATGGGTGAGCACACAGCCTCACACAAAACACTTCTGGGAACAGCTGCTTACTGGGAAACAAAAATATAGGACTTTGCCATAGCAAAGGCAACTTCTGTCTACACACCACATAAGATAAAAAAGTAAATACTGAAGTTACTATTTGATTAGATTCCAACACTATTCAGTTAGTATGGAATGTTAAATCAAAGTATACCAACTGAATGATACTTAATGGAATGCTTATGGCCTTAGGCATGTTCATGTGAACTTTAAATTCTGCTAATTTGTTACAAACCAGTGAAGTATAGAATACAGTGTAATTAGAATGCATTAACTTGATAATGACCAAGACTGTCTTTTTAATGTTTTAAATTAAAAAAAAAATAAGGAAAACTTCAATAATTTTCACCCTTAGAAAACATAAATTTTGCATGGATTTCCGTTCTGAACAAAAGCCTCCTTACATATATTGAGAAATGTAATGGTATTAAGAAATGTGAAACAGTCAAGATTTTGAAGGTAGATGACATTAGTGCTGATTATGATTATATTATTATGATTACTGCCCCTAGGATCAAAAGCTACCTGAAACTGATACCCTGAATGCCACAATTTTTTTTCCCAGCTTATAGATCCAAGTTCTGCTACTGAAATCAGTGTTGTTCCAAAGATACACATGGAGTAAGTTCACACACACAGGTCAGAATTTGTATTAGACTCACTACCACAGACTATCAAAATACAGCTTTGACTGGCTAAATGTCAAAGTGCATCTTAAATATCCAAGTACCTGTAAATTATAAGGAATTAAAATCTAAAACTCCCCTGACATGAACATAAGACATGTACAGTTCTCAGCTTAATTAAAAAAAAAAATCAAAAAAAGAAGAGCATAACAGTTAACAGGAAAAATAATGGGGACACCATAGTAATATGGTATTGGAAGTCATCTCCTACTCATAGGAAAGCTAATCAAAAGCACCTCCTCACTTGTCCTAATACTGAATTCTACATCTAAGACTTTATTAAAAGCACAGGAGACAGATTTTCACCTTGCTAAAAGAGGGATTGCCTGAATGTGGTGGCTTTGGAGATCATATTTGTTCAGCTAATTGGGCTTATTTGATACCTTTTACATTTAATAAAAACCTGTGCTCTCTGGAAGTACCCAGCCCTTTTCAATATAAATTCCCCAAAGAATCTAATGTTAGGTTGGCATAATAAATACACTGCAGAATGGTTTGCAAAGCAATTAATCTGAAATTAAGCAAACCTCCCATCCATATTTACAAACAGCCACAAGCAGCAGCTACGTCAACAACACAAGGTGAGTGCAGTATGCTGTGCCTGTTCTCAGAGTGCAAACCACCAGTGAAACACAATTTCCTAGAAACCCCTTACCTGTGCTCTGGATAAACAGTCAGAGAGTTACCCAAAAAGTCACTTTTGTTGAGGATCAGGTGTTAGTAAGAACTGCACACACAGTGCACTCCCTGGAATCAAGCTGTGCTGTGATGAAGAATGAAGTCACTACACCTTTCACGGAATATCTGAGGCTGCACCCCCTTCTTTGGCCTGGAATGCTGACAAATCAGCAGGGAAGAAAAATGTACTGGGTCACCACAAGGTGCAGAGTTTTTCTCCTCTTGCCTTCTTTTTTGTCCATGCCTCTCAGATTCATTCAGGCCTTTGATAGATTGCCTTGGTTGTATTTTTCCTGAATAAAAATCCCATGGTCAAAAAGAATAGCAGCATTCTACTGCCTTTCTTGCCTGGCTCTTCTCTAAGTCCTCAGAAAAACCTGGAGTAGGTGTGCATATGGAAAGAGAAGAGGTTTTCCAGATCCAGATAGCAGCAGGTCTTACAGTGCCGTTCACTTCGACAGTACTTTTTGCAGTTCATTCCCTAAACATTTTTCTTGCCTTCCTACCTCACCACTGCCTTCAAACAACACTGTTAATCTATTATAAGAACCTGTACTTTGCAGACAGCTCATTTAAATATATCATTATTACAGCACTGTGGGTGAAGGGAAGAGTAGTCAGAAGCCCTAGAGACCCACTGTTTGTACGTACGAGAATGATGCAATTCCTGGGTCTAAACAGCAATTCAGCATGGAATTACAGGACGCAAACAACAGTTTACGTATTAAGAGATCAGGAGCCAAATTCAGCTATGGTGCCATAGTGGTACCTAAAGAGAATCAATTATTGATATCAAAATCTCTAGAAGCAGCAAAAAGCTGAGAGACCTGTTGATACGTTCTGGTTTTGCATGGAAATTAAATTGGTAGGAAGGAGGTGGGAACATTTGCATAAATTATCTTTTAGAAATTCATTGCCTCCTGCTGTTTAGCACTTGAAATCATTATTTATGACAATATATTTCACTGCTATAGAGATGACCATGAATTCAGAAAGTCTAGCAAGAATCCTAATGTTAGATTTAAGCCCTGTTTCATTGTGATACACAGAATTGTATGCAGGGAAAAAATACATTTAGGTTATTCTCAGTGTATTTATCAGCTAGTACTGAACAATGACTGGAAACCACACTGTACTGAAGAGACTCCCACAAAGTTTTATCATGTCTGGGGTGTGAAGGAAAGTCCTACACCTACATCCTTCCAGGGCTCTGCTTCTTCTATAACTACTATCCACAGTAGGATACTATATCTGAACACCACCACAAGAGACACCAGCACTAGGAGTGACATATACAGACAATATTTCTGTGCATAGTTATGTTTATGTACACCCATCTCTGAGCTCCAAAAAACTTCAGCAGCAGATATTTACTCATCTGAATTGGTCTGGAGCCCTTTTTCATAAGCCACATGTTCACTTCCACACTCACACTCCCATCAGCAAATCGACAGAGGGCTGGGGAAAAATGGAGATTTACAGGCAGTGAATCCAGTAGTCAGACACCATTATCCCAGCCTGAACACTGCAATTCCACACTTAGGATATCCAAAATCAGCTTTCAGGAAAGCCAGCTTCTGCTGTGTAGAGTTCCAGCTCCAGTTTCCCACAGGTCAGATCTCTCACATCCTACAGCACTTTCATTTCCGTTAGTGAAAGTTGCCACACTGCATTAGACTCGGAATAGTGAGCAAACATCAATGTGGTGACCCTCAGACAGTGTTCCTTTGTAGAAGCACAAATAAAGAACTAGAATATCTGAGTACCTTCAAGCATTTACTCCACCTTTTTTTGCACCAATCTAATGTAACAGAGCTATGGATAATTTGCAGCAATCACCCCTGAAAGTGCAAACTAACTTCTCCACCACATTATGGATATCAAGTACAAAGACTTTCTGAACATGAAAAACCACAGCTCACAGTTTTGTTTCAAAGTCTTCCAGTCCAGTCAGGTTTAAAAAGAAAGGACCCTCAGAAATTAATCAATGCAGACAATCAACTTATTATTATAATGAGAAGTGATTAACATAAAGAAACAAACAGTGGAGCGACCATACACGCCACATTTATACTTGCTGTCCACATGTTGTACCTATTCCTCTGCTCTTTTTCCTCCAACAACTATCAGAATAATTATTCTCAGAGAGCATTAACTACAGCTCAAGCTGCAGGCATAATTTACACTTCCTTGGAGACCCAATTATAGGTTATAGGAAACAGCTCTGAAGACAACCTCCCACTCTACAGTTTCATATTTATATAACTAAACCCCTCATTGTTTCACTTGCCTTTTGAATCTGACAGCTGCACACAGGGCAAAGGGATGACAAAATCCATCTTAAGGTGACTAAATATATACATGATGAACACTTTGTGCCTTTAGAATAACATTTCTACTTCTCTTTTTAGATGTAAGATGTATTTGGTGTTAAGTGGCTCTAATTAAGGCAAAAGGGTATTCTCCTTCAGAGTTAATAGATGCATTGCATTGCATCACTTGCCTTACATGAGTGCATCAAAACAAGGTTATTGGGGTCCTAGGGACACCACAGCTGTACCAACACCAAGACAACCAAACAGCCTCACTGTTTAAAGAACTATAATTTTTTTTTTAATATATTTTTTTAAATACAGACTTAGTACAATCTAAGGCACTGTGTGTTAACACCTGGAGTCTCCTTAAGCCAGCACAACAAACCTCTTATGCCAAAACTTCATACTAAAAATGAGTCTAGAGCCAAGACAGTCCTAGAGCTCAATCTTTTTCTTGAAATAAACCACATACATAAATTTAAGTATGACCAACATCTGGCTGACTTTTGAATGTGCCTCCCTAACAAGTCAAAATTAGGGATGCATGGTTATAAATAGCTTGCACCATACAAGCTGAAGAAAACTGTTTATTTTCAGGAAGAAATAATAAAATACATCAGGTGGACATCTGTCAACAGCTGAAGCCACATTTGTTCTCTCTAAAGGCCTGGTTTTCTCTTACTTTTATTCAATCAGTTTGCATTTCCCTAATGCATAACCTTGCTAAATTTCCTGGCATTAAGCTAACGTAACACAAGCATGAACAGTTTTTTATTTATGCAGAGAACATGAATAGAAATTGTGCAGTCATTTTCCATGATTTTTGTTATCCAACCTAGAGAAGTCCAAAAGAGCAAAGAACATTTTTAAAATAAAATTGCATTAAAAACCCACACAAGTTTGAAACAAAAACATGATACAACTAAACCTAACACTTCACAAAGCCATTTACAATGCTGGGCAACTACGAATCACATTTTACTAACATAAAGTGTAACTTACAGATTAGATTAATTATCCAATTCAGCCACAAAATGTAAATAATATCAGGGCTTGAGATCAGTTAGCAGAAATTTTAAGGCTTTCCAGTACATCCTTCCTGATCTGCCTTGTTCTAAGGGGTCTAAACTGTGATTGAGCAGTGGTCACCTGTGATTTATTGTTTTTCCTTAAGAAAAAAAAACAAACCAACCCTTTAGCTGAGACAGTCTTACAAAAACAGGAGCTTCTCACAACAGTGCACCTAAAGTTGTCCTCATCTGGCTACTTTTGAAATTAATATGTTGGTGATATTAAGAATACTAAAAAAATTTAAATCATTTACCAACTTAGAAAGGGAAAGATTTGTTGAAGTAGGGTAGTTTATGTTGGCATCTACCTCCAATTCAGAAAGGAGTGATAAGCACAGGAACCTGGGTGAACCTGGTTTTGAATGTATTTAGAACTCTGTGAGAAAGAGCCAGACCCAAGAAGCCAAGGCAACATGTAAGAAGGAACATTGTACCATGAGTGGTAATTCACACAGATAGGAGCCTGGAAAAGAGCCTGGAAAAGTCCTCATCTGAAAAATTTCCATCTCAGGAGATGTGGGAATTTTCTCTCTCTTTTTCTTACCCAAGCCCTCTACTCTCTAAAGTTATTCCTCTCCATGCTCTAAACAAACTGCAAGGACACAACATGAAGATCTGCAAAGGAAAAGAAAGTGGATTCTCTATTACATGAGGAAAGGGAATAAAAATAGGAAAGACACACTGACCTGCAGGAGAGAAAAGAAAAAAAAGAAAGAAACTCCATAGATCTTTGAGTTCCCTTCTTATAAGAGGCACATGTAGCAGCCAAACTTACAAAGAAAACTTTCTTTTTCCACCCAAATTACTTCCAAACTCTCAGTTCTCACAGCTATGCACATTCTGATGTAGATGGAGCTTTTCCATAGGAGCTCTGGCTAACTCAGAGCTTCCTTCCATGAGTCACATTAAACACACACAGGTATAAAAGTAAGTTCCAATGTCAACACCCATCAAATATCAGGACCACTGACCTTCAGCTTCTCAGCAATTTCAATACAACAACAATAAACCAGAAGAGACCTTTATGTTAGCAGAGTATTTTACTTATATTTGGTGTAAAACACACAGAAACTTGCAAATTCAAATATGCTTTTTGTAACAAATGTCAGATTAGCTTCACTTGGAAATACATTCACTTTTTCCTTTCTTGTTCTTTCTTAAAGAATTCATAGTGAGTAAGGAACACATTTTTCTTACAGGCAATATTTTCTGTTTACTCATCTGAAGCAGTTTAGCACTTGCATTTACAGTTTATTATTAGCACCCATATATGATCATACTCACAGGTAACACCGAAAACTGAGTGGGCACTGCACTGCCCTGCCCATATTTCAGGAATCAGCACAGATAAGACAAGCAACATTCAACAGAAAGCCAGCACAAGAGTTCACAAGTTTATACTGGCTCACTTATGGTGGCAGCAGTTTCAGTCATTGCCTTAATTAAGAGACACAGATGTTTTGGTTTTGCTGCTTTCCTTGCTCCTGTATTAACTGAGTGTCTGCACCTGGTGTCTCACTTCATTTACTGGGTCATCCCTGTTCATTATTTCTTTTCCCTGTTCCTACTCTTTCCCACAGAAATTCCCTACCTCCAAGAAAATGACAGAGTAAAGAGAGAAACTTCAAGAATACATAAATAAATGAGTATTTATTCTATTTTGCTGTAGACAAACAAATTCTGATCTGCTTGGATTCCTGATCCAGTTTGAAGAAATATCCAATATTTTAACAACTCGTGAGAACATTTAGCTGCACTTATCCAAGATCACTCAGTGATTTCTACAATTCACTTTTCCATATGGCAAACAGAAACTAGGAGAGAGGAATGGCTTCAATGTCAAATGAGGATACATAAAAAGTAGTGGAGTGCTTGTTTCAACAGCATTTTATCATAGAGTAGGTCTCTCAGACCTCAAGCTTACTATGACTGAAAGTTAAAATTTTTAAGGAGACATTACTTAAAATGACTGCTTTGCTCTCTTTTTCTCCTACCTCCGTATCTATTTCCATCTGTACCCTAAACATGAAGAGCCTTTCTCCTTTGCCATTAAGTCATCCCTTTTTCCTTTAGCTTTTGTGTTTTGCTAACCTTTCAGCAGTGATCTCTTCAGCTGTTTCCATTTGTTCTCAAACCTAAACTAGTTGAGATTATGTTATCTCATCAGTTCTGATTATCATCACCTCAGGGAAGGTATCTTCTATCCCTACATGTTTCTAAAATCTGCTGTAGAAGGGATAATAAATGATGCCTTTTACTCAACCAAAGATCAAAGCCTGGGAAAATGCAAGTAACTTACATGCCTTTGCTCTTTTATAAATTAGTAATGAGTCTGAAATTCTATCCCACAGCAAGAAAGACTCATTCAGTTAAAATTACTGTATTCTGTCATCTGAGTTTTATTTAAAAAAATACATATTTTCTGTTAACATCATTACCAAAAACTGTATTAAAAAAACTTGAGGATTTCAAAAGGTACAACCACAAAATGCTTCTCATCCTCACTAGTTTACTCAGCTTGTTTGGGTGAGTTACAGCCACAAGTGTGCAGATAGAGAGAAACCACATTTACAGTGGGATAAAATAAAAGTTTCAGTGCACGAAAATGCACATATTCTAATAACAATTATTATGAACTCCAATAGAAACAAAGAACTGAATGTTTCTGTGTTATTTTTGGGGAGACACTGAACTGGGGATGAGGGAAGAGTAAAACTATCACAACTGGTACCATAGAAATGTCCAACATGTCACAAAGATTGCAAAAACACAGAGCTTGGAAGTTATCTTGTGGCACTTGTTCATTTACTAAGCTAAGAAAACAAAATATTCATAATGTCACATTTGATACCTGAAACCTAGCCCATTCTGAAAAATGTGAAATGTTGCCTGACTGTGTCATTTCTCTTCAAAACACTGCTGTTGGATGAAAAACATAACAAAGAAGGCTTGTTCCCAATCCACTCTCTGCTCATACAAATCTTGACTCTCCTACTTTATCAATTTAAAGTAGTGCTGTAGAAGAATAGGCTTCAAAAAGTACTTCCCAATCCAATTTTTTTTTAACACTGTAACACAAAGAGCCCAAGTCAGAGATTCTTAAATATTACCTTCATAGAGAACTTCATACTGCGTGGGAATACAGCTGTATCCTTGAATCAAATCTGGAAGACAGTCCTTACAGAAGGAATGGAGGCAAGGGAGCATTCTGGGGTCTCTCCTCCTCAGGTCCCATTTGCACACCAAACAATTCCTCAACAGATCCAGGGTCTCCATTTCTGTTGGCTGAAGTCTGACACCAAAGAGATGAAGATTCAGAAAATGGCTCATGACAAGCCCTTCACTTCACAAAACACTTGATCACTCAAGTGCAAACTCAAAGGCAACAACGGGATGAACAATCAAATAAACAACATTTATTTAGCCCCTGTGAAAAAAAAAGTTCCTTGCAGCTGAAAATCACATACCTGCTTTACAGAAAAGCGTATCTTTGCAGATTGTTGTGCAGGAAAGTGTGGTTTAAGGTTTACAAACCATGATCCCACTATCTCTCTAGTATTTGCAACTTCTGTAAAAACTGAACTAATCTGTTCTATTGATCTACTTACAAAGCTGCTACCAGGCTGAATTGTCACACGCTGTACATTTCCTGCTAGAAGCACTGAAACTGCACAATAAAGATGATGATATTTGCTGACTATTTCTACAATTTCACTTAAATATTTTACAGTTTTCAGGTAAAGCAAATAATAACCATAGCTGATCATACATTCATCATTTCAGCAATGCATGTTAGAAAGCTGCCTTGAAAATTGGCATCTTCTGCCAATCTTCTTTATAGAAAAAGTACTTCACAGTAATCAAGAGTTGACTATCAAGATGGCCACAGATCAGATTATAAACAAAACCTGAGCTTCCCACAAGCAGGACAGTGTTCCTCCTAAGGTCCCCAAGGTCAACTGAGAGTTTTGCAGTTCACGGTTCATCCTCTATTCTGAGATTGTGAGAGATGTTGATCAGATACAACCTGCAAAGGGCAACTTCTGCAAGTTGCATCTGAGGGGGAAAAGCAAATAAAGTCTTGTCTCCTCTGGAGTCACCCTTCTATCTGATCCAATCTCTTGGGACCAACAGCCCTGGCATGGTGGCCCAGCCATCAGCAGTGTGTGACTGAATCTATGTCCTCCAGATGTCCCCAGCCCAGAAGAGCAGCAGCTCTAACCTTAGAGCTCTTTATTCTTTTGAGGGATTCTGTCTTATGATAGGTTCCAGTGGAAATGGTTAGTAAGCAGGTCTGTTTTTTGGGGTTTTTTTTCTGCGGTGCAAACAATTTATGAAGGTCTCAGAAATTCATAAGCAGGAATTGTTTAAGTGCTGCATCATGAAGCCATTAGTATTTATAATACTTGAGGGAAAAAAATGGACCCTGTGTTAAAGTCTGAGTCATATTTCATACCTAAGACCCATTCTAGGTAGATATCCACCAACCTGATTGACAAATTACTCAGACAAATTCAAACCTACCACTAAAACTTTAGATTCTAATTGCAAAACTAGAGGTCCCTTTAGAAAGCAGCTGTGGCTATTGTACCTGTGATTTAACTAACATGATATCATTGCTTATTACACAAACTTTTACGGTGCATCTGCATCAACCATCTTTCAAAGGCAAATGCCATTAGAGCAGCACAGCCTCTCAGCTCGCTCCATCTCGGTTGTTTCTTGCAAGTGCTGTTGCTAAGAACACAAAACAGCACCTACAAAAACATGTCATTTCTGCAGTAGGAAGTTGAGGTCTTAGACTACCACATTGTTTAGACAGAAAAACCACAGCCCGAGACCAAAGCATCCCTGCACAGAGGATCAGTGCAAACAAAGCCTGACACTGGGAAAGGCTGTATCACCATAAAGGCCAAACCTGTGGCTGAAGGAGCAGAAGCGGGTTACTGTATATTTTATTTTATGTTTTGTGCATAACATACAAAACTATCTATAAGGGTTTTTTGGCAGGAAAGGGAAGAATGAGAGTGATAAAAGTGTTTAAAATTTCATGCTGAGACAGGTATGCAAATCAGTAGTCTGGCAGCTGGAGGAAGAGAAGGCTGAGGTACTTAATGTCTTCTTTGCCTAGGTCTTTGATAGTAAGACTACTTGTTCTCTGAGTACCCAGCTCCCTAAGCTGGAAGACAGGGATGGGGCACTCCCATGGAGTGAACTCCAGTAAGCCAAGGGAAAGTGGTCAGTGACCTGTTTCACCACTTCAACACACACAAGTCTACAAGGCCAGATGGAATCCAGACAGGTGTACTGGGGGAACTGGTGGAAGTGCTCACTTACAGTCATTTATCAGCAATCCTGGCTAACTGGGGAGGTCCCAGTTCACTGGAAGTCAGCAATTGTGATGCTCAGCTACAAGAAGGGCTGGAAAGGGGACCCAGGGAACTACAGCCCTGTCAGCTTGATGTTGGTGCTGGGGAAGGTCATGGAGCAGATCATCTTAAGAACCACAAGTACCATCATGTGGCAGCTGTGCAATAACCAGGTGATCAGACCTATTCAGCATGGGTTCATGAAAGGCTGGGCCTGCTTGACCAACCTGATCTCCTGTGACAAGATGGCACACTTATTGGATGAGGGAAAGTCTGTGGCTGTTGTCTACCAAAACTTTAGCAAAGTTTTTGATACTATTTGCCTCGGCATTCTCCTGAAGAAAGTAGCTGCATGTGACTTGAATGGGTGTACTCTTGGCTGGGTTAAAAACTGGATGGATGGCCAAGCCCAGAGAATACTGGTGGATGGAGTTACATTCATCTGGGGTCAGTCACCAGTGGTGTTCCCCAGGGCTCAGTAGTGGGGCTGGTCCTGTTTAATTTCCTTGTCAATGGTTTGGACAGAGGAACTAACGGTACCATCTGTTTGCAGATGATGCCAAGTTGGGTGAGTGTTGATCAGCTAGCAGCCAGGAAGGTCCCACAGAGGTACCTGGACAGGCTGGATCAATGGACTGAGGACAATTGTATGAGGTTCCACAAGGCCAAGTGCCAGGTCCTGCACTTGGATCACAACAACCTCAGGGAGCACTACAGGCTGGGAGCAGAGTGGCTGGAAAGTTGGTTGGTGGAAAAGAACCTGGGGATGCTGTTTGACAGTGGCAGAACACAAGCGAGCAGCATGCCCAGGTGGCCGAGAGGGCCAATGGCATCCTGGCTGGGATGATTGGAAATGGAGTGGCTAAGCAGGACTAGGGAAATGATTGTCCCCCTGCACTTGGCACTGGTAAGCCCACTCGCCAAATCCTGCATTCAGTCCTGGGCCACTCACTACAAGAAAGTGCTGGATTGTGTCGAGAGAAAAGCAATGGAACTGAGGAAGAGTCTGAAGCACAAGTCCTATGAAAGGGGCTGAGGGAGCTGGGGGTGTTTAGCCTGGACAAAAGGAGACTCAGGGGAGACCTTATGGCTCTCTACAAATACCTGAAAGGAGGCTGTAGCAACATAGGGGTTGGCCTCTTTTCCCAAACAAGAGAGAGAACAAGGGGATACAGCCTAAAGTTGTGCCAGGAGAGGTTTAGNAGTGTTGATCAGCTAGCAGCCAGGAAGGTCCCACAGAGGTACCTGGACAGGCTGGATCAATGGACTGAGGACGATTGTATGAGGTTCCACAAGGCCAAGTGCCAGGTCCTGCACTTGGATCACAACAACCTCAGGGAGCACTACAGGCTGGGGGCAGAGTGGCTGGAAAGTTGGCTGGGGGAAAAGAAGCTGGGGATGCTGTTTGACAGTGGCAGAACATGAGCGAGCAACATGCCCAGGTGGCTGAGAGGGCCAATGGCATCCTGGCTGGGATGCTTGGAAATAGAGTGGCTAAGCAGGACTAGGGAAATGATTGTCCCCCTGCACTTGGCACTGGTGAGGCCACACCTCAAATCCTGTGTTCAGTCCTGGGCACCTCATTATAAAAAAGACATTGAAGTGCTGGATTGTGTCCAGAGAAAAGCAATGGAACTGAGGAAGAGTCTGAAGCACAAGTCCTATGAAAGGGGCTGAGGGAGCTGGGGGTGTTTAGCCTGGACAAAAGGAGACTCAGGGGAGACCTTATGGCTCTCTACAAATACCTGAAAGGAGGCTGTAGCAACATAGGGGTTGGCCTCTTTTCCCAAACAAGAGAGAGAACAAGGGGATACAGCCTAAAGTTGTGCCAGGAGAGGTTTAGATGGGATATTAAGAAACATTTCTTCACTGAAAGTGTTGTCAAGCATTGGAACAGGTTTCTCAGGAGTGCCAGGGTCACCATTCCTGGAGGTATTTAACAGCTGTGTAGATGTGGCACTTAGGGACACTCATTAGTGGTGGACTTGACACCACTAGGTTAACAGTGGGACTTGATGATCTCAGAGGTCTTTTCCAACACAAATTATTCTGTGGTTCTGTGATTAGCAGTGACTTGGTTACACTGATGGGAAACACCAAGTCCAGCAGCACTGACTACAAAGAAAATAAACTGCATTACATTTGGAGATGTGTGGTGAGAATAATGAGGCAGGACACAGGACAGAAATAAAGACTGGGAGAGCTGGTGAAGCAGCTGGCAAGCAATTTCACACCTGAAACTGGAAGCCAAGTGTTTAGGGTTTGTGAGCCCATAGGAGAGCAAAGGAAAGGCCACTGGCGACTGCCTTGGCATCAAAAGGTCAGTCATGGCCTCAGGAAGGCAACAGCCACCCCAGCACAAATCCATGGGAACCATCCAGCTATTTAGGACTGGAATTTCCAGCAAC
Source organism: Campylorhamphus procurvoides (assembly GCA_013396655.1). Taxonomy (NCBI): domain Eukaryota; kingdom Metazoa; phylum Chordata; class Aves; order Passeriformes; family Dendrocolaptidae; genus Campylorhamphus; species Campylorhamphus procurvoides. Next base: position 844,699 of record WBMV01003337.1, read on the forward strand.
TAATGCATTTCAGACAAGGAAAGTTTGTAATCATATGCTCTTGTGACTTTACAGTTTCTGTATTTTAGGGATAAACTGTGTAAGTCTTTTAGTTTCCTGTGATTATTTTTCTCAGATTTAATCAGTAGTTTGGGGGGAGGTTGTATCTTTTTCCCTCCATTGAAAGTGGATCTTGCTACAAGAGGCTCAATACAGCACTTTAAAATGTTATTAAGAGCAATTTCACCAGTTTTGTCTCTGGGGGGCGGGGGCTGAGGGGTGGGCACACACCTAGAGCAGTGATCAACAGCTTCCCCCAGCACATCACCTCCTTCCCTGGCACAGCATGCCTGGCAGCTGCCCCTGCTGGACAGATCAACAGCTCAACCTCAAGCCCCAGGTTTGATTTATTGCTCCAGGCAGTTATGGCAGGAGTAGGCACAAGGCACAGGCAACTGCCAAGGAAGAAGTCCCGCCCCAGCCTCAGTGTAGGCATCAGGGACAAGGCTCAGCTGTGCAAAATCCTATCTACACACTAATCCCCAGCTCACCTGCAGTGGGGCAAAGATCAGAGCTGGTGGGGCTGCCTCTCACAATGAACATTTTGCACAACAAAATACGTAAGATTAATTCAAGATATAACAGTAAGACAATTAAATACCAAAGAATTGAGTGGTGTCTACTACACACTTTAGCAAGCTGGTGACACCTGCCTGTTGTCACGTGTGCAGGGGACACATCAGTTCCAACAGAGCCTTTCCCTGCCTTTGTGATCTGGTCAGTGACCATGTTAGCAATGTAAGGGAGCAGGAAGGTTCCTTATTTTGCTGTACCACTGAACTTACCTTTGAGGACTGGAATGTTTTTGCTTTGGCAGTGGATGAACAGCATCATGTATTAGGAAACAGCAGTCCCAGCAGTCAGTGAGAGACAGTTCACATACTCTTACCTTAGTATTTTACAAACTGTTCATTTAAATTATAGCTCTTCACAACTGGCAGTACAAGGGGCTAAACCAAACTATATTATAAATGGAATGCATGTCAACTTTACACTAATAGTCCTCTAAAATTAATTATTGACAAACACTAAGTTAGGAGTTGATTAACTAGGATCATATCATACATACTAGAATGTAATTTGCATCTATTAACAATAATTCAAGACTTCAGTAATGAGCATAAAATAAAACAGTGTTTATATGCTTTTGGTCTGACACTTAAGAGCCAGCTCACTAGCATTAAGCAATTGATTTTTACCATTTGATCCTGCTTTGGCATGCAGGGTCAAGCCTTGCAGACATCTGAAGTCCTAATTTGATGTTATAACCAAGTAACAATTATTTTATGTAGCCATTTTAAACCAAATACATCACAAATTTGTAACAGTGCAGCCCTAGAGCTGTGCCATTGCTTTGTCAGCAGTAAAGAAATTTGAGGCTAGCTGGCACCATCTTTGTCCAACATATGGCAACCTCAGGACTTGTTTTGTTTCAGAAGGCTATCAGCTGCAAAAGTTCATGAACAGTTACTGTATTAGTTCAATCATTAAGCAAGATTCAGAACACTACTGCCGTTACTAACATTTAAAAACACGTAACTTGGAATTTGTAACTTGGAATTGCCATCTGTCAATCCAGTGACAAGAAGCTTCAAAATCTTAGTCTAACACTGCCCAGCCAGGCTGCCACCACCACAAAAGGACACCTTGGTGCCACTACAGTTGCTATGAATTAGTGAAATTCAGTTAGTACATGCAGAAACAATTTCATCCTGTGGTGGGAGAGGTCAGCCTAATCACAAAGAAATCTGATGCATTCACAAGCTGTGGTCTGAGAGACTATCAGTGAAGGGGGAACACACACTGCAGGTGACTGTGAGCCTCCTGTTCTGATGAACAGGGGATGCAAACACCTCAGCTGGTACTCAGCTACATCAGTAGTTTCCAAAAAGCCCATGGATTAAAATGGTCTTTTTTATAAGTTGTGACCAGAAGCCAAACAACTGCCATACTTTTAGCAGCAGCTGACGCACTGAAGGGGCAAATGCAAGACTTGTAACTTTCAATAACACTGCCATGCAAAAGCAAATAATTTAACTACATAAACTCAAAATACATCTTTCTGCACGTAGTAGAAAAAATAAGCCATCACTTTTCATTGGAGGAAGAGCTGCTGTTAGCTGCAGAGACTGCTGCAACCTGTGGGAAAGCTACTCACCAAGCAAACCTCCACAGCACCTTCAGAACCCTGCGTCCAGTGGTTCTGATGACCCAGGTCTGGCAATGAGGTAGAAACTTTTAGTTGCTTTTTCAAACCTATTTCAGCTTTTCCCTACTGTCCCACGCTGCTCCCACGGATTTCCCCCTCATTCCCTCCTAAAACCCACCTTGGAAGAAACAGGATAGAACTGTTTCACTATCCCCAAGAGAAGCCACAAAGTTCACTGACAGCAATCTCTCATGCCAGGTTTCTTTCACAAAGCAATTTCTGTGTCAACACTTCTACCCATTTTGCACTGCTCCACTGCATTTCTTTGTCCACACTCTTCCTGTTTCATTCCCACAGGACAAGACACTGTCCCCACAGATTTCACCTGGGTGTCATTTTAGCGTACAAAAATCTCCACCGATAGCACATCAAGTCCCCTTTCCACAGACAACTGTAGAGGGGATCACCAACCAAAGTGCAGCGCAAATATAGAACCCATCAATTTTGCTACCCTGTAAAGACAAAAAGATGAGGTATTTGTACATGGCATGTACTAGACACTGTAGTCAGGCAATTTCAAAATACAGTGAGAAACAGTCAAACCACTGATCAAAAAGTGCCAGAAATAACTAAGCACGTAAATCTCAAGGGTGAACAGGATCTGGACAAGCCAGAATAAGAAAACACAAACCAAACTTTTGTAAATCAGCTCATTTTACCCACTGCTTTTATTCAAAAATTTGAATAAACCAAAAATTTTTATGCCACAAGCACACAGGCACCACCAACTTCTTTGATCTTCTCCTCTGCTCTTCTACTGAAGAACTTTGCTTTCACAATTACAGGCTGCTTGGGCAGTTTCCCTTTGCCCAGGACTTTGTAGTAGCCCTAGAAAGATTTAAAAAAGAAGTTCAGTGTTTATAATCAGCTTGCAGGCCTCTACCTTCAGACCTGTTTCTCAGCACATACCAGTTAAAACCAAAACTGTGATCCCCATGACCTCATCCAGACAATTCAGTACCTATAGAAAAATGCGTAATCCAGTGGAGTTGCATTTGTTCTACATGCAAACTGTAAACTGAAATCTTCCTGTCATTTAGAATCTGGCTGATGTTTCCCCAAATACTCCATATACACAAAATAATAGTCACCGACCTTTCCATGCTTTTCCAGGAAGAGCACTTAGCTGCCCTTCCAAGACTAGACTTCTGGTCGGTGCTCTTTACCTGTCAGACACTCTGGTACTTTTGAGCAGAGGGCTCTGTTGCATGTCTTATATGCACAACAGAAGCTATTTCAAGCTTTCACAGCCACAGCTGCTAACACTAGAATCCTCTCATGTCATTCCTGTCCCTTATATTAGCAGGACAATCATGGCATGAAGTCCATTAGTACATCAGCTGTTGAAGTTAGAAGTGGTGGCCTAACTGGCCAACACAGGTATCTTTGTTTGAGAGACAGGGCACCCCCACCTGGCAGAGCAGCTCAGTGTTCCTGATTCGGTGGCTGACTGAGATACAGGACATCGCAGTCAGTGAATAAGGATCAGATGTTAATGTCCGAGAACTATAGCACACCAAGACAACCAAACATGTGGAGATGTGACTCTAGTCTCGGTATTGGAGAAGGGACATTATATGAGACCAGTTCTGCCAGGTTTTTGTACGTGCTTTTTTAGTAGCTTTTTAAACAAGCAATCTTTCATGATTTACCAAAAGGAGGAAGCTCCATGCCAAGAACCACACCATGAGAAAAAGTTCTTAGAGGAAAATATGCAAGAATGTAAGTGCCTCTGTAACTACTTATATTCCAATATCTGTCCTGAAAAGCTCACAAATACATAAGCACTGGAGCTTATTTGCAGTTCACCGTTTCCCCACTTGGAAAAGCAAAGCTCAGTCACATGTGAAGAAAAAAGAAATCACAGGGCTGAATCCAAGCAGGAACTCACCGAGCGCACAACATCGATGACCGGGGCCAGACCAGCCTCGTTCTTTGCATAATTGAGCCTTGTCTGCTCACTGACCAGTGTCCACAGCTTATCCAAGTTGACAGTGGGACAGAACTTTTGGTTTCTCTTCAAATGATAGTGTCTCATGCCTACTTTTCCAAAGTAGCCAGGGTGACTGGGAAAGAAACATATTCCACATCAGATCACACTTTTAATTCATCCTGAACAAGTAGAACTAAAAAATTAACACTGAGACAAGCATCTTACTTGATCAAAGCAATCAAAATATCAAATTATACTTTTTTCCTATTAATATGTGTATTTAAGTATAATAACTATTAGTATCCAAACCAAGGAAAAATTACTTCAAATGTTTTGTCTCCCTTGAACTCACAACTTAAATCTCCCTCACTGGAGTCTGTATTTCCAGAGCAATCCCAGCTCCATGAACCCTGGGAGGCCTGCACTGCCTGTGCAGTTTCAGAGCTCCTGTCACTAACCTGGTGACTGACTGAGTCAGGAATGGCCACAGCCAGTGAATAAAGATTAGTGGTTACTGTCCGAGGACTCCAGCACACCAGGACAACAGGCAGTGCCCAGATGTGACTCTATAGTCTCGGCCACGAGTAAGGACAACACCCTCCACCTTAGGGTATGCAGCTAGGATTTGGCATAACATTTTGAATTTATTGTATGTGCGTTATTAGGCAGAAACCATGCTGCAACAAGCAGATTTGGTCAAGTTTACCCAAGACAGCACTGAACTCTTAAAAGATGCCTTGTTTAAGTAAAAAGGCCTCTGATTTTGGGGTAAACGGGGACATGAGTTGACTGGAGCTATAATGCCACATTTCATGTTAAGAGATAAAAACACAGGATTGAGGGAAGTTAGTTTTGTCTAATTCAGGAACACACATACTGCTAGTGTGTATTTAAAGTGTTAGCTTACTATTTATCAAAGTTAATCCTGTGATGGTGCATACCACCAGCATTACCACGTCCTCCTGGATGCTTCCTGTGTTTGCCTAGAAAGAAAAATTTAAGCTTGTTACACTAATGTGACATAAAATACTAAGCTTAAAGGTACATTCAATGTCCACTTAAACCAAATAAGCTGATTATTCTATTTTGTTGTGTGACAAAGTAGGAACAGCCAAATATTTAGAAAGGAGACAGCACCGCACTGTGAAGTCTCCACGTCACACTACCAGTACTGACGGCCTGAGCTCTACTGAAGTTACAAATCCAGGGCGTCTAAGAGCACGTACAATACTTCTGCCGGGGCCATCACTGCGGCACAGACCCCGCACCGAGAGCCGCCTTCCTGTGCGACCCGCGCGGCGCAGCAGCATCCCCGCAGCCCGGGCAGCCGGCAGGGCCCACCCGCGCCCGCCTCCACACTCACCCACGCGGCCGTGCCCGTGGCTGACGTGCCCTCTCAGCTTCCGGGTCTTCCTTAGTCTGGAAGGCTGCGGGAAAGGGGCACAGGAGCGGTGAGTGTTGTGCGGCGAGGGGCAGCAGGACCGCCCGCAGCCCCGCGGCATGGCGGCCCGGCCTGCCCGCACCGCCCTGCCCCGCCGCCGGCTCGCACACGCGGCTCCCCGCCACCCTCCGCTACCCCCCAGGCGCGTCCCACCGCGGGAGCGATGGCCCCAAATCCCATCCGATCACACCTCATCCCATCCCACCCCATCCCATCCCGGCCCGGGAGCAGCGCCCACCATGTTGCCGGCGTGCGCGAGGAAGAGAAAGGGCGCGGCTCTCGCGAGAGCGGGGAAAGGCGCCGGGCGCAGGTGGGCGGGGCCGAGATCTCGCGAGGGTTCGCTGAGGCGGCGGGGCCGAGCCGCGGGGGGAGCGCCCGCCCTGCCTCCTGCTTCGGGAAAGGGCTGGATTTGGGGCGGAATATCGGCAATTCTGCGGGCTTGGTCGCTTTATTAAGCACCCACAACAACGGGGGAATAAACACTGTGTGCTTAAACGCTGTTATTTGCCAGAGTAGAGTACCAGTGGCTGGGGAGCGCGGCTGGTTCTTTGCCCAGCTGGTCAGAGCAGGGTGGGTGTTCAGGCTCTGTATGGGCCATTCGCTAACGAGTTGGACTCGATGGTCCTTTTGGGTGCCTTCTAACTTTAATATTCTATGATTAATCTTGGATTTTGGGTTTTTTTTAAATGAATTTCATACGGTAAAATTTTCAGTCTTTACCAATTGTAAACACAGGTCCCAGTATGGGATTTCTTTTCCTTCAGGATTTCCTTCTTAGTTAAATGGTGCACTTGTAATGTTCCACGTTCAGGAAAACGATTAGTTTTAACAACTAACTTGGAAGAGAACACCCTTTAGAAGAAATCTCTTTAATTTAGAGGAGATGCACTCCTTTTCATTCATCTGACCCTTTCAAACAGAGACCCCTCCAGATAACACAAGGATTGTTTTATATAGCCATGGTCTGAGGATCAAGATCTACAGATCTTTTGAAACATGATCTCACCTTGTCCACTTTCCTCTGATTCACATTACAGAAGCAGGAACAACACCTTGATGGACAATACGATGTGCAAAAGCATTCTCCTTCAATTTTTAAGGTGCAGATGAAGGAAAACAGCTTTGGGTTTCACAGCATCACATTCTTGTACATCAGCATTCTTCAGCTTTGTCTTGCTTTTGTAGCAACTCTGCAGGATGTCCTGATGATGTTTTACCCATCATTTTCTTACTAGCAGCTGTTTATAAAAAGGTCAGAAGCCTCCTGTACAACTGACCTTATTCCTTCCACTCTGCAGAAGTACATACAGGACTCATTCTGGAACTTAGAGCATATTATAGAATAGAACTAATGGAAATTATCAGTTGTGATGACATGTCCATCAAATCAAAAGGACCTGATATTTTACAGACGTTTCACATACACTGAAGCAGCTTTTACATACACAGGAATGTGAGGGAGGGAATTAAAAAAGGAAATGACTTCACCTTTTTAGTGAATAATCCCTCGATTTTGTTCTATGAGGCTGATAGCAAACCAGAACCACTGACAGGTTAGGAATTGCGCAAGCCTCAAAGCCAGGCTAATGCAGAAATCATGCTGCAAATGAAATAAAACACAGTATGGCTTGTTTCCTTTAAAGGTAAGAAGCTTTAGCTAGTTTTCATTATCTCTCAGACTTGTCAAACATATTCAGGCATTTTCTATTTTCTTCCTCAGACTACAGGAAAACTTAGAGAACCTCAACAGGAATGCTGTTACCAGATCAAGAATGAATGTGGTAGTTAAGCAGCATTCACAGCTGTGCAGGAGGCACAGCAAGCTAAACCAATCCTGTCCTGTCTTTACTGACATGGAAACACCACATAAACACACTGCAATTAATGCAAAAGAAAAGCAGTCTCTCGTGAAATGTAGGTGATCAGCTCATTAGAAATTCAGACAGGTTGTCTGCTATAAACTGCTCGTGTTCTACTCTGATCATCTAACCAAGGTAGCACAAAACCAGCCTGAAAATACCACAGTTCAGGAGTATCTGTGATACACTGACAAAAGAATTTGCTTCTAACCTCTGAAAAAAATGTGTTAAGAGATGCTTCTGCTAGGATAAAATTAACAAAACAAGGATACAAAATGCCTTGTCGTACTTAGCCCCAGCGAAAAAGATTGAAGAAAACCCAAACTACACATCATGAAATAGCAAACCTACCAAAAGACAGGTTTGTAATAACCATTTTATATTTTAATTACAAATTCATTTAAAAATCACAGGCAAGTTACTGGATTTGTACCTGCTCAACATCAGAAACTGCAGAGGTTTGCAATGAATATAAACAAACAGGTATATTTACAGAGTTTATTAGAAACCATACATACATTAGGAAAGGATGTACTGTACCTACTCGCTGCAGCTTGCATGTCAAAGAGCTGAGATCTCCCCAGGTTTAGCAGTCTTAGTGCAGAATGGTTACAAGGAGCTTACTGACCAGAGTTCAAACTGAGTGGAAGTTTTGCATTGTGAACCAAGTACCTTATTATCAAGTTGCTTTGTTACGTCTTTCTTTTAAAATTAATTAGAAGGATAAAAAACAAACAAACAGCTGTGCCGCATGAAAGCAGCTCCCGTTCGTACAACCTCTCCCACGTACCCGAGCTCATTCACCCCACAGTATTCAAGCATCAGTGTCGCTCTCACAAACATCCCTTGAAGTCAGTGGTTCTGCTGAGACAGTCAGCTGCACATAATCAGCTATTCATTTTTGCATCAAGCATAACTCAATTCATACTAAAGAAACAAAAAAAAGCACCTGTTATTCTCAGGAATATACAAATATTTACCACAGTTTTCTTGCTCATTACAAAATCAGTTACAAAAAGCTTACAGCACATTATGTACAAATTCTATCCAAATACATAAAGGAGCCATCACGTGGCACACAGCACTGGTCAGCTCGCTCCACTCTCCTCCCGCTCCGGACTCTGGAATGCCGCAGGTGTCTCACGCAGTGTCATAAATAGTCTTTGGATTGGTCGGTGTTTCAGCAGAAAGGAATTAGTTCTTCTTGTGAAGGAACTTCATTTTGTTTCCTAAAAAAAGCACGCTGTCAGTGTCTCGCAGGGGTAATCAAAACTGACTTAGCAAATGGGTCTAATTTGTAATGTAATTGCAGTAAGGTAACTCTTTTAATCAGCACCAGCAGGGACAGCCATCTAACGAGTCCTGGGTGATCAGACACCTTCCTGTTCTCATTCTCCTCCATTATAGCTTGGTTCCCCCGCCCCCAAGTGAAACTGAAAGTGTTAATAATGTTCATAATTAAATCTGGTTTTTTCAGCTTTAACTATGTTTTCATTGCTTTCCTTTTAATACTTCCTATCACATTGAAACTGCCTATCTGATTTCACCTTAAGAAAGGCTTTTTTAAGTTAAAAAAAAAAAAAAAACCAACAAAATAGAAAACAAACCAACCACCAGCATGAAAATTCATTTCAGAAATACTTCTAAATATTTTCCTCACCAAGGCCTCGCAGGAACTTGTTTACTCCACTTTGCTCCGTGTCTGGAAGCTCTTCCAAATATTGCTCAACCCTCTGCTCGAAGAGACCTGAGGAGGATGGGAGACAAGGGCGCCGGGGTGAGCTGTGCCCACTGAACCCACATCCCCCTGTGCCCACGCAGCTCTGCCGGGCAGCCCAGAGCAGTCCCTGCTGGGAGGCTCTGCCTCCGGCAGCCTCTGCTCAACCCAACCTTCCTCCTAGCTGGCATTATTTCAGGGATGTGTTTCCGCTTTCCCAGCGAGCGCAGGGGCGCAGACATTGTCGCCACTGTGCGACACGGGCAGAATGCACAATCCACACCGCAGGGGACAAAGCTGCCCTTACCTTTTGCCCTGCATTTCCTCAGCTCTCTGTCCTGGATGAAGCCAGTAAACATTTGGGATTCCATGAAAACTTCCAGGAAGCGGCGGATACTCTTGGAGGCCACAGATTTACGGAAAGCCTCCCTTTGGAAGGCACGCTCTCCTTTTTCATTCTGGGTTAGGAACAGGGAATAATGGCCAACTGTCTCCACAAAGAATCGGATAAAAACCTCAGACACTAATCCATTCAGGGTGTTACATTCTGCAAAATAAGGCGGCAATAAGACACCAAAATCAGCTGCTACCAGAGCTGTCAGTATTATCCCCACAGGACCTGGTCCTGCATCTCTCTGTTTATTGATGCTGTGCTAACAGTTGGCAGGGGCTGTACCAGGGGGTCCCTGCAGACCTGGTGCACATCAGGGAGGGTAACAGCTTCGTAACCATGAGTGCCACTCTGTATAATTGCTGTTCCATAACCAACAGTCAATGGGAATTACAGATCCTCAGAAAATTAAACATTTTATGGCTGTTTCATCAAAACTATACCTCATGTTTTAATTCTTAAGCAAGTTCTCTTTAGAAACTCCTGAATGATGCAGCATCAGAATATTTTTCCATGAGGATAATAAGCCTATACCAAGAACTGATCAAAAAGGGTATGTTGTAGAATTCAGGTTTTCATAATTCCTGAGATGTTAAAACAGTTTTACATATGTAATACAGAGGAGTAGAAATAAATTTCAAAAACTGAATAGGGGCCTGTTTCGTGCCTTTTAACCACAAGCATTTAAATTCATCCTGGGCTGTTTTTATCATTGTTGGAGAGAAATATGAATCTTCAGAGGCAACTCAACCTGTCTTGCACTGAAGCTATTTTCTGGTGGTACCTGTTTCTCTCCCCTGAAAATACCAAGCACCAAGAACAATTCCAAACTCAGGCACATCCCTAAGCCTGTAGAGTTATCTGGATTGAATTAGGGCCAAGTTAACTGCAAACCTCTGTTTGAGCAAAGGTTCAGAGGGACCCATGGGAGTCCATGTCATTTATAAAGAAATTAAATAGACTGCTGATAAAGTATTACTAGGGGTTGATGCTATCAGTCTCATTCCCTGTGGGCTCACTATCTTTGATGTCACAAAAGGTATATGAGAACTCAAGTCCGTCTTTCTCCTAGATGGAAAGGCACAATTCTACCTACATGGTTGTTTATAGGATTCCCTATTTCCAAATGAACTTACCATCATCTGAATCACTGTCTGAATCCGGATTTATCAGTTCATTCTTTCTCTCTAGAGCCTGCTCCAGAGCAGCTTGCAATTTTCTAGGTAACAGTGTGTCTTCATCATCCATCTGATAGAGGAAAGAAAATCTTTAGGCCACATTAATCTATGTAGAAACTTGTATTTGTACAGCAAATACTTTCAGAAGGTTTAAAATTCAGATGAAAAACAATGTGTATCTGCTACTGTCATGGCTGCATAAATACAATAATAAAAACCTATGTGCAAGTAATAATTCTAAACAAAATTTCTTCTTACTCTCAAGGAGTTTAAAGTCAGAAATGATAATCCAAAGAGCAGGTAAACATACAGAAACTTGGAATCAGCTCTTTGCATGACAAAGTGTCCAAATAGTTGTGTTTAACTAAATATACATCATGTGAAGCCTTGCTACATGTACACACAGCTGCTCTAGTTAGGCAGCTTCTTTGGTTCTTGACAGTTGTTTTTACTATAGTGTAGTGTATCTTGTTTTCTGAGTTTCCCCTTGTTGCTCTCTTTATCTTATTTAATGCTTGTTCAGCAAAAGCAAGTAGGTACAAGAATCTTAGCTGTGCAGCTGCTATTCACCAGCCACATCATCCAGGGAATCCTACAGGGAAGTTTACTCATCTAAACTGCAGATTATTGTTCTTGAAATTATTCAGTGCCACATGACTATCAGGAGATGGTGATCCTTTATCTCCCTGTTTACAAGGCTCCTGCTTTTCTCATCACAATAATTTATTCTTTCCTTTTCCTCTCTCACTCAGAAACTTTTCATTGCAACTTTTGTCCTTTTCACCTCCAACAGTGTGAGTTTTCTTGCTAAGGTGATGTTGTTATCTTTGGATGTTTTCTTTCTGCTGTTAATACAGGTCTTGATTCCTTCTGACAGTCATAGCCTCAGTCCCTTTTGCATACCTGAGGAGTACTTATTTGCAGTTGAAACAGAAAATGAACATTTTTTTTCTAATCGCTTTCCGTTTGTACATACAATTCCTGCCAAATATCTCTGATCAAAGAAACCTAATCATACTATAGAAGTAAACAGCTTCTAGACTGTGTGGCAACATTTGGAGCTGTACTTTACCTGTCTGATGAATCGATCAGATCCCAGGTTAACCATCAAAGCCTAAAGAAAAGAAAACACTGGAGTGAAATATATCTGAAGAGACAGAAAACAGTCATTGCCTCTTAATAGCAAAAGGCCATCTGAACACTGCCAAGCCTCAACATGAATCAAATTCCTACTGTGAAACAAGAGGCTGTGTGCTTTATAAAACAAGAATATGAAGGTTTTCTTTAGAGCTAAAAGTATAATTTAGCATAGTTAGATACAACATATCTCATACTAGGTTAATATGTAGGAAATAACCTGAAAGACAAGTCTTTTTTTAAAATCTAAGGAGGTTATTGCTAGTAATTTTTGTTAACATGCAGTGGAAAAGCATTTCAGAGGAGTTTAAAGAAAACTAATTGGACGCAGCAGGGCTTCTGAAGGGCAAGGGTGTGAAATATTCAGGATAATGAAGCAGGAGAGCTGAGAGATGGAGCTGGGGAGATGTGGGACAGCAATATTAGGAAAGTGGGAGGAAAATGGAGCAGAGATTTACATGGGCCAGAGGAAAACAGGACCTTGGAAGCAACCACAAGAAAAAAAAATTTCATGGAAAAGTGACAGGAAACTAATAGGAGTAAGATTGTGCCCTTGAGTGTTTTTGTGGTATTTTAGTGAAGTGCAACTCTCATTTGATTTCCAGCATAGTGTTAACGAAGTCTTAGAAGTTAAAAAAAACCCACAGGTTTTGTTTTCTGTGTGGGCTATGGCTTCATGCACAACTTCCATTAGTGTTAAGAGGTGTCATAGCAGATGGCTCCCTCTTCTTGTTCCAGAACAAATCAGCATATTTACACCCTCCTTACTTGTTAACCAGGTACACATTCACTTTTCTCTGTCAAGGTGCCAGATATGGAAGGAGGGGCAGAACAGAGAGATGAGTAAACCTGACTGCAGTTTTACCAAGAGGCAGTTGCCCATGAGAATTAGGCAAAGAAGAAACAAAGAGGCAGATTAAAAATTAAGCAAGTGAGTACTTATGTGCAAATGGCAGGCCTTATACAGGGTGAGGCCAGCTTTATTCCAGGCAAACAATTCTGATGCCAGCTCCTACCTCCTCTACGGGCAGGTCTTTGAGTTTGGGCAGAGAGCTGGAGAGCAGTCCCACGAGGAAGGGGGTAGGGCAGCACACAATGTCGATCATAGATGAGGGCAGAACAGGAATGAAGGTGTGCTGCCAGGAGAAGGGGTAGAGCAGGGCCACCACAGCATGTGAGCAGCTCGAGAGGGTGCTGGAGAGAGAACAATCAGGTTAGCAGAGGTTCGTCCTAGCTCAGAACAGCTACCACCTGCTGATAAACTCAGTGTGTTGAAATACAAGTGCCCAAGGGACTGCCCTTCTATGGCTTCTGACTTCAGACAGCCTCAGTCCCCTTGCAGTCCCTACCACCTCTGTCTGTGCAGTGTGGTAGTTCCAACCCTGCTCACCTTCAAAAGATTTCAAACTAAAAGCAAAAAAACCAGAATCCATCTGTTTAATTGTAGCAGCCAGGGGACAGTTTGATCCAGAAGACAAGTTTCAACATTCTCAAAAACACTCAATAGCAGCCAATTTGAATGATGCTTAACATCCAAAAGCAACTGCAGATCTTGGCTGTTATGACCAAGTCAGCGGTAAAAGTGCATAATAGTGACGTTCTTCTGTTGAGCATTATTGCACAACCAAGGGAAAATGAAAAATAAAATTGAAAAAAAAATCCTAAAGAAAAACTTTGCTAAATCAGATGTAAAAAACTCTCAGCGATCAATACTTATTCCAAAGGAAACCTAGTAAAAACAACACATTTCTCAAAGTTTGTATATCTTTGTAACAAAAGTGTATTTTTATTGTAATACATTTTAATGGGCTTCCAACCAACTTCAGTGATATAACTATTGACCCTGCTCAGCAAAGTACCCTAAACTACACACTGGTATACCCTAAACATTAAGGCTTGATATTATCATGGAAAATGTCTTGCATGTGTTGTCTTTCTATTTAGTGGATCTGATTCTCTTTTACAGTCACATGGTTTCCAAATGTTAAAAATAAAGGAACATCATTATCAAGTTAGATTTAGCACCAGGGGAATAAGGATAGGCTCTTCCTATTAGAGCTTTGATTTTGGACTGAGTTACAGTGTCTGCTTCTCACAGGCTGAGATGACATAAATTTGGATTTTTACCCAGCCTCGCATGACTGAACTAATTTTCTCACACTGCAAACTTCTGCTGTGCTTAATGTAGCCACAAAGAACTATAAATAACTTCAGAGCTGTTGCTGCTTGAGAATGCTGGGGAGAGGTGCAGACTTCTACTGCAAGACTTGGTGGAGACTTTAGGTGGCATCAGACCTCCACCAGAATAACCTTCATGAGCATTTTTAGATGTGGATTATCCAAAGCCAAAATAAAGGTTTCACCTGTTTGTTCCTGTCTGTGATTAATCTTTGAAGTTTGCTGACCGAGAAAAGTGATAATTAAAGGACAAAGAGAGAACAGGTTGGGGAAAAGCAAATGCTTGTCTTTTACTGCAAATAATCTGTTGGCATGGTTTTAAATGACATTTCCTTTAAGATCTAACAATCACAGCATAGTTTTGTAACGTACGTGGCCTGACACGGGGTTCTTGTACAATGATGCATTTCTCTAATTTATTTTTTATATATATAGATGGCAACAGCACTGCCATCACCTCATTGTCTCAAATGTCTACATGGTGAGGACATCAGTGTGTTTTGGAAGAGCTGTGGAACATGGCACAGACTCCCAGCACTTTCTCAAGATCACTTCAATGACTCTGGCATTTTTGGCTAATAAAAATTCAGTCATCTTAGATGCACAACTAAAAAAAGAGCCACGTTAAGCTAAAAGCAGGAAGACAAACATTCTTCTGATGCTCAGTTAGTATTTTTTCCTTTCTATAAAATGCCCTTTTGTAGCTTCTTGTTTTACACGCAGTGCTGTGACGTAAATCAGCCCCTGCATCCTCTCGTGCGTGCTATTCCCACGCTAGGGGAGGCTTCGGGCTCCAGCCCAGGACACTGGTTTCTCTTCCAGAGCTTTCCTGGGAGCTGGCTGGGGCAAGGCAGCAGCAGAATGCAGCAGGAGGCTGTGGTGGGGGGTGCCCTGCGTTAACACCCTGCTCTGCCCTGCCAGCATCCCCTGACAATCACACCATTGCCCTTGGTAGCACCTCAGTCTCTGCATTTTAAAACTCTGCAGTTTTTCAAATTCAGCCTTGGAAAAATCTTTCCCTGTGACCATGAAACACTCCCTCTGAACTTTCAGTCCCCAGAACCTCCTGCTGCCCTCCCTCCCTCCTGGACATTGCTCCCACAGAGGGCAGTGGGACTCCCACACGCTGTTACCAAACTCCTGCTTGTACCAAGTTCCTGAGTCTCTTCCATAGATGGAAAGATTCATATTTGGAAAGGATACACACCTTCCACTTCAGAGTGAGGTTTCTACATTCTGTAATGTAAAATTCATAGATGATGGATGTAAGGGAACTCCCAGTTTAAACCTCTAAAATACGGTTCAGGTTCTTTTAAAGAATGTTGTTCTTGAGAAGCATGTTTAGTAAACTAAAAAAGAAAACCCTACCCTGGGAAACCAGGCCTGCTCCAGTTTTTCCTTTCCAAATGTGCAACCCACACGTTATCCCACTGTTCTCGTTTATGAGAAATAAGCAGCAAGGTCAGATGATTTGTTTTCTTTAAGGTGTGCGAAGCACACAAAATAAAGCAACAGAATAGTCAAAGAACTTAGATTTTCAAAATATTTTCACTTTTAATACTCTAGGGCAGTTTTGGTAATCCAGAGAGCTGGTTTGGAGAGTGGCCTGTTTCATGTGGTCCGTGCAGTTTTACAGAAACACTGCATAATGTTCTAGCTGTTGTTCTACTGGAAAACACTTCTTATATTACCCATATACAGGTAATTTTATACATGTGCACAAGAAACCAACTCACTGTTTGAGTCACACACTAACAAGGAACATAAACCTCACACCCTTCAGAGTTCTGGAGTCCTGCACAAGTGGGAGATGTGCTGTGAGGATCCCAGGGCTCTGGTTGCTCTTGTACAGCACAGGACAGTGCTTGGGATCCCAGCACTGCAGTGGCATGTGGCTCCCTCCTTCCCCCCCAGCACAGAGGTAGTGCCACTGTCCCACACCAGCACTGCTAGCACCAAGCTCTCACTGTGCCCCAGAGATATGGACTGCTCTCCTGGGCTGGGCTGTTCAGTCTCTGCAGAGCTCCCAAGGGGAAGAGGCAGCTCTATCAGCTACAGGCTGTGTCCCACATGCACAGGTAATTCCTGACTGTGAAAAGGTGGCTGTGTTTGCAGGTTTTGTGGGATAAGAGCATTTTCTGACATACAGATGTTAAGGCTATTATTTAGCCATACTACACAGCCTACGCCAGTAAACTCATCCCATTAGCTTGGCCTCATCCCAATAATTTGCACTCTTGCTAAAGCAAAATTAGAGGGTAATTAGTAGAAAATCATGCAATTTCAATTAATTTCAAAACCCAGGCAGTCTGGGATTTACCAATATTTTGGTTCTCCCTATGTCTTTTATTCAGTAGATTAAAAAAACCTTCGGTGTTTGATCTTCTCCCCATGAAGGTAGTAATATGAGGTTATACAATCGTATTGAGACATTCTTAATCACCAATTTCTTTTGAAGAGACCTTTTATCATGTTACAGGCAAAATATGACATTGCTTCTTCCCCACTCACAGTTGATTTATCTTCCTATGGGCTATTTTCTTTCCCAAATCATTTTCTCATGATAGCACACAGAAACAGACACAAGCTCAGACTGAGAACTGCAGGACAGGAATTTCAGACATAACTGTGACTCAGCTGAATTTTTGGAGACTGCTTTTGAACATGGTTTAGGTCCACATCAAAAAGAAAATGACTGTGACTTAGCAAAAACCTTTACTGTCCTTTAGATAGGAAGGATGCCTGCTAGCAATTTCTGGGTCAGCCAACCAACAAATAAGTGCAAGCCTAGGCTATATTCATATCTTATCACAGCACAATTACCATATTCCGAGAAAGACACACTGTCCACTCTTGGACAGTGAATGGACACTGCCCTGGCTGCAGAGTGCTGCCTATGTGGATGATAGTGCTGGATGTGCCTGTTTCAGAGGACTGGCTTGTTGCTTACTACAAGTCACCAACTTCTCTCAAACTGTTGAAGTAATTTTCAGTTACACATACTACTCACAATGGAAATATTCCACAAATACACTCAATTACTCTCTTTTCTTTATAACAATAGCCAACAATTATATTCCTTCCCACTTCCCCCTCCACACCTGGAATTTCTCACAGACCCAAGGGAGCCTCACACCGAGCATATCCCAAGTCCAGGACTAAGGCTCTAGCACAGAGAACCATTCACTGACAAGGTTCCCTGATCTCACCATGCTACTCCCATGCACCTCCACAGACATTTTGACATTTGCATTGAAGAAGGAGAAGGTGAGAATATCCCTTCCCCCCTCCTCCACTTCTCCCAAGGGACAGACAAGCTTTCTCTGCCAGGAGGGAGGAAGGCCACACCTTACATGCAGGGCCAAGCCATACAGCAGCTCTGTCACCCCAGGGCTGGTGCCAGCTCTGTGCTGTGCCAGTGCTCTGGACCACGCACTCGACTGGGGCTGACCAGAATCTCGTCTCCCTGCTTCCTCAGAGGGAGAAAAAATGTAGCCAAAAATGTAAATTCACAAAAAAGTGTTTCCACTGCCCGTGTTTATTTTTCCACAACCTTTTTATGCTTCTCATTTCTCCCTGCTGATTAAATTACGCTACTCTGTCCACATCTGCTGAACTCTTTCATCTGCTGTGTTGACACATTCATGCTCCAGCCCACAGTCACTCCAAGACAGAGTTATGTCCCTGACACACATCCTATCATCTGCTCAGAAGAGCTTCCTCCCACTTGAGGAGTCTGGAGGCTCTGTCCTTCCCAGGTGTAATACCTTGACTCACATGGGTATTACACACCCACAGGCCTCCTCATCACAGGCCACAGCTGTGCTTTTCTGTGACAGCTTCTACCCTTGGGCTACTGATGAACTGTGTAGCAAAAACACATGCTGACTCTTCCCTTCTACACCCTTCAGTGCCTCTGCAGATCCTGCGTTAACTCCAGTCTCTGGCAAAGAAAGAGGTCTGTGACAATTCCATGGATTCAGCCCATCTCCCCTCCAACACACACAGGCTGCAAAAGTCGGAAGGACAAAGCAAAAAGCTTGAACAGCATCAAAAATGGAAGTAAAAACTGTAGCAGACTGCTACAGTTTGGGTGGGAGACAGAGTGCATATAGCACTATTGTTGCTGTGCTGGCAGTAATTCAGGGCAAAACTGTGCTGTGCCAGATACATACACACTTAAGCTCTGAAAAAATAAAGGTTTCTCTGGGTGCGTAAGAATAAGTACCAGCAGCACAATTAATCAGGCAGATAAGACTAAATAATAGCACCAGGGACAAGATACAAATGAAAACTTTTAAGTATCAGAAGTGACAGTCTCTAAACTCCAGCTTGTCTGGCTGTAATGAGCTCCTGCAGGTCAGCTTTTGAAGCAAACCCTTAGGATCCCTGGAAGATCCCTGGCTGACAACTGGGAGATATTACTTCTTTCTCCCTGCTCCATAGTGTGGCTGCTCAGCTCCAGTACTCCCCTCGATCCCCAAGTGCTCTTCTCATGAGGCTGTGAGCAATCAGAGCCCCCCAGAGCAATGGTTTGTCCTTCATTCCCAGGGCTCTGTGCTGTGAAGACACATTTTTTGTTAACCCAGATAGTACCAACTACTAACCAAAAAGGGCAGAGAGAAACAAAATAACAATTCAAGAAAGTCTTTGATACAATGGGGCAGGACATCTCCAGTTTTCCAGCCAGTATAAAAGTGTCAGACATGACCGTGTTTCCTCCTATGCAAAATTATTGCTGGCTGTTTTTCTGTTACCATTTCTAAGATGTTGAAAAGGGAAAAAAAATTCTTCAATTCCTTCTTTTGACTGAAATCAAAGAAATTACATGTTTTTGCAGCTTTTTAGCAAGAAACCTACCTCATGAACACTTTAATTTAAAAGCATGCAAGTTACTCTTGTTAGAGGAAAAGAGGGCACAGCAATGGAGCCATCTGAGTGCACAGCTGTGGCCCCAGGTTCAGGAATGTGCAAACACACATGTTCAGGAACAACAGGAACATTCAGAGGTACAGCATCAGATGCAGAGAGGGTTGGGGAGGGGGTTGTGTCAGAAGACAACTTCAGGAAGCGTATGAGATAACCTTCTCATCAGGAACAACATCAAGCAATAAATACCACTGTGCTTGTAAACTAATACTAAAGCGACTCTAAAACAGATCTTTTTGAGAGGTGAAGCTGTCATGGGTAACATCCCTGCTGATTAGAGATGTTAAAGGATACCTCTGCATGCTCATGCATAAGGCTCTAGGAGACCTGCCTATTTGTAAGATTGCTTGCATTTGTAAGGCACTATTTTCACGTGATCTGGATTCAAAATTTAACTTGTTTTCACGGATGTTTTTAAGCTTATGTGTCTGGCTCTGGACAACTATTTTGTTTCCCAATTTAAATCAAAGTTATATAAAAACATAAAGTAATCAGGTAGCAATAAGCCTGAGGAGACAGACTGATCTAATTCCCCCTTGCTTGACATTAGATCAGTTTGTTTCCAAAGCCAGAAAAAAAGGTAGGTTATTTTGATATAATAAAACATCTTTGCTGCATAGTTTTGTGAAATGGTCGCAATCTTTGGCAAGGACTTGAAGGCAGGCAAGGACTTGAAGGCACACTTGAAGGTGTGCCCTGTGTGCCAAGGATCCTACCAGTGCTGTCTAAACTCACTCTGATTTGGTTATGTTAGAAGCCATCTTAAAATAATATGTTTGTGCATACTAAAAAAAGATACTTATTTAGCTACTAATTTCTTCAGAATAAATTGTTCACACTAAGCATCACCTTGCTTTCTATTGTAGCCCTGGGCGACACAGAGAAATGAAGGCTCATCTGGGAGAAGAAGGTCATCATCAGCCTGCAGGTAACCCGAAGGAAGGCAAGAGAAGAAAAGGAAAGGAAGGCAGGGAAGAGGCTAAATTAAGTGCAAGGAGGTAAAAATAAGATCCATGAGGCAGATCTGGGAGGGGAGGAAGACAAAACGAGCCTGGTGAGCAGGTGAAAAGGAAACCGAGGACAAAGAAGCCAGGATGAAAAATTAAGGCTCAACAATGCAAGGACCAGGAAAACAATTTGAGTGTGGATAAAGCTCTGTCACACAGATGTAGCCAAATTATTAGGTCCCTGGGTGAAACTTGTTCCTCCCTGTCGCTACAGCAGATGGAAGGACCGTGAGGCTGTCTGATGCCAACTACCCATCCTTGTTCAGAACCAGCGATGCCGAGAGGGGCTGCGGCTGCCGAAGGGAAGGTCAGACAATGGCATAGCTGAAGGTGTGTGACAGAAGCTCAAAGCCCACTCGTGGCACAGATGGAAAACAAATAAAACCTGTATTCTACATTTCAACTACTTCTGCACTGCTTCCCCCTTACCCTGCTCTGCACAGCCTGCTGATAAGCAGGCAGACATAAGCCCACAGCTTCTGTCAGGAATAATTAAACGGAAAAGACAAGTTCCCTCCACAGCAAATATATTTACCTGTATGTGAGAGACAGAGGATTATGACCAAAACAAACACCAGAATTTGCCCTCAGCTTATTGCCATTTGACCCTAATTAATTCAAATCTAGTAAATTGTCCGGACACTGACAGAAAAATTCTTTCTAATCATTACAGAGCAGTAGGAGTTACAGTCAGTTCCTGCAATTAAAATGAAGCATGAGAGGACAGGCAAATTACTGTTTTGGGCTTTGATTCAACACAGGATTTCAGTAAAAGTTTCAGCCTTAATTTACTTTCATTGTGCTGAAATACTTTGCTGAAATTAAGCCTCAAAGGCCTTTTTTTTTCCCCACTTCTTTTTTAATCAGACCAGCCCTCAAGTTCACACACAGGACGTGATAGTGCCTTCTGAACCACGAGTTCCCTGACTGCTGTGGGAGAGGGCTGCTGCAAAATCAGCCTCTCCTTAGCAAGGCATGTCTCAACTTTGGAAATTTGAATATTTTTTTACTTTTCTAGAAGCCCTTCAGGGGCTAAGCAAACTACAGAGAATCCTTCATTATAAGGAATAAAGGTGGTTTGGAAGTAGAGGCTGCAATTTTTGAAATTATTAAATATTTTAATCTCATTTTAGTACATTATTAATATATTTATTAAGTTTTAAGGATGTAATTTATTTTTAAATTAAATACTTAGATTTCAGCCTCCTGGATTGAGAATTCCCTGTGACAGAATCCTTCTGTAAAGGGCCCAACTCCATGTAGGGGTACACAGGGAAGAGGATTACCCTGCTGCTCCCAAGACACTTCTCCTCACCTGACCTTCAGGTAAATCTGTGGAAATCTGGGTAGCTGCAGGAAGTTTAGGATGGAGTGTTGCATATGTGACTTAAAAGAGGGTTCTGAACGTTCTGAATTTCCTGTTACTAAATCTGATCTTTCTCTAAAACAATAAGTTCTTTAAAATCAAAACAGTAGGTTCCTAGAGGACAAAAAATTGTGTACATTTGGGCTGTAAGAGCCAGAGTAATATTTTATGTTGCGATTTATTTTATACAGCACTTAGTAATAGGTAAACTAAGAGTCACAACCTGAGGTCTTTAGTAGCTGGCCTAAAGTATGGAGCTAATACTCTGATCAAAACGTGACACCCTTATTTTCAGGAAATATGGGCAAATCTGTATGTGCAATTTTAGGTTACTTATTCTCTTAATGTCACAGGACACCTGCCAATAGAAAGTGCTGCTCAAGTGGGGAATTCTTTGGTGTAAGTGTGAGCATGATGGATGGGAACACATATAATTCATGTGAGGATGATGGTGAGCCAGGTCCATTTGGGCAATCCCAAATTCAGCAGCCAGTTCTGAACATTTCATAACCTAATTATTATACATACTACAACAACTACTGCTACAGTCAGTCTCTGGAACTGGGTAAAAGAGATCTCTAAAGCACAAACACTAGATCTCTTCTGTCTATTACGGGCTGAAACATATATGTCTTAACACATATCAACATGTATTACTAACCATGAGATAACTCGCTTTTAATCCAGAATCAGATGAAAATCCCTCACTCTGCACTGGAGCTTGACAAAGGGAAAACATTCCTCAAGAAGTGAACATTTCCCCGGTCAGGCGACTGATTTAACAAACCAGCAGCACTGCTATTGTGCTGTTCCCTCAGCCTCCAGTATCTATTCACTCCTTGCCTAGGCTCCTAAGTCAGGCTTCCCCCCTCTGGCAAGCAACAAGCTGATGCAGAAGTGAGAATCAAACCATGCTTTTGCCAGGGGTGAAGGGTAGAGTCCAACCACAGTGGCTCCCCTAATTTGAATGCTGACACGTTTGCTGCAAGTGACCTTTGTGATATCTCAAGGAATGCAAACAAGTGATAACACTGGCAAGGAGAGGGGGGCACAGACTGAGAAGGAAATGCATATTTTCCACATCACATCAGTCTAATTATCAGTTATTGTCCCTTGCAGAATCTTTTAACTATGCTTATAACTCAGAGTGTAACTACTTAACCCTCACACCACTGAAATGTTGGATTTGCCCCATGAAAATGAGCTAAACCCAAACCTCCTTTTGCAAGTTACACTTCAGGTTTTATCTGGTGCTTTCTACAGGGCAGTATGAGAACAGCCAAACCTGTAAACTCTCATAAAGGAATCACAGCATGTCCTCACCTGTCTGGTGAAAGCAGTGCTGCAGTTCCTTATCAGTGGGGCACAAATGATGCAGTTAATTTTGGGACATACTCCAGGGACTATTGAAGGTGAGTTACAGAGAGCTCAGGCAGCAATTCCTTTGTGCTACTGATGATTCCAACCATAGATTTTTTGTGATAAATCAAAGGTTACAGCCCAGTTTCTAGAATTGTTTTCTCTGACTTTGATTCATGGGGCCATGGTTTACCACACTGCCATGTCAGCGAGTACAGTTCATGGAGCAGACTTGCCCAACATTTTGCATCATCTGTGTTCCTTTACTGGTCCATTGTTATCACATTTTACAGAAAATTGAGCGAGCAACATCTTCAACAATAAAGTCTTTTCTGACCACATCCCCTTTAGCATAAATGTGCAACATCCTCTCCTGGTTTATGCTCTTACCCTACCACCTTGGGTCCATCAGCAGCCTCACTGACACTGATTGAACTCAGTGCATTATGAGCACACCAGGCAATGTTGAGCTTCAGAGAAGCATGTGGACTTGAAAGCTTTTCTGTCACCATAAATGCCCCGTCATACCAGAACAGACAACACCACAGAACTTCAGGACATATTTTGGTACACAGGGTACATGCTAAGAACAAGGAACTTACGTTTTAATATTTTCTAAGACGACAACAAAGATTATACCTGTGATGCTCCTGACAGCTGCTGTTGTTATGCAGGAGGGGTCCTGCAGCAATCTGTGCCCAACTGCAATTTAGGCTCAAGGGTTTAAGGACTGAGCAGTTGGGTTACAATGCCATAGAGTATCAAGGAGGTGATGTCAGGAACAGCCAGCATCCAGTAGCTGTCTGCCCTGCTGAGATGATGTCTCCTAGCTAAACAGAGATGGACATCATGAAAGATGATTCCAGTTATAAAGCCACTGAACTTTTCAGTCAGTTAAAGTAATTCAGGTTTTCAATGCCTAATAATTAAACAACTCATGAGGAGATATTATCAAAGACTATACAGGAGACTTTCTTGTTTATTTCTCATCCAAACATTGGAAGACAGATATTTTATGCAAAATTTCCAAAAGTTATCACAACTTTCCACAAATTAGTACATTATCTTACTCTATTAAGCGCTGTATTTTCAAAATCCAGCCCCCACCTTTCTGGAACACCTGAGTTAGAGACAATCTGAGGTGCCACAGATAACCTGGCTCATGGCATAGATGAAGGAGCTGAGAGTTACAGACCAGAGACTATGCTGTCAGGAGATCTCTCTCTCTCTCAGAGAACAGCTTTGAAGTACTCAATTTAAAGAGAACAGTTGATTAAAGGGGAATGTGGTTTTAACAAAGACATTATTTTTTGCTCCTGTAATATTTGTGCGTAAGCAAGGCACGTGAAAGCCCCTGGAGAAAGAGACATGCAAAGTGCTCTTCAGAATGAGGATTGCCTTTTTAAGCAATTGGCGTTCAACCATACTTTCCAAGCAAAGCTCAAGCAAATGGGATTTTAGGAAAAAGTCACTGCTTTGACACATCAGCCACTTGCCCAAGCTATGTCAGGAGGTTACAAGAAAAAAGACCCCAACTTTTCCAAGTGGAAAGTTATCCTTATTACTCACAGAGTTATCTAGTCCCTTCCTGCAGGACAGTTCCTTATCATGAATCCATAACAAAAGTGGTTGTAGCCCAGCTGCTCCAGAGGAGTGTTAACTACCTGTTCTTTCCACACTGGGACCCTTGCTCCCACCAGTCCTTATTAATGTTCACACTGGTGGTTTCAGATTTCCAGGCCATTGTTGCACCATTAAAAACAGGACAGCTGTAGAGTAGGATGATTTTTCTAGGAAGTAATCAAGGAGGAGAGGAACAATCTCATCTCCCTAATCCTTCTCATTTAAAAGCTGAAAAGAGAGAATCTGTCGAAATCCTCTTCCAGGGAGCTAGAGGTCAAGTTGGGAAGATGTTGCAACTTGCTATATTGTGCCAATAAGCAATCCAGAAGAGAATTACTAAACAACATGGTCGTTTTCTTATCCCATTCCCTTTCATGGGGAAGGGAGAGGGAATTTTGTTACACAAATCCTAAGTGGAAAAATTATGATGTTTTCCCAGTGTAGAGCATTGGCCAAAGCCTGGAGCAACATAAATAAATACCACTGGAAAGGAAGGGAGAAGGAAAGGAGGAAAAGGAAAATTATATAAGCTCTACCCTTCTTGGGACATGGAATATTAAAAATGCCATTGAAGTTTACTGCATATTAAAAATGTCACTATTAGATTGTTTTTATCTGGGACTGTGGAATATTAAACAAGCCAGAGATTTAGAATGTTCATTTTATTTCTTGGGCTTTCTCTTTTGCCCGACAGATTTTCCTACTGTCCACGTACAACTCTTCTGTTGGCATCTTTACAATCTAGGTGCTGGAGAAAGTAATCCAAATGGTACAAAATGTAACTATCTCTTGGGAGGATGGAATAAACTGCAAAATTTCTTTCAAAAAAAGCTCTGCTCGTTACCTTAAACCCCCTATTTCACATTGCATGGAAGACTTCCAATTAGAGTGTTCAGACTCTAAGACAAGGTGCTCCACACCTTGCAGGACTGAGCTGCATGCAAACATCCTACACAATAAAGATTACTAGCTAGATTTGGTGGGAAAGAAAGAAGCGGGATATCAAAAAATTGCAGCTACATCAGGCCAATTTATGACATATTACAGAAGTTTTAAGGGTTTTTTTTAAGTATTTATGTTTCTATTTATTGCTGCTTCATAGTGCAAGCAGACTGAGAAAAGATAAAGTCTCACAAATAGAAAGTGATGGCAGGATAAGTAACAGAGACTCAGACAGACTCCAGAGGATGCCTTTTTTATAAAAAAGAAAATTAAAAAAAAGCTGTTGTCCCTCAGGTAAGACAAGGGTGCTGCAAGTTCTAAATCACTCCTCAACAGGGGCTGATCTGGCTCTCACTGGAGGAAACAAACTCTCTGGTTACTTACATGAGAAATGGATGTTTTTGCAGTAGAATAAATTCTGTCTGCTAGGCATGATTACATATTATACAAGGGCTCATTCCTTCCACTACAGAAATTAGTGGAATAAATTCTCTAGCTTATGTTCAGCATATCAGACCAGACAAGCACAATAATCCTGACAGTATTAAGAACACACTTCAAGATCTTTGGATAAAAATATACCAGAAGAAAGGTCAGTCATCCCTTCTCCTGGGTTTAGACATAAGATCTGGGAGCTATTACACATTCCACAGGTACAGCAGTTTGCATCTCTAAACATCTCCTTCTTCAATGCACAGATGAGAACTCAAAAACTGCTAAGACCCCAGAACTTGTGCTCAGAAATGGGAGAGACCAGTTAGAGACTAGCAACAGTAAGTTCTCCCTCACAAGTTTTCTGATATGTCTTTGTTGTCAAATTTATCTCACCTTTTTTTTTGTGGAGGTTTTTGCAACAGGGGAAAGTAAAGGAAATCTTTATTACAGGCCAAAGCTCAAGTCTGTTTGCTAAGCACACTTCCTCTCTCTGCCCTAACACACGTGGTTTTTACCTTTTAAACTGCCACTTGGCAGATTTTACAAGTGTTACGATATGATAGACTGTGGGAAAGGAGCATTCCCAGGCAGCAGGTGAGGCTGGGCAGACCTGTCATTGCTATGATTAGCTTGTAAGAATGATATCCTACTTTTGTTAATAAAAAATGGACAATAAGGAAACAGGGAATGAGCTTGCACTTTGGTAATCTGCCTAAAAGTTTAACTGCTCTTGCTTTTCCACTTGACCTTGCTACAGGACTGAGGAGCAATAATTTGCTCCTAAAACATTGCCACATCTCCTATTTAAATTGGCATATTAAATTGAGCTACAAGATCATGCTTTGATTTTAGCTATTAGATTAAAGGATCCCTAGTACCATCTTTCTAGGTAGGCACTCAAAGATGGGGACCAGGCTACCTCTAAACTTTGCTGCTAGTTTCTAGCATGGCCTTGTGACTCCCAAAACAACAGATTCAAATATGAGGACAAGTATCAGTGCTCCCTGAACATCCTGGGTATAACAGCCCTAAGATGTGTCTGTCCACGAGATTAGGGAAATGCCATTGTTTGTTCTGAAAGCCTTTGCCCTTGAATACAAGTACACTGTGCTCCCCTTTTGTTCCACAAAGTTAACAGAGACATGCCTGCGCAATGACTACCCCAGTATTTACATATTTATGCTCTGTCCTGTATTAGTCAGTGTTTCTGTCAGCAGCCCATAACCTTTGGTCAGGTCTGGGATCCTCCTGGACTTTCTACAGTTGTGCTGGAAGACAGATTCCTCCCGGCAGTCCAAAACACTTTGGGGATGGGTAGGGAGGTTATTATCATTAACAGGGTAAAGTCTTCCCTCCTCGTAGGTGCCCAGCTTCTGCTTGCAATAGCACCTCTTGACTTCACAGGGCAAGCACTGCAAGAGGCTGCTGGTCCATGCTGAGCCAGGGGATGGGTGCTGGTAGAGGGGCAGAGAAACACAGAGAGGAAAAATCTCTCATTGATAAGACAAAGTCATCTGTGGCCATCCCTAAAGGAGGAAGACACTGATGTGCAGATTAAGCTCCACTGAAGTTCACTGTCATCCAGCATTGCCTCAGCCTCATTCCCTCAGGTTTCCCTTGCACACAGGTGGGTGTGTACAAGGGTTTGTGTGTAAATTTGGGAATAAACCCAAAAACTAGTGGGTTTATTCACAAATTTACAATATTTCACGAGATATTTTCAATTCAGCCAGCTCACACCTAAGGATGGTGCATGACAAAAACATTTCAGTGGCAACATGAGCCTCAGGTGTGCTCATCCCAATGCTCAGGCCCACTCACAGCCCAGCACCCGGCTCTGCCCCTCTCTAAGCACAGGGGTCCTGTTTGACCTGGTCAAGTGGCCCATCTGACTTGGAGAAACTTTGCAGAAGGAGTAATTCCTACTACAGCTGGGCAAGCACAGCCTCCTGGGTGAGGGACAGAGTGGCTCAGGGCAGGAACAAGGAAGGGGAGCAGGAATGGAGAGTTCCTGAGCTGGCACTTCCACTTTGGATACTTGGCCCAGCTTCACCTTGGGGTACATTTCCAAGGTCATCTGTAGGGTTTAGGAGCATAAAACCCACTACTGTCAACAGAGGCTTTTTTCCCCTAAGGCTCATGCTTCTCCTTCACTGAGAACGAGCTGAAATATCTCATATAAAAGCAACATTCATAACAATGGAAAGTTATTTTGTCTTTTACAAGAGCAGGGGCTCTATAGAAGCCCTTCACAGCCCACAAAGCTCTAGAAAGGCCACTGAGAAGAATATTGTAAGATTTGGATCCATAGCAAAAGACAAGTCTTATCACTCCACTGACTCTGGCTGGCATTGGACTGGACCCATATGTGAAATGTAAACAAAATATCATCAGTCCTTCACAATATAGTGGATTACTGCAAGAGTGTTTCTCACTTACTAAAAATGGGGTTATAACAAAAGGGCCTTCTTTTCTCACTTGCCCAAACATCCAGGGGAAAAGGCAAAGAGACTGTTCTCACACACATGGATACATCACCTCTTCAGCAAACATGTCCACAAATTTGTTTCCCCAGCATAAAACTAAAACAAGCAGAGAAATATTTTTCTTCCAATGTTTGCTTTCTATTTATTTTCTGTTGCTACCTTTGTGCCTGCAGCAACGTCAATGTTTCTGAGCCCCAGAACCCACTGATTTTGCATCTGCTGCCTTTCAAACCTCAGAGGACTGCACTAGAGCAGCTCAACCTTTGCAGCTGGAAGTTACAAGGCTATTTCAGAGTTGGGGTGAGCAGGCAGAATGCTGGGAACATAAACAGGGGCTCCCAGCTGGGTCAGGGATTGGAACTGGGATGAGACATACCGCCTCAGTTGTGCTTTCAGCAGATTTTTAAGGAATTGAAGCCTTAAGTTACATTTTTAAGAGTTGTCCTATTATTATTATAAGTTTCCCTGTTGTTATCTTTATTTCTGTGTTGCCTTCTTGACTGTTCATGGAAAGCAAAATACTGAAAGGTCACTGGTGGATTCAAATTCATTTTTGAAAGTAAGCAAATACTGCTGCAGGGGTTTATTAACCCAATTTCAAGCAGAAAAAATATATTATCAACTTATTGGGGAAAAAAAACTAACAGTACATATCTAACCAGGACAACCTATCATTCAAAACTTCACTGTTGTCTTCTCATTGCTGGTTGCCTCACTTTCTGTGTTGAAAAGTGACAACCTCTTCTGTGCAAGGATCAAGGACTATAAATTTTCACATTCTGAGCACTATAAGAATCATTGATACCAATTTATCCAATGAATCTCACTTCACTAGGCATGACTTTCACAAACTTGTATAATGTGTGAAATCATTTATTGCTTGGAGACCTTTTAAACAGGCATCCACAAAAGTCCACTGCATCGTTTGAAGCCTAAACCTCAACATCATTTATTTCTAAGCTAGTTTTTGGGTACATACAGAAATCAAACCCTTGTAAAATCTTTTTAATTTCCTGCTCTTGTTCTCTGGGCATACAGAGTGGATTGGTAAGATATTTCACTTCTTTTTTTTCCACATTACATTGAACTCTTTCAGCTTCAGCAGCAATGCCCATAAACAGAATTCATGTCAGATAAGGCAAAGGTTCCAAGACGGACAGTTATTAGCTCAAAGCCAGAGTGTTTCATTTTAGACTTCATCCCCATTTAAACCATGAAAACCTCAGTAAGTATTGAATTTAAATCCACTGTCACTTTCTCCAGGCCCTTGTCAAAGGACTCATTATTACTTTCTATTTTACAGCACCTCCTAGATCCCCATGCTGAGAGGGACCACACTCTGTAAAGTAGAGCTGCATGCACACACAGAGCAAGAAGCACTGAAGTATTTCTCATGCCAGGTAGACCAGACAAAAAGTAAGAAAGAGGTGCTATATTTACAGCATGTGTCACTCAGCAGGTATGTGAGTTCAGAGG
The DNA here is from genome assembly GCA_013396655.1 of Campylorhamphus procurvoides. NCBI lineage: Eukaryota > Metazoa > Chordata > Aves > Passeriformes > Dendrocolaptidae > Campylorhamphus > Campylorhamphus procurvoides. The sequence goes on from WBMV01003337.1 coordinate 874,404, forward strand.
GATAGCTCAGGCTTCACAAATCTTAATCCAGGACCTTATCTACCACATCAGATTTGTCATCCTCTTATTAAACAAAACAAAGTAGATGCATACAATAAAGGGTACATGTGGATATAGTAAAGTATATGGATATAAACCTTCCTGTAAGAAAGGTTCTGTCCCTTCTTACAGGAGCAACCACAAAACCTCATAAGCCTCTTGGATCCATCTTGAATCCTCCCCTTTCTCAAAGTACGTGCTAATGGCCCCTGATGACTTGCTCTCACACAGAAACAACAGTTCACTGGAGAACTGTTTTTGCAGGAGAGCACAATGTTTGGATATGTGTTTCCTGAAAGGGATCTTTATAACTTCTGGTTGTTGGTGGTCCTGGTGCTCTATTTCCATGTGCCAAAAGGGAGAGCAGCACCTTATCTCTGAGCAGGAGCCTGTTATCCCCTGCTCCAAGGCCTCTAGGACTAGGCAGCTGTGAAAAGAAAGGTAATTGCACAGGCAAGCCTGAGCTGCTGACTTCCAGCCAGGGCTGCCATGTGTACAAAACCCCGGCTGCCTGATGAAGTCCTGGGCCACCATAAGCCCTCAGCATTGATGATATGACTGCTTACCATGCCAAGCTGCCTTAAACCTGCCAAAGTAAGTTTAATTATTGCTTCTTTTCTCTGCACAGTGCCCAGAAGCATTCTGTGATGTTGGCCAGGCCAGCTGTCCCAGAGGAATGCTCCAGGGAATGGCTGCTGTCTGTCTCAGCCCTCATGGCTGAGGATATCTCCTGCAGCAAGACATCCCCACCATACTGTGCCCATGCACCACAGAACAAGGCTCATAGTACTCTGTCCAACTGGGACAACATTACAAAGGAGCAACTGAGGACTCCCAAAGCAGAGCAACAGTTGGCAGCAGCACAGCAGAGCCCTCGCTTTTGTTGTACCATTTCTGTGATTTTCCACCCAAATCCTTGTGCCACTTGAAGGAACACAGACCTGTGTCATTCTGAGTTACAGTCAGACTTGTGGATGCCGCTAACTCCGCTAAATGAATAGTAAAACAGAAACAGGCAGAATGTCTTAAGTAAGCATGCTGTTGAAAAAGAGCTGAAAGGAACACAGCAACAGTATTTTCAAAAACCACCTGCAGCAATATTCATGGTGTGACTTACTAAAGTACTGCAGAAACCCTGGACTAGTTACACAGTTCTCAGCGGGAGTTAGTGTAAACTTAAATCATCCCAAATGGTCATTCAAACAGGGATTACTGACAAAGGAAGAGATGAAATAAAACATTCCTGTTGTTCTAGACAACAAAAAAGACTGCTAAGGAAGTAACTTTATAACCTGAGAAGGGTCTGCAGCTTTAAGAAATTCTCCCCTAAAGGTTGTAAAGCTTTTACTATGCAAAGTATTTTTGCTATTATATACACTGGCGGCCACTAAGTGCAGCTATTATTTCTGGCGGTCATTCAGAGAAGGTCGAGACTGATAAAGTGTTTAACAAAGTTTGTTTGGGTAGATCCATCTGTGTTTTTAACTGCCCATACAGTCTTTTGTGTCCTTTTAAAAGATGCTGAATGTTCTTGAGTCTAATAAATTACAGTCTTTATTTTTATTTGCCATCTTTTATTATTTATCATACTGCAGCAAAGAATGTCTTATTTACAATGTCCATGCTTTTTTGTATGGGTGACACACATCTGAAAAATAGGATGTTTCTTTGCTGTGGGGCAGCGGTGGAGCCTACACAGAGCTCCCATTTCCTTGGGAAAGGCCATGTGGATTTGTGATCTATTGCTCTCACTCCTTACACTTTGGGATGAGTTCATGCTTTAGAGGAACCAAGACGGGAGATTGTAATCAAAAATTGGGAAGCAAGAGCTATCCTGAAAGGTTGTAGCAAGCAGCCCAAGATGGACCTTCAAAAAGGAAATGTTTGCAGGTCATGTGAGCACAAGTTAAAATATCCTAACTCGTTGGGATGGACTGTGATAGCATTTTAATACTCCCACTGGATGGGTTTGGTAGTGCACAATTTGAAACCTAGCTGCACTGTAAACTCTCTGCACTGATGGAGCAAACCAGGGGAACACTCAGCACCCCACTTCCCTGCCTGGCTGCACTGCATGATTGCAAGGTGACAACCCCCAGTGACAACGACTGCTCCTGTTTATGAGTACTATGTCCAAAAGCTGTTATGAAATATTGCTAGAACCCCATCGCTTCAAAATGCTGGGCAAAGATTTCCTGACTATGAAGCAGGTGAGAATTGGTATTGCCATTTTACAGACGGGAAAGTAAGACAGAACAAACAGCTTGTAGGTAGTGATCACTAGCGAATGTGTGCCCCACATTTGTAATGCAAATAACTCACTGCTGTAAAAAGACATTTAAATTCTACAGAGAGGACCCTCACATCTGACAACCATTCTGTAGAGTTCATAAAGCTTCTTGAATCCAGAAACAGTGCTATCCTGAACTGTCCTTGTTCAGGTCCCTTGCCACTTACCTGAGCTTATCTGCTACAAAAATCACACGCCGCTCCAACAGGAGAGAAGCAAAGATCCGGATGATCTGACGAACGCTGAGGCACTTGAAAAGGCATTCAAAGTCCACGTGTTCCAGACGTGAGTCCATGGGCCTCCGCAGCTCAATGACCTGAACACACCCAAAAGATATCAATGAGCATTGCTGGTCAGGGCTCATAGTGCCAGGGATGCTTGGCATGCCAGCCTGGGCCTCCAGCACTGCTCCATGCTTTCCTTTTTACTTTTGAGGGGTTGCAGAGAATGAACCCCATCCCCTTCTGCAAACTGAGGCTGGAGGCAAAGCTCTCCAGAGAAATGGCATATTGCACAATTCACTATCAAGTCATTCTTCCCAGAATACAGCTGTGTGCATTGCTGTCATTTCTGAGGGGAGCATAGTTCTCCCTTCTAAACACAGTGGGAGATGTAAAGCTTGGCTCAGTTAACAGTATGAAGCAAGTAACAATCAGAAGCACTGGAGCTGGAAACTTACAGATTTAAAACAGTCATAAAGACAAGGTAAATTTGGTCCTAAGCTTGGCTAGCAATTCATATTGACATCTAGATAGGAGCCAGAGACTGAACTAAAAGGTCAGGCAGAATTTAAACCCAGTTTACTTCATTTCCACTCTTCTATGATGTGTAATTCACTAGATAATGTTTAAAACCTTTTTCTTTTCATATATATACCTTTCCATATAAAGATATGTACATATATATATATATATATATACTTAACTGGGGAGTCAGGACAAGGCCTGAGATGGTGACTTGTGACATCCCTTTAAAGTCTAATTTTCATACTTCATCCATGACCTCAGGCCCTCTCCTTCCTTTTCTCAAATGCCTTTTGCTTGATTCCTTTATTATATCTTCCTTTTACTCTGCAACTGATATGCTCAGATGTGGAACTTGAAGGCAGAGGACAGAAAAAAGAAGAAGGAAAAATAACATGAAGAGAGTAACAGAAGGAGAAAAATATGAAACGCAAGAGAGCAAATGATGGACTATTGAGGAATTTGAGGAAATAGAAGGGAAAGGGAAAAAGTTGGCCAACGTGAAGCTGTGTTGAAATCTCTGAATACATTAACAGCAATATATATACATTTCCTTCTTCCCATATGTTCAAAAATCACCATCACTTTATGGCTTTAGACCACTTTTATGTTTTCATGCACATGATACCACATTCCACAAGCTTACTGTATCAGGTTTAAACTGGAGTAGGCCTGACAAAATTCTTCACAAACAGTATTTATGTACATATTTGATTTTTTTTAGGCCTGAAATACAGAAACATTAATGCCAGAGTACTAGACACTCATCACCCAGCTGCTGCCCCAAAGAAGAGTAAGAAAGAAATCATGGAGTGATGCTGTACCAGGAATGATTCCTTGGGAAATGCTGCCTGCCTACCTCTTCCTCATAACCAGTAAAGGTGCCCACTTCCATTCCTTAGCATTGGGATTGCAAGCTCAAATCAAGTTTATGTGCCAAATCACAAGGAGCTGCTTTTACTGAAAAACTTCCAACACTAAATTCTTGCTGCAGGGTAGGATGCAATGCAAGTTACAGCAACTTTTACAAATACCATGGATGTTTTCTGCTGCCTGGCAAAGCCTTCTGCTTCACTCTGCTCTTCACAAAGAAATATACTGTCTACTTCCCAATTAATCAACATCTTTGTTTAGGCAAGAGGAGCCACAATGGAAGGACAAGATTCTGTTCCTAATTAAGCCAGTGCATTCCATTTAAATAACGAGTTTGTACTAGCATAACAGAGAGCAAAGCTCAGCCAGAAGAGAGTTGTTTGTTTGCTTGGAATTATCTCAATATTTTTGTCTGGGAGAGTTCAGGAGCTTGAGCAGAGGATAGAGAAGTTGCAGATCCATGGTTCCCTGATATATTCACATTGAAAAAGCATTATCCAATCTTTCCACTGTTATGCTGATCATCCTTTCAGCTGTTGCCTCTCCAGAAGAAAATGCTCTAACTTTAACAGACCTTGAAAGTCAGTCACACAGGGAACCCTTTACACTTCATACCAACTGGCATCACAGGCCCACTCCACTGAAGTCAGTGACATTACATTTAGAAAAAATATAATGTAATGTAAAAATAATAAAAGCACAGTAAAACTAACCCTAAGGAGAGTAAAATAACCCTTAAATGAGATTTTTTTTTAAGTGCTTTCACTACCTGGGACGAATTCTATTCCTATCTTCAATAATGTATTCCTCCTATATGCTTGCCCATCCGAGTGAAGCTACTGTATACTTACATAAGGGCATGCAAAGAGCAAAATTTGACACAGTGAATGGCTGGCAAGCCTCAAATTACAAAAACCTTTTAATCCATATTGCCATTTTTTCAGTAAGGGATATGTTATATAATGCTGGGCTTCTACCTACTTGAGCCAGTCATTAAAAGAAATGACATCTATTATATGTGTGTGCACACAACACACAAAAAATTTTATATGACATGCTTTTCTTTGAGGACCAGTTAAAGGGTATTTATTACCAAAAAGAGCCATTTAAATGCTGCTGGTCTCTCCTACCAAGGCCAGGACCAGCAGTAATGAGGTTTGAAATAACAACCAGCTGCTGAACTGCTCAAGTGCAGACAGCATGGGAAACACACACTTGCCTGTTACCACTGTGATAAAGCCCAGCAATGCTGTAGTCTGTGAACTTCACTAGGCCAGGCATACTGGGACACTTTTGTGGTGTTTTTTTCTTAGCAACCTACTAATAAACATAAAATAATAAATAAATAACAACAAATTGGCTTATAATCATTAATGGGAACTAGCATTAGCATAGCAACACTGGTGCAGCTCCTGCTCAATTTGAGGGTGTGTCACCTCACATCCCTGCAGTATCTGTATGTTTCCTCTTGTTTTTCTTTTGCTGTTTGATACTGGAATGGGGAAGACTTTTAATGTTTGCAGTTGCTTTTTACCTCGTTTCCAGCTCCAGGCAGAAAAGTTTTGACTTTGATTGTCTTTCCAGGTGCAGGAAAAGGAGACTCCATCAGACTTCTCATAAATGGATAAACCAGGGCAGCAGATATTCCCCTTCTCCTTTCAACCTCATCCAGGATCTAATTCATTAGTAAGACATAAGGGAGAAAGAGACAGAACATGTCAGCACCACAGACTCTGCTGAAGCGTCTCTTGACCCACATGTGCCTAAACACATGACACACCTAGGTCTAATTCTCATCTGCCATGCATTTCTTCACTACCGTCAAAGACACAGGATTGGATCATACTCTAAAATTATGTTTTCCAGTTACAAAAAAACCTGTTTGTGAATACAGTTAACACAGAGGCAAGAAAGAATTAACAAATCTGGAAAGGAGAAAAAAGACTCAGAATGAAAAAAGGGATCTATATTGGTGGGATTTTGCCTGAACAAGAAGGTGTGCTGAAGGAGAGAAAGATGCAGACAAACCCCACAATCACAGGCAAGGTCTGCATCATGTCTCAGTGGAACATCTTGGAATTTTTATTAAGGAGAAACACTTTCTTCTGCCTTGGGCATCCCTTCCATTTCAACTGAGATGGCTGGAAAAAGCCAGAGCAGCAAGGAAAGCAATGCTGCCACACTGTGATAGAGGTCTACCAGGGAGGAGCTCCTGAAAGGGTCCCAGCAGTGGCTGGCACAGCACAGTCTGTGCTGAGCTGGACAAACACAAGCAGGCTCATGAAGCATGCCCAGCTGTTCACACTGGGTGCCTGCATTAAGGTCACTTTCTGTTTGACACAGTGCAGAGGAGGCAAGCTAGTTTGGAAATAAGCAGGTGGAACTTCTTTATTTTCTTCTCTCTTTGGTCACATGGGCCAACATAAATTAGATCACAGCTAAATTTTCCCACATTAGACAGACCATATAGATGATAAACCTAAAGAAGATGAGAAAGCAAGTTTCAAAGCAATTAGTGGCTTGACCTGAAATGGTGATCTTTTAACCACCACTCAAGAGCAAAAGGCCATACAAGAGTTAGTGGGTCTGAGCCAGGCATTTTCTCTTGTTTCTCTTGGAAATTATTTTCACTGAAACAGAACATTTAAAGATATTTAAGCACAAGCTGATGACTTTCAACAATAGGGAGTAACACCAAATGCCAAGAGAGGCATTCGCTAGTGTAGAGTTTTCCCTTCCTCCCTGCAACAGAAAAAAGGCCTAACTAAAGCAAAGCTGCCTCTATATACATAATTTGCATTCAAGTCCATGGAAGTGGCAGATAACCATAAATGAGGATATGAATCCTCTTGATGTATTTTGCAGCATAACTATCCTCACCAAACAAAAGCAGACACCCAGATGGGAAGCAGTAATGAGCCAGGGCTATGTCCCAGGTTCCTTGGTGCTCCTCCACCCTGTGAGCACACAGCTGTAACATGCCCAATAACCATCTCCTTTCCTGCAGTCACTGTTTGATGTTTTAGTTGCTGGAGTTGGGGGTCATGTGTGTGTCATATGCCTGCCCCAACAACCTTCACAACACAAATAAAAAGAAGCATTTAAACCAAATAAAAGTTGAACTGAGATTTCAAGAGATAAAACGGTTAAAAACGTCTGTTGAAACCATGACCAAGTGAACTGGCTGGAAGTTAAGATATCTGTGGTTCTCAAGTCTGTCTTTGCAATAACTATTACAACAGTGAGTGAGCATGAAAGGCTTTGTGGGAGATGAAAATAATGCAGGGTATTAGAAATAGGATGATAAACATTTTAAACCAGAGGAATGTTTTTGCTTTTCTGGTAAATAATATCCAAGATTTAATATCCTGTGGTCTTTCATCACTCACATTTTACTGTAAAGACAACTATTTCTTGTTTTGACTAATTCAGCAAAGTGCACCATCATGACTTTTTTCCTCTCTTTCACGGGATTTATCACCTAAGGACAACTGAGTTTCCTCTTACTGGGTTGGAAAAAGAGACTGTCTCACTTTTCAAGTACTTCTGTCTCACTCCACTCCACATCTATCTTCAAAAGCAACAGGGAACGCCAAGGCTCAAGCGCTTCCTCCTTCATTTAACAACTGTTTCCTCCAACCCCTTTCCAAATGTGGTGCCTGAGGTATGTGCTAGGGACCTCTGCTAAATCCAGCCCAGAGCTGGAATCAGCCCCATGTGCTGCCCCACACCATGCCCCCACCCCTGTCTGGTGCCATCAGGAGGTGACCAGCCCTTTGAGGACAGCACTGCTGTGGCCAGACCTCAATGCAGACGGGGCCCTTCTGTGGCCCAGCCCTCCATGAGCCCAGTAGTTGAAAAGAGCACAGATGTGTTCCAGCCCCATTCAGGACCCAGTATGGAACTGGGTGGGAGCTTTCCTCCCTGCATACACCAAGAACTCGAGGCGCACGTGTCCAGGTGCACTGTGCCGGCCACAGTACCTGGGAACAGCCCCTGCTGAAGCCACTGAAGTTGCCTTCACCCATCAGCCTTGGCTTCACTTTGGCTGGATGATCAGACACTTTTTCCCAAGTTACAGCCTGAACTGGAAAAGCAGATTATTTGCAAATTTTGTGCAATGACCTTCCCTGTCTGACCTTATAGCTCAGCTATACTTGGTTGTAAGGAAGATACTTACATTTTCTCTCTTTTTTTTTTTTGCTTATTTTTCACTCTGCCAAGTTTTCCTTTGAAAAATAGTGCACTATCAAAATTAGATAAAAACATAATAGCAAACAAAGAGCCTCAGGAGATAAGTCCATACCACGAGTCTGGTGAGCTGTGTGATCCTCCCAGGGCAATGCATTCTGTTTCACTCACAGATATCTGTGTTTAGATACATATTATGTCTCAGAGACACTGTTATAAACCCTTTATTTCAGAGCTCTACAAAAGATGTCACAAGCAGAGTTGCAGTCAACTATTGCAACCTAACTGTTGTTCTTCACACAAGATCTGTGTTAAACAAAGTTTTATCTAGAAAAGCTTGAAACCTGCTTTGAAGATAACATTCTGTACGAATATTAAGTCTTATGAACAACATAAAACTATGATTTTTTTTAACTTCAATGATATATGTGTTCTTTTCAACTTTACTCCAATATGAATGAACAAGAAAAATGTGTGTAATTTCTAGAAGATTTTGCATGTCTGAAGTGAAAACCTCTGGCAAAACATTATCAATTAAAATTTGGCCAATTAAAATATTATCCATCTTTCCTTGCCTCCTAGAATAAATAAAAAAAAAGTGTCAATAGTGTTAAGCATATAGAATTCACATTTCAGATCTTTTTTCTTAACTTCATCATTCCACAGAGTATTGGAGTAAAAGTAGTCCTGGCCCATCATTCAAACTATGGATGCCAAGAATTACAGCTCAACGCAGAACGGCTGTAGAAAACAGTGGAAAAAACTCTAGGCAGCCAGATCATACAGACACCCAGATGTTTTATGAATCAAATCCTGCCTCAGTCACAGAAGTAATAAGATTTTTTTGATGAACCCAACAATAGGGATGGAATACCCAAACCAGCAACTGTAAAATAGTTATCTCCCATCAAAGGAAGAAATTCTTCCCATCTGGTTCACCACTGTAGATGTGTCTCAGTAAACAATCAAATTAAAAAGCAATATTAAAAAAGTATCTTCTTACCTTGGAAAATAAATCAAAACACCCCAGCCGGCTGATGACACAATAAACTTCAGGTAGGCGTGGGCCTTTTCCACTCGGCTGATAACAGCAAAAAGGAGATTTAAATTACATGTTAATCTAGAGTCATAAGGAAATACAGTTCCCTCTCTGATCACACAGTTGGCCATCATGTGACATCTTTCACTGTCTTTTTCTCCAACAAATAGCTGCTCTTGTAAAAGCATCATATTTCTTCCATAAAACAGGAAGCTAAAAAGTGTAAATAGTGCTTATCCTCTTTGGAAATCACAATGTGTTGGAGCTGTATTCCAATATCACTCCAGCTTGCAGCCATAAAAGCACAATGGACTAGGACTGTAACTCATGCCTGTACTATCTCTGTCCTCTGCTCCTGCTGCAGCACGAGGAGTGGGGCCACGTCCTGGAAGAGGTTTTGATGGCTTTAGTCCCCCATTCGTTCCATAGTGTTCAAAGAGAGCTCAACATACAGAAAGCAAGCCCACAGACCTAAACAAAGACAAGCTGCATGAGTAAATCATTAACTTCCTCAGATTAACCCATGATAAACATGAAAATCAAATAACTTAAACAGTGGCAAGTATGAATCAGTGATGCACATCCCCCAGGCCCTCTCCCCAAAAAAAGCCTGTAAAGATCATCCTCTATAACCATCCTATATAAGATAGTTTCTAGAGAAGCAAATGGTATTTCCTTAGCATACTGGACTCTGCCACCCTGCCTATACCACAGCAGGGAAGGCCCACCAGCACTGTATGTGAAAGAAGGATACAACCACTGGCTACGTTCAGCTTATTTACTGGAAAAGAAGTAGAATCAGGCCAATGCTGAGCACATTAGAAAAAATACCCTCCCTGGCAAGGTCCTCAGGACAGAGAGCTGGTCTGCCTGTGTAAAGTGCATGCTGGTAGCAGTGACATCCATGCATAGCAGCTTTCCACTCTATTTTTAATAAGGTGCTATGCAGCAATCCAGTTTTGCATAGTTGCAACTGATTTTTGCCAGATCAGCAGGCACACACTTCCTAGGGGCTGTTACTTCAACAAGGCAGTTTATTGACTTCAGATGAAGTCACAATCCCAAGATATAATATAAGGAAGCCCTGGAGCTGCCTTGTCCAGGAGCTACATCCATCACAGCACAGAACAGCTGCAGGATCACTAGCAAACCCCAGAACCACAGCAGCAAAAAGCTGAAGGTGGGTCTGAAGAGGCGAGGAGGCTGCCTACATCCTTGTGTCTTATGTTTGTGTTGCATGGAATGAAAAGTGGCAAAAGAACCACTTGGCACCACTCAGCCTCTTTGTGCAGCTGTACATTATAGATGTGCAGCAGTGACAGAACCATCTCCATCAATAACAACTTCATGATAGAGCAGCTCAGTCACTGTTTCCATCAGCTTCTGCCCACTTGTACATTTAGCCAAAGTGGCTGATGATCTCCTCTGTATCAACACAGAGGTCCAATGTATTTTTCTCTTTGAATCACCATTCGACTCTGCTGATACAGTGATTAACTTCCCTGCAGTGTGTTTGACATTCACATGCCACAGAGATGACAATCAAGAGAAATGGAGGGGTAGCTGTGCTTTTTAAATCTGAATATTGCAATCAAACTTGGACAGTCAGCAGGTGCCTGCCTGTTATAATAAAGACCACAAAAAATACCAAAGCTAAGTGAATACAGATGAGTCTATTTCTGGATCCAAACCTGCTCACTACACGTCACATCTCTGAAAAAGCAGAGCCCTTTTTTGTCCATATTAGGTATAAAATCCTTTCTAAAGACACTGAGTGATTATATCAAGCATGTGGGATTTTGGTTAAAATCATTGTGTCAAATCTGCAGGAATGCCGAAGCCATGCCAGGAGCCTTGGATAGCTCCCAGCCAAGAGCTGTCTCACTGAGTGCCAGTAAAAACATCACATTCCTGGGTCATCTATAAGACCAGAAACAATAACTGCTTAGTGCTTACTCCAAGATTCTTCTTTATGAAATATCATTGCTTTCAAATGTCTTAAAGGCTACATGTCTGTGAGAGCTGGGATTGTTCCCTCCTTGCATTCATTGTGTAGGACATCCTTTTCTATTATTTCAGAGACTTTTTCCTGCCAATAGCACAGCCTCACAGATGTGTACACATCATCTGTAAGAGGTAGCAAGCAAAAGCCTCAGGCAGAGCCATACCAAGGGGCAGGATTTCTTAAATTTATAACACTGGCAACCCTTCACATAACCTCCCCTCTCAGCCATTAGTTTACACCTGAAAGATAGATCTAGAACACCTGCTCGCTGTGCTTTGGTTTGCTTCCTTCCCAGAAAAAAACACGTTGTATGGGATGCGTCCCTCCTGCCTGGACTCAGCTCTCTTCACTAGGGCACAGGGTCTGGCCAGCAGTACTGTTTAACCTTCTCTCTTCCCAAGAGAGCACTCTCAAGTTGCAGGATGTGCTCTACAAGGTTCTACATGGCCTTAGGTTCATGTCCTCCATCTAAGGCTCACTCATGCACACAAAGAATAGGTCCAGTTCAGGAAAATGATATGGTAAAGTAGCATAGCTGAGAGGGACCTGAGTGACTTCGCCGTGATGCACTGCACTCCTCCTGAAAGAAGGGGGATGTAGTTGATGATGTTTTGGTTTGGATTTGTTTTCAATTTGTTTTCATGGACTCCAGGATATTTTCAGCCCTAATCCAGTAATGAGTTTTGATGATAAGTAGACAGTTTCCCAAAAGGATGAACATAAACTGACAAGAACTTGGCTAGGAGGTGGAAAAGCTGCAATCTACATGTGGGCTAGTCCGTGGGTGGCTCAGCACAACCTTTTTTATAGTGAGTTTAATCTGAATTTTAGTGACAAAAGCCCAGTCTAAAATCTGCTTTGACAGAAGAAACAAGAGGCTTTTGCTCCAACAACTAAGTCTGCCAGTTTAACCTTTCAAATCACACCTTCCTGCCTCTGTGCTTGAAATCTAGGGGAGCCTTCAGAGGTTCTCCCAGTCTGGCATAACACTGAGAGCCTCTTGCACACTGCACATGACTGCTATCAAAGCAAAGCAGGCTGTCCCTGCAGTGGGCATACCTGCCAGCCATTCAGACACATAACTCAGGGGCTTGGGGCTTATAAGATACTGAAGAGGTTGTGGTATGTCAGGAAAGCTTCTGGTTTTACAGCCCCAGAAATAGCTGGGAAATGCCAGTATGTTGAATATCAGAGAAACCAAGGCAGCAGGGACCAAACACAACATTTTCCCTCCTGCACTTTTCCCAGCTTCTTCTATCTCTTGAAGATCCCCACTGTGTGGAGAGAAAAAGCAGCAAAACCAGAACTACCAAACAGCAAGAAAGAGAAAGATGCAGCACAATCCCACCTGTCATCTCTAAGAAGCAGGAACATGAAACTTCAGGACTGTGCTCCTTTCCCCTCAGAATGGGGCAGGACATCTTGTCCAAGATCTTCTAGATAATTTCCCAGAGAGCATTATTAGGAAAACCAGAGGAAGCAGTAAGGGCTGCCCCAAGGCCAGGTGGAAAAGGACCATCATAAATGCACTGCAGCAGCTGAGTTGTTTGAAGGAAGCAGCCTTCACAAGGCACATATGCTAGGCAGCATATCCAGAAACAAAGGCGTTCCTTAATGGTGTCAGGAATCAGAACAATTCGAGAACACTGGGAATCCAAAATGAACAGTCAGTCATCAGAACTGCTGCTATGGCAGCCCTTGATTCCTTGTTAGGGTCAAGCCAAATTCAGACCATGAGAAAACTGTGGGTGTTTTAAATCCAAAAGCTTCTCTTCTTGTTTTATGTGAAACATGAACTGTGAATGCCAGAGCACCCAATGTACACAGGGCTGTCAAAGGTGCCTAGAGGTAGGCAGGATGGAGGGAAGAAGGCAAGGAGAAGAAAAGGTTTTCCAGTGAGCTTTTTTCAGCCCCGTAAATGTTTTCCATCCTAAAAAGTTGCTTTCACAACTTGCCTTTTCCTGGGGCTGACAGGAGAACAAATTCCCTTCTCCTGACCCCAGCAAAAGCAGGATGAACTACTCCCACCTAACAGCTGGTTTTCATGTCTTAGGATACACACTTCACATTAAGGCATATGTTCCTCCACTGACTCCTGGGGCTGGCTTGTCTTAGCCCACAAAAGTAGTGGAGAAGCAAATTTTATGTGAGAGAGAAGAGAGGGGTAGGATGAAGCAGACACAGCAACGGTGCCCAAATCATCTTTGCTGCTGACATGTGCATTCACTAGAAAAGCTGTTGCACAATTGCCTTGGAGGTATCAAGATGTAACTGGAAAACTTCATGCTATCTATGGAAGTGCAGATTGTCTGCTGTGGTACAATAGGTTACATTCCATCCTAATCCTGTTCCAAAATGAAACAAAACAATATAAATACATTTAAAGGGGATACTGTGCAGGATTTGCAGTACAAACAAAACATAATTGTTACTGTATCCCTTGGGGTAATTTTGGCAGGGTTTTAGCACACATCCCCCCACAAAAAAAAGAGTTCTGGAAGAATCAGAAGGTAAAAAAGAAAAAGTGGAGCAGTTTGTTCACATTGCAAGATGCCAAAGGAGAACAAGGCAGATAAGACGCAATTGTTTCCCAAACAATGGAATCTGCACACCACACTCCTCAGAAGACACAGATAGCCGTCCTCACAGGATCAGGCTGGCTGGCCCATCCAGCCATGGAGCCTGCTGATGAGACTGCCAAATGCTCCAGAAGGTGTGAGACACCTCTCGCTGGGTATTACAAGAGCCTTCACCAGGACAGCTGGGGAACATTTTCTGAGGAATTAGCCTCACAGTAGTTGGCTTGGCTTGAAGTGGAGCAGCTTATAAGAACTTTAGAGTTTTCTTACAGTTCTATATTACACAGTGTGGCCCCACCTTTCTCTTACATAATGTCTGCTAAAAACTGCATGTAGTTCCCAAATTATGGTTATTGCATTTGTCAGAACTTGCAGGTCAGGAAGGAGATGCTGTGGCCTTCTGGACATCAGAGCTGCCCTGACATAAGCTTCCAAAAACTGCTCAGGAAATTGGACACCAAAGTACACCAATGTGCCTCTGGCATATAAAGAATGCCTGCAGGATTTACCTGCTCCTTGTTGCCTGTACAAACTCTGGATTTGCATATATAAAATCAGAAAGCATGCCCATGTCTGTAAACAGATTCATCATACCGAGGAACACATCAGTGAGGCTGTTCCATCAGGTTATGCTTCCTTGTTATGCTCTGTGAGCACAGCTGAACATTGTGGAGAAGGCACTTCATGTAACAACCCCAATTCCACCATTTCTCCCAGAAGAACAGGAACAGGTTACAGGATCCAAATAACAGTAGATCTCTGCTACTTTGCCATTTTCCCATGTAGAAGAAATATGGAGATGTTTTCTCTGCAGCTTCCAAAACCCTCGTTCTTTCTAAGACCCAGCCTGTGCCAGTTTTGCTCTCAGAAGGCTTGGCAGGATTTGCTCCAGAAAGGGCATTGGTATCACTCCTTTCTTTCCTCTGCTGGGTAGGGCGTACCAGTGAGAAAAGACATGTCAGCTCCTCTGTGCCAGGTTTTGGAATCCAGATTAAACATTCTGAATTAAGTGATCTCCCAGGGTGGCAGCAGCAGAATCTGCTTTATAACTGGCTTTAGAATTGTTAGATAGATTTAGCAAGACAGTACTTATTTTCCGTTTTTTTTTATTTTTAATTGACTTTTGCCATAGCAAATTGAGGATAAAAAACAATGCTGTCTCAAAATACCATTACATAAAAGTGTGTACTATTGATTTAATTCTGTTCCTGGTATTTCCTACTATGCTAACCTATCTTTGGCACAAGCTGCTCTACTTTTATATTGTCTTTAATATAGGATGAATTTCACTGAGCCTTAAGTGAGTAAAAAAAGCCTATGTTGATGCTTCATTAGCAAACTGATTCAACACTCCTGTGTATAAATATTTTTTAATTGTGGCTGATTATTTCAGTCTCAACCTCATCCAAGATCAACTACTTTGTCTTTCACAAATATAAGCTCTATGCATGATTACAAATTTGCTAATATTCTCAGAAAGATAAAAGTCTTCAACCACCTTTACCTGGTAGAGTGAAAACATTCTATAATTTATTTGTAGCCAAAATTTTCTGAGGTTTTGTAATTTTTTCCCAAATATATTTTATTATCCTCTTAAATGATAGCTCATAAAAAAGTAATTGAATTGTACTGTTGCCCTACATTTTGTTATGCTTATTTACAGCAGCAAGGATACCTTCTAGGTGGTTTCCTTGTTTACCCCTGAGTCATCCCCTGACCAGCCCTAGGATTTACTGCAACACAAGCCTTCAGTGACATTTCCTGCCCACACATAAACCTTGTTGTGGCCAATTCTGACATACCGTGTTACACAGAATGAGTCTCTCTGATGCTACCTATGGCAAATACCACCCCCAGAACTGATAAACAAGTTTTCTGTTATGTTAGTTTAAATGAAGCATCTTACAAATACAGGAACCACACACAGCAATACCTCCCAGACAGAGCATCTGCTGTCTGCACGACAAGGAGCTTTGCCATGGACAGAGAGCAGGGTTAGGCATAGGCAGCATTGCAGGATGGAAGGTGCTGCTCTCTGATAGTGAGTTCCTCTCTCAACTAGAAGCCACTGAAAGCTACTAAAGGCAGTATTATTTATATTATATATATTTTACATATATATATTATACTGAAGGTATTCCCTACCTGAAAAGATGGGCAACCATGCCAGAAAGAGAAGAAAGGGGGAAGTGCCAGTGTCCCTTTTCCTTCAACAGGGTGGACCTATTTACAAAGCTCCCATAGATACCAATTTTGTGCAGAGAGTAAGCTGAAGACTCCTGCAGCATCCAATATCCATATGAGCTCTCCAGCCAAAGGTAGGCAACTGTCATGGAGCCCTGGCTCCCCACTCAGTCACTCACAAACAGCCCCAAACCTATCCAGGAGGTGATGAGCACAGGCCAGTGCAGGAACAACCAACTGCTTATGCTTTGCTGGCATCCAGTCAGGTCTGCAGGATGGCCACTGAAATCTCTGTTTGCACTGTGTTTCAACTGCCTTAGCACATTGTGCAAGCCTTTGTGCAGTTTCCTCCCACCAACACACACACTGCCACATTCTCAGTTTTTCAAGTGTCCAGTGATTTTCCAGGCCATGAGACAAAACTGTTTGGTTGACTGACCACCCCTGGTCACAAGGACTGAAAAGGAGCCTCAGAAACCAGACTTCCCACTGCTGACACCAGGTTGCTGCATGGTCCTGAGCAAAGGGTGATGGGGGTGCACTCTCCACCACTGCTGCCTTTCTACTTGCCAGGGTGGCTTATTGACCTACAACACAGATCTGTGGCAGACTGATTAGGCAGTGCTGGCAGAGTCCTTTGCAGATGTGAGCAGCTGCCCAAAAGATAAACACTGCTCACAAATGTTTAGAAATACCAGGTTTGCCTTTGTTTGCAGTGTTGTAGTATTTCTTATTCTGCTTGAAAGTACGTCGTAAAAAGAATTTAGAAATGAAGTGCTTACACAACCAACTTTCCACACTCTTAGGAATTTCCTACAAGCCTTGGAATCTATTTGGTTGGAACGGCCATTACAAAATTTTGCTTCAGCTCCTTACATTTCCAAATTTCAGATTGCGAAAAACCTGCTTTCTTTTAAAGCCAAGAGAGACAGCCTCGAAGTTCAGAATATACTTATGGGATACTGTTTAACAGAATTCTGCATTTTGAGGTGAAGGTGACCTACTTACCAACAGCCTCCTGCAATAGCCAAACCGTCGGCTCCCATCTTCCCCAGTCAGCATGAAAGAGAAGGTCTCACTAGAAGAAAGTAAATTGCCCATATCTTACTGTGAGAACTACAGCATAGCTGTAGTAGTTATGAGATAGATCACTTAGAAAGGGATGCTGCCTTATCCAGTGAGAGATTCTACCCTCCAGTGGGTAGAATCTCTCTGCCCATCATTAGGACATACTCTGTGAAAACACTCCATCAGCAGTAGAGCAAAAATATCTGCTCAGTTGAGGACAGGCTAGCTGTCTTATTAGAAGAAGAGATGGATGCTGAATTCAGAAGGAGAACAAAAATCAGATTTTAAGGGCAGTCTTCAAATGCTCCTTTACTTTTAGATAGATCCTGTCTTTGGACTGGGCTTTGCTCTTAAAGGGAGAACCTTATTTATTCTCTAAGAGGAACAATTTCTAATCCAGAAACAACACAGATTTCCAAAATCCAGCTCATTTGGTATATCTGACTAGGATAAGTACCATTTGTGACAGAGCAGATAAAACAACAGTTTAAGGTTGTAATTACAACACAGGTAATAGGATGGGTTTGTGAATTTGTGCCTGGGCTGAGAAGCATTCCTGACTGCTTTGCAAATTTAAAATGGCATTATATAAAACACTTCTTTGGGTTGGAATGCCAGGGTTTATAGAATTACAGCTGTATATGGGAGAGAGATCTTGTTTCACAAACATGGGCTCGTGAAAGGGAACAGCAGCAGAAGAGGAGACATGATGAATAGGCAGGGCTGTGGGCTTCCCATGCCAAAGTCACCCACACAGCTGTCTGCTTTTCATTCTCGGCGTTTTTAATAATTAACTGTGCAGGTGCTTCCACATACTGAATAATGGAGCCAAGGAACACAGAATACAACATGATTATGTTGCATGTGCCATATGGAAGCAAATAAAATTCCGTACATATTCTTGGATACAGTAATTCCTGCAGGTGAATGCTACTTCCCTGTCAGCATGGAAAGTCCCTCTAGACACACTCTGAACTGGTCTTACTTCATTTACGTGCTGCTCAGACCAAGCATCTTAACAAACCATTTCATATTCCAACAGAATATGGGGAGACCCATCTGGAGTATCCAGATCTGGGATCCTCAGTACAATAAAGCCATGGACCCACTGGAGCAGGTCCAGAGGAGGAACACAAAAAACTATCAAAGCAATGGAATACCTACAAGGACAGGCTGAAATATTAGGGTTGTTTAGCCTGGAGGAAGCTTCCAGGGACACCTTATTGTGGCCTTTCAATACTTAAAAGGGGCTTCTAAGAAAGATGGGAACAGATCCATAGGGCCTGTAGCAATGGAACAAGGGGTGATGGTTTTAAACTGCATGCACGTAGATTCAGACTGGATAAAAGGAAGAAATGTTTTACAGTGAGGGTGGTAAAACACTGGAACAGATTGTCCAGAGAGGCTGTAGATGTCCTATCCCTGGAAATGTTCAAGGTCAAGCTGGACAGGGCTCTGAGCAGCCTGATCTAGCTGAAGATATACCTAGTCATGGCTGAAAGGTTGGACTAGATTACCTTTAAAGGTCCCTTGCAATTCAAACCATTCCATTATTCTATCTCTTCTGCCTATCCTTGTTACTTCTACACCTTTGGATCAACAGGTTCTGACATACCAATGCAGGGTATAAAAAAAAATATACATTTTTGAGGTTACTTTTGAATGTAAAAGAAAATGCAAGCATGGCTCTCCCTTTCCTTGCATTCATTCATATCCAATGGAAGGAAGACAGTATTTCTCTGATAGCACAGAGCTCAGCTCCAAAAAAAAGGTCCCAGACAGCAATGTTTTGAGACAAATGAGCAGGCATCTTACAATATTAAACAAGCACTCTGAGGTAAATGACTAGGGCAGTGGTGGGCAGGGCCCTGTCCTTTTTAAGATTCATTTTACATGCTTCCACTCAGAGGAACCTTCAAGCCTCTTCCCCTCAGCTGCACAGGTCTGTGAGGCAGGCAGAATAGGGAAGAAAAAGAGCACAGAACTTCAAAAGAAAGAAAAATTAAATACAGCTGCTTTATCATGAAGTGGCCAAGGCTCAAAGTGCTGCTTCCTTAATTGGGCATCGCCGAGGCTGTGGCTGCTCCAGATGCTCTCGGTCAGCACCGGAGCAGCACCGGGGCTGTTACCTGTTGTACTCAGAGACAGGGAGCCAGTCCTTGGCATCAGGGAAGCAGAACTGAGGGATGGCCTTGAGACGCTCCTCTGCTTCACGCATTTGCTTGGTCGGCCTTTCCAGCTGCAGGGGAGAGAAGTGAGGTTCGGTCAGTGCCTGTAGTCCTGGCATCACAGCACCACTCATGAGGCAGGGCTACTAATGAGCTCTGAGAGTTAGGGCACATCAGATTGTTCTTTATTTGTGCTTGGCAGGGCAAGGCATGACTCCAGGATGGGTTTATAGATGCTAGCACAAAAGAAATAATCAATGCTGGGGTTTTAATTTACTTTGTTTTAGTTGCCCGAAAGTCCCTCGTTGCACAATGGCCACTTAAAGCACAGCCCTAACTCAAATACCTTTCTGCTGCAAGAGCACAAGAGAAATGCCAGAGATCAGCAAAAATCTTTCCATTGACTTCAGTGAGTTTTGGAACGAATCCTAATATAGGCAAGATGAGTTAAAAGCGAAATATTTAGAAACTGAATTTAAACACAGTCTTTAAAGAATCGACCATTAGGCCAAACTCTCCAGCCTTGGAAAAGATAAATTTGAAAACAGGGAAAACTTTCAGTTACCTTCTCTATGCCCTTCACTTTGTAACAGATTGCTTTGAAACAATTCTGAAAGCTCCATTTAAAAGTTAGATTTGTATTCATTTCCCCACTTATATTCACTTTACTGATCTTGGAATGCACTGTAGGCAAGAGTGGGTTTTTTTACCTTGGGAAACTGGTATGTCACTTCTGGGAGGTAAGTGTTTTTAGAAGGCTTCTTTTTCAATGACACTACCACAAAATACTCAAATAACTCCCGTTCCTGCCATTCAATCAGCTCCAGTTCCAGGGTTCGATAACTTGGAGCCCTCTTCAGCATTGACTGGATGTGTACAAGGCGCTGGGTGTGAGCTGGCATTTAAAAAGGAAAAAAAAAAAGGAAATAAAAAAAGAGACAGATCATTACCTGAGACTGTAATGCGTATGTGTAAGCCACAGTCATTCACAAAGGACTTTCAATATGCTGGAGTATTATTCCAAGCACGTTCTCCTTTCAAAAGCAAACCTTCTAGTTAGCAAATCTTCTGTACTCTCCCTCACTAATTGCACTCATAAATCAAAACTCTCTCCAAGTACTGAAGTGATGCAACACTAAGTCACTGAAATAATTTGCAGTTCATAACTGTTACCCTGCCAAAGGTCTGTTTTCCCTTCACACATAAGACTAGATCATAAACCCTTATGTGGGTGTGTAAATGCACTGGGGCCTCCAGTGTGACACATCTCAAGCCTGATTTGGATCTGGCTTAGCCTGGTGAAAAACAGTTCTGTGTCCTGTCTCCACGTAGCACAGCTTTTTGCTACGAACCATGGAAGGTGTATTTTCTCTTCTACAGCACAGGCATAGTCCATACAAGCCATGGAACAATCTCCAGGGAAGAGGGACAGGAAGGAAAGGAAAGATGTGCCAATTGCCTCTCATGGATTGTTTTGCTAGTGCTAATTCAAATTAGGAACAATCTTAGACTTACAGTCACATCCAGACCTCAAAGACATGCCTTTAAGTGACTTGTCACTAGACATCTATGGTGGACTAGTTAGTAACATCATTACCAGTTCTGGTAGACCAAGAAGTGAAAATAGCTCAGTAAAAGTGCCTTCCTGCATGTTCTTCCCCACCTCTTCACACCAGGACCTCTGTGCAATGGCAAATGAACTGTCAGCAGCACATGTCAGTCCCTCAAAGCTATATTTACTGTCTCTGCCCAGAGTTTGCAAAAGGCAGACCATCCCTCGTGGTAGGAAAATAAGATGTCATAAATCACTTAATCACATCCTTAATTAATTGCCAGAAAGAAAGTGAAACCTTGATGACCAGCTGTCATATTACTGGTTCACCATAAAAATGAAGAATTATTTTGATAAAGCACTTGGGTCTTTGTTTGACTACACGACTAGGGAAGCTAAATCCCAAGAAATAACCTGCCTGGTCCTGCCTTGAGATAACCCCACACTGCCAGCCAGTGCTTCACATCTGCAAGAGGTGGAACCAAAGAGACCCCCAGCACCTCCAACACAGGGGGATCCAGTGAATCCTGTCATGCTACATGTGGCAACTGTGTCTTTGGCTGAGGGTGCCCTGAGAGCATCAATGTAAATTTAATGTCACTCAGGAACAGTTGGTTAGAGAGACATCAGTATGAAGATCCTCTGTTCCACAACAACATGGGAAAAGCCTCCCAGTTTCTGGTGAAATCAGAATATCCTCTCAGTAACACGAGAGGGGCCAGGCCCTGCCTATCTTCTTTCATGGGCTATGAGAACAAGCAACCCCTATATTTTTTGACACAAAGAGAAACAGAACTGAAAGTGCTTTGGGGCTGGTACAGGTAGACAAAGGAGCAATGAATCTTTTTCCACACATCACTGTAAAATGTTGTATACAGCCTGTTTTGGGTGTTCTTACCACCACATATCTGGAACAAATCTGTTTTCTTAAGACAATGCTTTCCAGAAAGCTTTGCTGCATGGACAGTAAGCAGGTGACATCTACAGTAGATAGCAATGGGTGCTTGCCCCCTGACCTCACAACAGCTCCACACTCTTGGGTTTTTCTACCCTCACTTACTAAAAACATGATGGGTTTTTAGTAGTGAAATCTGCTGTTGCTGCCTTTAACTTTTTTATAGGTCTCTTTCTGTATCAGGACTCTTGAAAAGGAGGGACTAATCTACTGGCCTGGCTCCAGCAGAGTTTGTGCAGGTGCTGTGCACTGATAAAGGAATTTCGACAATTTGGAGACTGCAGACTTATAAAAGAGTGTAAGAACCACTATGCTGGATCAGACCCAGATTCCTGCCTCCAATGGTAGCTCACAGTAAACACTGAAAGTAGCATATGAATAAGAGGAGAGAATCTTATCCAATCTCATCCCTCTAACTCTGCACCCAGTAGTCAGTCTGGAATAGATCAGCATTTGTGAAGTGGCGGACAAAGCAAACCTATCAAAGGTCCTGTTCTTCATCATATGACACAGTTGCCAAATCCCTGTTAGATCCTTACAACTCATTTTGTCCTTGCTTTCCACGTTCCTAATCTTGTGCTGGAACCTTGTGAGCTCTGCAGTAATAGAGTTAGCATAGTTCAGGAAGGAAAACAGAGACCATGAACAGGAACAACATGCAGCATCAGGAGAACATACATCGATAAGGGCTGTGACAGGGTCTGACTAGAAGTTATTGAAGGCTGATCCCTTACCTTTAAACCTGTCATCTGAATCACTCTCACTCTCGCTGTTCTCATCTGCAGAGGACATAGAGGGACCAGTTAATGCAAAACCAAAGCAAACAAACTCAGCTTACAGTGGTGAAACTGGAATAAATCTTATTTCACATCTCTGAGCCTTGTGGTCCACACATGCACTTCTCAGTCTTAAAATATCTTGAAGTAAACAGTTTAAATTCCTCCTTAGATTGTGTTTTCCTTGGATTCAGTTTCAATTTTGCTTGAGAATAGAGTTTCATTTTGATGAAAGTGCAAAATTCATTCTCCATCACAGCAACTGTTTGCACTGAACCCTGAGCTATGCTGGGCTTTAAAAGTGAATATGGCTCTTAACCCTTTCACTTATGTTTTCAGACTTTTATTTTTTTTGGAAATGCAGCACTTCAGAAGTCAAAGTAAGTCTTATGACCTTTGTTTGTTTGGGCAACATTTTCAAATCATCAGAACTCAATGAACTGAATTAGAGGTAACAGGCAGAAGTAACCATATGACCAGATGTATTTCTGAGGGTTACTTGTATTAAAGACCTATTATACTCTTACTACAAATGTGGCCTGAATCTCTTTTTGGCCCCTGTTTTTCCAGAAGCAGTCTGAAGCACAGTGTGAGTGCCAGGAAAAAGCATGCAAGAATTACAAGGTCAAAACTGTGAATTTTGGACAAAACATACAGACGCAAGTGACTTGAGGAGTGAACTAAAGAAGCAGCTTGATAAGTCTAGCTGATCATGGGATTAATAGGAGAGATAATATTGAGAATCTCATTTATTTTTATCTCATCCTCATTTTCTCTTCTTGCAGAGAGAAAGATGTAGTTGTTCATATAAGAAAATTCTAAACAAAGCAGAGTTCAATGGAGATGTGGGAAGAAAAAAGGGAATCTGTTAATCCATTCAAATGGATTCACTGAACCATGGCACTTGTATCATACCTCGTAGGGATGCTGTCTCAATATTGGACATAGAAAGTTTCTTCAGTCGCTTTTTTCCTCTCTTTGCACTGTAGATAGAATTGATTCTTTGGACAAGCTGCAAAATAGGAAAATGAGGAATCAGTAAGACTAAGTACTTTTCTTCCAGGAGACTTTTAATTAAGCCATCCAAACAAAAAATTTGACTGTGGATGATATGCCAGCTGAATCCCCAAAGCCTCTACTATTTCAAAGTGCAATTTTATCTCTCTAATTTTGAATCCCAGTTGTTTGAATAACTGATTTTCAATCTCATTTCTTTGCCTATGGACATATTTTTGAAAACAATTAAAAACCTCAGAAACCTATATCTCATTTTCAGAAATCCACAGACATTTGCAATAAAAGCAATGAGCCTGAGGATCCAAGGGTAGCTGTTATCTTCTACCACCTCAGTCCTCTATGCTCTTGTTTCTCTCTTCACTTGCATTTTCTGTGTAATAGTAATCCATTAGCCATATCCAACCTCACCAAAATCTCATGGACCTGAAGGTCATACTCCTATTTTGAATACAAGAGTAGGGTATATTATCACCACTCTGAACTGAGATTATGGTGTATTCTAATAAGCACAAGGAGCTGGGTCTAACTTCTTAAAGCTTTTACAGGTACGGAGTGAACCAATTGCTTTGAAGATACATGATATCAGTTGAGGATCTGGCCCACATGGACTTCTCCTCCTTCCCCCCTCCAACTCCTCCTGTACTTATCTCAGTTCAGAGATGCTGTACCTACTGTCTTCAGTCTTATCTTTATCTACAAAAGTATTTTGAAGGTAGCTACTAGTGCTGCCTTTATTTCGCTTTAACTACCATTAGACAGACTTTTAAGTCCTGGTGATCATTGTGACTTCCCTCAGGAGGGCTAGTGCAAATAATAATCTGCCAAAAATAGCTGAGATGATGGAAAATATTAATGAGATAACTTGTGTTTAGTGCCTTCAACAAGAGGTTGGGATTACTAAGAATTCATAATTAAGCAGACTATTATAACTTCTGGAGAGTCATAAATATGTAGCAATTAATCTTCATAAAGTCTTATGAGTCAGGAATAGTATATTTTACTCCATAGCAGTTTTGTTCATGGAACTATAGTACGGTTTGCAGAAGTTGTTTTGCCTCAGCTTGCAGAGAGAGAGAAACTCAGAGATAAATTAATTTGTCAAGACACAGTAGAAGGCCAGTAACAGAGCACAGACTGGAACAAAACCTCACGCAACCCCTATGACAGAGGAAGAGGATCTTGCCCAGAGCAGTTTGAAGTGTTAAAATCCTCACTTGTTCTCCCACTTGAAGCAGTATCAGGGATTTTGCCTCAACTTGCTGACTGAGCCACGTGAAACCCACCAACAAAGCTCAGCTGAACTTCCCTGCTCACAGCCATGCACCTGGCTCTGCCCACTGGGAATCCCATGGTAGAGCCAGCAGGATAAAACCTTGCCCAGCTCCTCATGTGCAGCAGCCCAGAAGCTCCTGCAAGTACCCACTGCAGAAGGCATCAGGAACCAGGAGTGGGAGACCTTGCTGGGATTTTTCACTCCCCTTGCTGTGCTGCTTGGCACTTTGTCTGCTTGGGCTAATTCATGAAGGCAAAAATGCCTGCACGATGCTGAGCAAAGCCCAGATATTTAAAGGACGTGGGTATTGCTTTATGAACCATCACTGGGGGTGGTACAGAACAGAAGTTTCTCAGGTTTTAATTTTTCCCTCTAATAACTAACATTTTCTCAATAAAAAGACCCTGATATTCTCCAGCAATATGTCATTCTGGGAGTTAAAGTAATAAAAAAACCCAGAAATTATTCCGAGATCTATGATAAACTGTGAACATTCATAGGCTAAAAACATAATTTGACATAAGAAGAATATTTGTCCTTTCAATAAAAAAAAAAATTGGGCATTAAACTAACAGCCAAACTTTCAAAGTTTTATTCAAAACCAAGTAGTAAGATACTCTCTAAGTAACTACATAACTTCCTCCATAGATGTATGCTCATTTGTGCAGGAAAACAATATATTCCAAGAAAGTAAAAATATAGAAAATATTAGGGATGTAGGATTAATTTCCTCCTTAAAAAAATTCTGACTAAATGACAGAAACATAAAAATGTCTTTCTACTCACAGTATTTATAGCTTTAAAATTTGCTCTCTAATAAGGACAGGAAAGAGTTGTATACAGAGTAAAAATCAACTTTGTTCACAAGTCAAAATTAAGTATATTAGCAGTTCTCCCCCTCTCTGTTGCTATTGTACTAGAAAAGGTTGGTGTTTTTTGTTGGTGTTTTTGGCTGTTGCCTTGTGCCTTGGGGTTTTCTTTCATATTCCATTTTGAGATGGAAAATTCATTGAAAAATGAAAAATTAAGTTTTACTTCAAATCCATCAGGACAACATGGTTACCAAGATGAGGTAGGTTGTGGGGAAATGCAGGGAAACATATTAGGCCAATAACAGTTATTTTCCTGAGACCAGGAAATAAATGATGGGGAAATAAACCACTTCAGATGCTGCTGCAGGTTATAAATAATAATTTCTTGGCCATCACCCATTCAAAATCATAAAGTTATGTACACAGCAATGCTCTGCTCCACAGAGCTTAGAGAAGAGTGTGGAAAGCAGAATTCCCTTAAAATCAACCAGGGCACAGTTATCCACTTCAAGAGAAGGGGTTTTCACAGTCTGCCTCTATGTAAAAAAGGAGTATGGCTTGGCTCCTGAGAGTTAGTGTTTCTGTTTTTATCTAAATGTTCCTTTAGGATACAAAAAGGGCTTTCAGTGCTAGCTAAAGGCTGCACAGAAATTTGCGAGCTCTTGCAGAGGGGTGACCTATCCTCAGCACAAGCCTGATCATGCTGCCAATACCTTTGGGATCCTCCTGGCCCGCCGTGTAGACAGCAGCTCGCTTGCCGTGCTCAGGCTGTCCTCATTGAGGCTGGAAGGGGAGGAGGGGATGCCAAGCTGAGCCAGCAGCAGCATGTCATCGTGGCTGTGCCGCTTGGGCAGCCGTGGTAAGCGGTGGCTCTTCCTTTCTGACCAGTTGCCGATGCGCAGGGACTGGCTGCTGGGCTTCGAGGGCAGCTGCAGGAACAAGAACAGCTTGAGCTCTTCTGCTCCTCAGCAACACTTAGAGCAGAAGCAGCTCCCTGTGAGTGAGCGAGGGGTGGCTACACAAAGACATCATGCCAGGGGAGCCACTGCTCTGCAGGATATGTGTGAAGAGAGGGTTTAAGACCATGATGAAGGGTCAGGGGTCAATGTCTAAGACTTTAAAGTTCAAAGAAGACAACAGTACTTTTGACAGGTGCATTTCTCTGCACCCACATCGCATCAACTCTATGAGACTTAAAAATCTGACTAAAGGCTTGGCTGACATCAGAACCCTGACCCAATGGGCCTGGTCCATCTCTTTCACTTGCAGGAGCGAAAAATCGAGAACAATTACATAATTCAGTGTAATATCAACTCAGTGCTATAGTAATAAAAAATAAATAGCAAATGCATGCTATTTTATCCTAGAGAAAAAAAAAAGTAGAAGAATCAAGCTTGTTGTATATTCATGGTGCTAGGAAGTTTTAAGATCTGCCATTGTACAGAGTATAGTTATAGCTTTGTCCTGCACTTCCAAAGAATTCCCATTAAAATATGAAACTTATCATTGGAGGGGGAAGGGGAAATCTCACTGACAGGATTAAGCACCAACTAACATCTATCTCTAAAAAACTGGGTCTCTTGATGCAGTCCTTCAAGCAGCTCTGCCCAGCTCTTAGGAAGATTCATCAGCAGGCTGGCAAGGTTAAGTCCCTGCTTTCTCCTCCCAAACACAAACACTGCAAAGAAGCTTAACCAGCATGTCCAGGAAAAAGTACTATTATGTCAAATGTCTGTCAATTGGCATTTACTAATATTCTATCAGCAGTGTTAAAAGTTATAAATCTGCAGTAACAAACATCCCATTTGTTCTGCTCAGAGGACCTACTGATGACAGTGCCATACTATCTGGGATTAAACACAGGTGTTTGTCTGTGTGCGGGTTTTGCATCCCAAATACAACGCCATCATAAAACATTCTTTTTATATCTGATGACTTCAAAACCTGAAAATACCAAGTAAGAAAGGAGAAAATACAGTGGGGTTCAAAATCAGTGTTTCTGACATCTCTGCTTAACATAGATTAGCGTGCCAGGAAAATCTACAGCAGTCTATAATGAAAGGAATTCTTTTTTGAGACGATTTTTGGAAGCCTGATGACCTTCTGGTCTCTTCCATCTTCTTTATCATCATCCATGACTGAAAGGACATGTTGCTAATCCAGCTATGTTGCTATGATGGAAAAACTGGCTGATAAATTGTTGCCAAACCTACCATTCCTCGGGAAATTCAGAGTTTTCTATTTCTGGTCACTGGAGAATTACCCAGACCCATAGCTGACCTGCTCTTCACTTCAAATATCAGCACAATGACTGTGCAATTATGGCAGGACTGAGTCCTGGCAGGGAACTCCTGGCAGCATTTCAAAAAAAAAGCTGCCAGAATAAAGACAGCACTGTTGCAAAGATACCAGAGAGTCCTTCTTTACTGAACAACTTTACAGAAGCTGTTTAAACCTTTATAGTTTTTGGTCACCCTGTGTTAAACAGAGAGCATTGGACACTATCTTACTATGGACCCATATGGTTCCTACCCTAATGATACAACCTCCTGGATCCTCTAGATGCTACACAATTCCTATTAACAGGCACACAGACAGAAATAATTGTTACGCATCACATGTCTCTCACTACGAGGTCTTCATGACTGCAGTTTCTGTTTCTCCTTACTCTGCCTCATTACTACTTTCCACTTTTCCCTTTTCCTGTAGCTTTGCTGGAAACACTCCTGTTTTACCAGGGATGCACGAGGATGCACACTGAGAATCCTGGGGATACTGCTTTTGTCTCTTGGACCGTGACACTTGTGTGCACACAAAGTAAGTGAAAGAAAAGGCATTCAGTTTTGTTCTAAGTTTCTTTAGAAGACAGAATCTCAATTGTTGTGATGTTTTGTTCAACTGCAAATTTTCTATTAATTCAGTGCACAATGAAGTTTCTTTAAATGGTGTTTTGAACCTCAAAATTAAGTCTGCAATGAGGTTTATATTTTTTCTTTTGAACACAATGTCCCATAACAACAAAGGAACCTGGCATTTCATAGTGTTCACAAAAAACAAACTTCCTTTGGAAAATTCACCACAAAATGGAAAGTCTGCAGAGCTCCTTATCTTTCATTTTATGCTGTAAACACAACTTATACAGCCTTGTTAAATGCAGACACTCAGGTTTTTCTGATTATTTTGTTATTCGTTTATTTATTGGGAGGACATACTTGGCATTCTCTGTTCTACAATAAAACATGCCACACTACAAACTTCACATGAGCAAAGAAGTCACAACAGGCCTCACGTAACAACACACGGGCAAAATTAGCAGCTGACATTTCCCCTCCTGCCCCTGCTTAAAAGCACAGCAGCAAGTGCAGAGGCAATTCACCAAGAGGTGCAGCCACACAAACCATTTAGGTCCAGATCCAACTCACAAACAACTGGTGGAAGGATTCTGCTTAAAACCCTACGGCCACAGCCAGGACAAAGAGCCATCGTGTCCTGCAGCCCTGGGAAGCTGAGCTACAGCTGCCAAGAGCGTTCCCAGCTCCGACTCGTGCTTTGGGTCGCGCTCCTTTTCCAGAGACCCTTTATCACCCAGAGCGGCTGCTCTTCCTCCCGAGCCACGGCTGGTTTCCTTGCAAAAGCCTTAAGTGAGCTTGAAGCACAGAAAGACAGGCTGTTACCTGGGGAGGTGATGTGTATTTCCTGTTCTGCGGCGTCCACATCCTGTGCAAAGAATCTAGGGAATTCTCGGAGAGCTGGTGGGACTTTCGGCCCGCGTGACGGCCTTTCAGCTCCACATCCTCGTACGGGTTTTCCTTGGGTGACTCGCCTTCACGTTTGGGTTGGGTTTTTTTAAGGAAAGAAAAACAGACAGGAATGTAAAATTAGAAAAAAAAAAAATCGAAAAAAAAAAATCATGTGAACCAAGCGAAAGGCTTTTAGAAAAGCTCCTCAGCTTTCAGCATGACTCATCCCTCTCGCTGCAGCTGGAAGTATTTGGAAGAGAACTTGGCTATGGGGCCGACAAGTTTCTTTGGATTTTTTTTTCACTGCTTTTTTCTCTGTTGGCTTTTTTTTTTTTTTAAATGCGAAGATTTCACAAGACGTGCTTCTGAGCATCTGCAGCTGTGGAAAATTTATTGATACATAAAAGCTAAGGCACTGAACTACTTTAAAGTGCATCAGTAGATTTTATAAATCTGTAACAGCCACTCATAGGGTGAAATGAAGACCAATAAATAACCATTCTCAACATACCACCCTTACACACAATAAGACAGCTCTTATTTGATGCTACCTTCATTTTTCTCTTCTCCTGAGGGAAGGCAAAGAACAAATAAACACTCCAGCTCAGCAGTGCCAAGAGAAAAGACTGAAAACGTAAAAGGGGAAGAATTTCTGTCTAAGCCATAATGTATCTTCAAAGTTTTCTTTAAAAAACATATGTTTTCAAATTAGGCAGCTATTCATTTCAAATTATGTAAAATTCCTATCTCCTGGAAAGAAAGTCATCCTGCTAGTAATGTATAGAGGCTTGAACAATTAATCACTAAATATGACATAAATGAAAAATACATCAAAAAGCAGACTGCAATCTTTGATTTTTTTTTTAGCATTTGAAGATCAGAATCAAAATTTACAGTCCGGATTTAAGTGAGATCCAATTCCCACCACCTTCTCACAACTCCTGAACTTAGCAAACCTTTCACTGACCTAAGAAGCATGAAGATGAATGGGTGCCATCAATAAAATTAACATTTTGTATCCATTTTTCAGACACTCAATCAACAATTGATTTAGAACTTCAGGTTTATCAAAGGGTCCTTCCAGTTTTCCAATCTTCTTAAACAGAAAATCATCTCCAGAAAAGAGGGATCTACTCAAATTCAAGAGTTGAATTTACAGAAACTTGAAATGTGCAGGAAGTTCAAAGCTTCTAAACCAACTTGCCTTTGGTTTTATATCTAAAGATAACTCTTTATATTATTATATACTAAAACTCCATGGTTTTAATACAATATACACTGAAATACAAGCTATTTAATATAAGAAATTCAGATTGTACTACATGCTGCGTTAATTAAGAATTGAGGAAGAAAGCTGCAGCATGGTTTATTATTCCCACTGTTACAGAAAACAGTCACAGCCTTTAAAGGGATGGCAGCTGAGTCATAGGTGTTTTCAGTGAGAGCAAAGCCTGGGTTAACACTCAGCCCGTGTGACTGCCAGCTATTTTGTTCTAGACAGAATATTACATTTCCTTACTGCACAAAAGAAAATAAAAGCAGTTTCTGCTTTCTACTTTACTGTTGATCCTGGAAGCATGAGATGCTTGATTCATCAAATACCACTGCAAGAACTTTTGCTGAACAAGTTCACGTATTAACAATACAAGTAAAAATACAGTTTTGCTTCTGAAGTACATAATAATAAGATTTCTAGTCAAATATAAGCACAAGAGTGAATGTTTTATCTTTGTTTTCATTAGAAGCCTGAAACATTGCTGCTCTTGAAGAATGTTGAAGTGGCAATCACAGCTTATTATTTCATCCAGGGGGAATCTGATTCCAGAGACTGCACTATCATTGTAGCCAATTCACGTGCCACATGGAAAGCACCATTTCAGGTGCATGGGGCACATGAAGGAAAAACTTCTGATGAATGCAACAAACAGCATAAATCTTGAGCAACAAATATTACTTTTAAAAAAATGTAAAGCTACAAATGTCCTAGGAGGGCTATGGAATTGATTCATTCCTATTGTGGGAAGAAAAATAGATATTGCACATTGATTCTGTTATTTGTAAACTCTAGAGCTCTAGATACCATAATCATAACAGTGATAAATAGTCAAATTTGCAAAATGCTGTTACTCACAGCTAATTGGGCTGTACTAGCATAATAAAATCTCCTGTAAGTCCAAATCAAGTATAGGTCAAGCAAACATTTTGGAATGGATTAACAGATTTCAAAATACCGAGCTACATGAGACAGTGCTCAAACATGCACTTCCTGGTGAAAACAAATATTATTGTACTAGTCTGCAGAGTATCCAAACTTCTGAGAAGAAAGAAGCCCATCACTGAAAAGAAAGCTTTTTTACAATGTAAAGCACTAATAAAATTTTAGGGGGATTCTCTTTCCAAGACACAATGTAAAACAGAATTGCTTGAACCCAGTGAAACCCAACATAACTAATGCTGACTGGAAATATGAAGTATAGAAATGGGCCCAGAGCAGTCTTGGATGAGAGAAGAGGGAGGAGCAAGGAACCATAAGCAGAGGCTGCTTCTCTGACTCAGATTCTCTACCAAAAGAAAGCTTGGGCCAAATTCCTCTTCAGTGTAATGTGAAGGTCAGAGAAAACACCAAAGGGATTTTAACTCTTTCCCCTGGAGCTGTGAGAGCTTCTTCAGCAGCTGGCTTACTGTTCAAGAAGTCTTGTTTCTATTCTTTTTCTCATTTGCTTAAAAACCAAATTATTTCGGGGTGTTTGTGCATTTTTTTCACTTTGAAATAATGCCTTGAGACCAAATACAGCTCTCCATTTTTTTTTTCCACCTTTTTTTTTTTTAAAGAAAAAACTCCTTCCACACTAGTTCTCTGATAACAAAATAGCCCGATCAATCAGAAACAACTTGGGTTTGCTGATTTGACATTTTAATGAAGTATTTGATTCAAGCAGTGAACTAAAAGAGATAGTTTATTTGTCTATGTCTTCTGCTTTGATGTCTGCATTTCTCCTCAACACCACCACTTCTCTAGTCCCAGAACCCAGGCAGGGAATGTTTGCAAGCTGCAGGGCTTTGGCATTCATTTGGATTTGCTGCCAAAGGAAAACATATTTACCATGAAAGAGCAAGGAAACATCTTTGTTCCTGCCATATGGATGTCTCTATTGGAAGCCAAAAGGAGAAACCTTATGCAGTATAGAGGCCAGACTATTCTTAATGAGGCTGATCCAACAGCCACACATGACAACAGCAGATTATCACTGACTTCAAAGGAAGCTGAATCAGATCCCCAGAATGCATACAGTCACTAACAGTAAGTCTGGAAAATACTGTCTCTAATCACCATCCCTACTCCCAGATCAATTCCTTCTAGTATAAGCATTTTTTTTTTCAAGTTTCCCATTCTCTCAAATTCTACGTACCAAACTGCTGAGTTAACATGGGGCATTTATCTACATGACATTTATCTTCAGAAGGTCTCACAGACAATTTAATGAGTGCTCCATCGTGGAAAGAAAAGAAAGAAAAAGAAGGGGGGAAAAGAAAAGGCAAAATAACCACTGATATTAAAAAAAGTCCTGAGGAATGCAGTGCCTTGAGCTTAAGCATCAATGAATTTCCTCCAGGGGTTGCAGTTCCTCACTCTGTCAGCCCCGCTGAGTCCTGAGGCAGCACACAATGTTCCTCTGCTCAGCCTCTCACACGTGGCAAATGGGAATCAGAGGCAGATTCAGCAAGCGTGTCTCATGCTGAGAAAGGAGTGAAAAATAAAGCTGAGGGGGAAGAAAAAAAAACAGCAGGCAGACACTTCTCTATAAATGGCAGAAAGCAGGGAAACGCATCATGTCTTTCTAGATGGGAGAAACAATTATCAGAGGAATTAAGTGATTCACTGAGTGCTGAGTATAACTCCAGCCTTTTGCACTGCTAGGAGGTGAGAAGCGGCAAACAGCAGGTGGACAGCAAGGGAGAGGGCTTTTGTTTTAACTTGGGTGCCTAAACTGGGAGCCGGCACTCACAGAGGAGATACTGAATCCAGAGGGTGATGCCTAGTGCCCAAGCTAAGAGCCTACCAACCTTTCCTTCTGGCAACAGACAAAGCCCAAGCCCCTGAGTTGTGTGGCCAAATTAGACAGAGCTATCACCTCACAAATAACAAAATGTGTATTTCCTGCATAATAGAGCATATGCAGAAAATATGCAGAAAATTAATGATTTTACATTATAATAAACTGGGAGATGAAAGCTTCAGCTGACATTGGAGGAGAGAACTGGGGAAAAGCAGCACATACTGCTCCAGAGGCAAGGGGCTGGAAATGGTGACAATAAATGGGCAGGAGGAGAGGCCCAGAAAAGCAGAATCAGGGCTGAGTAACAGACAAGTAGAAATATCCAAATGAGCAGTCTGTAAGAACTTCTGATGCTTGTGGCAACCTTTCACATTGTTTCTGTAACAACAGACAAAAGATGTCACATCAACCCCTTTCCACACACAATCCCTCTGATGGCATCTACAAATCTTTGAACTACCTTTCCTGCCCTCTGCCCTTGACCTCCTTTCAGTTGTGCACAAAGCCCAACCCATCCAGATCATGCACATTTTGTGCACACAAAGTCTTGCAGAAGGTTAAGATAAAATACCGCCAGGCAAGGAAGAAACAAGCAGAGAGGGGTGGTTGGGGAATTCTGCTTTTGGTGTCATTGAAGAGGAAGGAATGAGTGAACCTCTGAGTGCAAGCACTGTGTGAGGCAACAGCACTATGCAAACTTACAGCCCTCTGGCATCTCTGAGCACTAAGTCCAAAGAACTGCCCAGTGCTGAGAATCCAGTTGTGCCCACTGCAATGTGCGTGCATTGCTCCTTCATTTTAGTCATTTAATTACACAAACGCAGATTCACACCATCAGTGCTGGAAGGAAACTGAGCCACTGGGATGTTTATGAGCATGTTCAGATCAAATGGATGAAAACCACAAAATCTCCACACTCTCATAAAGTATCCGAGCTTAGTTCTGTAGGACATAGATGAGCTCTTTCAACATCAGAGAAGCTGCAATTGTGCATGTCAGCTGAGGAATTTACCCAAGGAATCTGCAGAAAGAGGGACTATTTCCATATCATATTACAGCTAAAACACATTATAGCTGCTTTGAAAAGCTATTGCTGAACAGCACTAAGTTACAAGCCATGTAACTTCTTATAGTCCTATCACCCAGTGTATCAGCTCAGTACCAGGATCTCAGAAAAGCAGTAGAGCATCAGCAACATGCAGAGTAACAAGTCTAAAATGCAATCTACTTTTTGAGCCCTGGTCCATGGATTTTGTAGGCAACAGCCTGTGCTTTCTGAACTTCTCCAGTTCTGCTTTGGCTTGCAATAAGCAGAAAAAACACTGCAGATACTGTCAGCTCCCTGCTATCTCTGCAAGGACTGCAGGACCTTAGGACTGTAATCATAATGAAGCAGAGGGGAAAAGAATTAGCATGGCTGATGAATGAATAAGAAATTTCACCCCCATAAATCACCCTTTTACCACTCAGTCCAAAATCATGTGCACAAAAACATCTGATTAGCAACTGTTAACACAGTACAGCATCAGCATGCCTAAACTTCAGAGGGTTAACCCTGCTGACTTCAAGAGCCTCTGAATTTAAAGTAGGATTTGGGAGAACAGTCTCATGGTTATTTTCCTCTGTTTCACTAGCCTGCAGCATTGACTAGAAAACCAGGCAACAAAGCCAACAGATACTGCCAACTAGAAAACCAGGCAATACAGCTGACAGAGACTCTCACAAGAAGCTGTAGTGGATGGTAGAGTGATGAGACAGACTCCACAGAGAAAACTGAGATCTAAATAGAGCATGAGATGATTATTAAAAATAACTGGAATCCATGTATCCCAGTGTAACAACAAAGCAGCAGGCTGATTGTCAACAGGATCAGCTAAAGTATTTGGCTTTTCTTTGACAGGCCCGTATGGATACTGTTTGATTTAATATGCTCTGGCTGCCATTCCCCTATGGTGTCTATTATTAAATTTGCCACTATCACACTTTCTAAAATATTATGTGCTTTTTAGACTCTGACAGGCAAACTGCGGGTGCAGAAGAAGACAGGAATAGACAATTCCCTGATCACTGCCTGTACCATCATTTTGCATCAATCCCAGCTCTGTCTTTGACTAGCAGCTATCCAGAGATCTACTGGAAAGGGTCTGACTGAAAACTCAAAATGTTTTCACAGAAGCAACTAGCACAACGCTGCTGGCAGAGTTGCAATCTCTCCCAAGTTTTCTTCAGCTTCACAGCAGCTCAGCAATTTCAGTTTCTTCTCAATTTCTATAATCATTTTGATGTGAGATGTTAATATGACGGAGTATAATGTGCTACAAAAGCATGACAGGTGATAATGTGGCATGTGAAGATGAGATTTTACTTGAAAAAACAGCTGTCTTTCTAACATTTTCCCACATTTACTGGAAGAACTTTGCAAATGTTCTAATTTGAATGCAATGTCAAGCTGGAACCTCTTCCAACTGGACCTCAGTGATCATTTCTGCAGCTCTTGTCACACAGCATGAAGGATTCAGTAGAACAGTTCAAGTCATCCCATTTTGTTACATGACATTCACTATGACAAATTTACATACGAACTCAAAACAACTAAGTGGTTTAGGAGAGACAAGGTGCCTTACCACCAGAGATAAAGGGAGTGACATGCTGTTCTGGACTCCACAGGGAAGGTTAAGCCACTGACATTCCCTCCACACTCAGGATCTTGCTTGTAGGTCCACATCTGCCTATTCTAACTGCTCAGGTACCCACCTGGGTTAGGCTGTCTAACACTCCACTTAATAATGCTGGTTTGAGACATATTGCTCTATCTCCTATGAGTTCTGACACACTGGAAATTGCTCAGAGACCCAGACTCCTCTGTTCTCATCTCTCTGGAAGAGATTGTATTTGTCCATGTACAACAAAAACGTGACCCTCAGTAATTTCAAGAAGAAATGGCTACACCAAGAGAAGGACATTTTGCTTCCTGAGTACCTGAAAACTGTACAGAAGATATATATGATTTTGTGAAGAATACATGATATTACTCAAAACCAAAACAAACCAAAAAAGTGAACAAACAAAATACTCCCAAACATTTCTAGGCCTACTACCAACCTACTACAACCTGTCCTATTTTAGTGCAGAAGTAAACAAGGAGATGATTCTCCCAAACTGAATTGGTACTCAGACTGAGATGGAAACAGTTAACCAATTGTGTATAACTACACTTTTCCAGTTTTCAGTCACCTTTGGTGTCAATTGCAACAAGATTCAATTATACTAAATGCTCCTCAGAAACACAATGATTAAGTTGCTATCGTCAGTCTACCTTCTCTTAAGGTACAAAAAATATGATTCTAGAGAAATGTCCAGCTATTGAAAGGGCTCAAAATCTCCTAACCATGACACAGGTCCAGAGAGGAGAAACCTGCATAAGAACCCCTTCCCAAGAGGACCAGCTTCTCCCAGGACACTCCCAAAGAGAAGCCACCAGCAAGATCCCATTCAGAAATTCATCCTGCTTTTAGAGATTCCATGGCAATGTTTTTGAGGCATTGCTTTACTTTCTAGACTGCTTCAGTTCTAGCTGCCAAAGCAGACACTGTAGCTGTCAGCAGATGTTTCTCCTTCAGCTGTCTCAGTTCTTCTGTTTGCCTCCTTTTCTCACTTGCCCCCCTCCAGAGAGATTCCCTATGCAATTTAACTTTTGTGTAAAGTCAATCTGAAACAATCTGGCTCAGCTCAATGAGAGCTTCACAGACTCCTGAAGAGTGTTCTGACTGGCATCATCAAATATTTCTCAACAGACATAAATACAGCCCAAGATGGGCCTGAGCCCAAGCTCTGCCTCGTACATTTATTTCTGAGCTGGCAAGAAGTCTGTATCCCTATCAAGAGTGTGTGACTGGTCAATGGACCACAGGAAAAGCTGTGGTGTGGAGATAGGGAGAAATGAGAAGATGGAACTGAGTTCCAAGGCAAGCTTTCAAGCTGGTTTCTACCACCACAGACAATGTAAAAACACCAGATCCAAAGGACTGAGTCCTTTCAGAATTCAGCTGTTGAATCCCAGCTTTAAAATCAAAACTTTTCAACTTTTATCTTTGCATAATAACCACATCATTGCCCAGAAGAAAGATTTTTTCACAGCAATTTGTGCCAGTTGCCTGAACCATATGCTTTTGACTATCCTTCTCTTGCCCAGGGTATCTGTGTCTGGATCAGCCAATCCATCTGCCCAAGTTCACATTCCAGCTGCTCAGGTCGCCTTGAGAAGAACATTTCCCCAGACAGCAGGTCTTTGATGGACTCCATCCTCCCCAGTATATCCTACAATGTCAGCTGGAAACG
Organism: Campylorhamphus procurvoides; assembly: GCA_013396655.1. Classification (NCBI taxonomy): domain Eukaryota; kingdom Metazoa; phylum Chordata; class Aves; order Passeriformes; family Dendrocolaptidae; genus Campylorhamphus; species Campylorhamphus procurvoides. The sequence continues at coordinate 912,104 of WBMV01003337.1, forward strand.
CACCTGCATTAAATGAACAAAGGAGCCCCAGGCTGCTGACTGTATCAACTGCAAGGTTAAAGCAGAGTCACACGGTCTAGTGGTCCACACATCACTGGGACCTGCCAACGAGCAGCTCCAGAAAGTTTTGGCACCGACACCTACCATGCCTTTGGCACACCACCTAAAGAGCACTCAAAAGAGCTCCTGGGACTATAAAAGAGGTTAATATATTAAGGTTGTCTTTCATGTCAGTTAACAGAGTTATAAGAGCTTTTTTTGACCATTGCAATTTAGTGAGCAGGCACCAGTCTTCCATGTGAGCCAGTGAGAATGGAAAGCTTACTGGGGCAAGGTTTCTCTGCATTATACGTATCTTAACTAAACTCATTGTTACACAAACTTATTCTTATTGCACCTACATTCACCAGAAGACAAATAGGCTGATACTCATAGATCTGGGCTATGTTCTGAATAGTCCATCTATGACTTCAAAAACAGTAGAGAGGCAAGAAACTCTGTTAGACACACATCTTTGGGGAGGAAAAGCATTTTAATCACTTTCAGTCTTCTGGGGAAAAAAGTGTGTTAAATGAGGGCCAGGCAGCTATAAAAGCAAATGGCTCGTGCTTGGACAGGGCAAATGGAACTGTGTGACATTAAACATTTTCAATCTATGATGCAACGCAAAGAGCCCAGTTGAGCAGTGGGTTCCCTACACATCTCCATAGTGTCCTCTTGGAAGAAATCTCCACCTCTCCTACTGTGTCCAGCACTGTGAGGAGTTGGAGAGTAAGAAGGCTTGCCTTTTCAAAGATTTCATCCACTACATTTGATTTCTAAATTGAGTGCAATTTTCCTCACAAACTATAATTTATCTAGTTTTACTAGACTTTCTGAAATTCAATTTCATATTATGCCCTTAATCTTGATTTCACTTTATTCATGCAACTTTTTTTTCATAACCATCATAACACGTGCTTTCTTCTAGATGTCAGGTGAAAAATGGCTCAGAGACACAAGACCTTAAATAACAGTATTAAACATCTCAACTGCATTTAGGAGAACAGACTGGAAAACTGAAACCATATGGTACATATGACAGGAAATGCTGTTGTCCACAAACACAGCAGAAGCAACCATCTCAGACATCTCTTAATACTGTGACAGTTTCTTGAATACACACAAAGCCAAGCATGGTTTCCCCAACCGGATTCATAAAGCCACATCAATTTTGGTCTGATTAAAGGCTCATTCAAAACCACAAGAAGCAAAACAATGTTAAGTTTACTATGACTGCCACATTCCTGTGAGTGCTAGTACAGAAGATGAATGAAGTCCACATGGTTCCTTCCACATGGAATACAGCTCCGATTTATATTAGGAACGTGCACCCCTTTATAAAACTACTGCTTGATTAATGCAGAATGGATCATTATATTCCCATCCAATACCTGTCTTAAGCTTAACACGCAGGTATTTCATCTATTAAAGTCCACAAAAATACTACAAAAGTAAAGAACGTATCTGTTTCATGATGTCACTGGATCTCAAAGCACAATCATTTTTGGTTTGGTTTCAATACACCTTAAAATTTTTGTTTGTTTGTTTGGGTTTTTGGGGTGGTTTTTCTGGTTTTTTGGGGTTTTTTTTGGGTTTTTTTGTTTGGTTTTTTTTTTGGTAAGTTAGCTCTCAAAATATGATAAATTGGCCACAGCAATTCATTGTTGTCCTGGTCATCAAAGAGGAAAACTGTGCAAGGGCATGCATTACATGAGGAGGCCAGGTAGTAACCAAAAAAACCAATTACTCCAGTCCTAGCAATTGTGTATGTAGAAGCTGCACTAGTCTGAGTTAAAGCACTCAGTACCCCACACAGAGTAACTAGTAGATATCTAATATGACACATGCTTTTCAGAAGGTACCCTCAAATAGATAATTCACAGCTTACCCACAGCTCTCCTCTGCTTCCCAATCAGGAAGAGATGTCCCACTGAGGGACACCAGACAAGGGGACACAGTGACAGACAGGAGAGCTGGGCTTCTGTGCTGTGGGACATCAGCAAACTGAAGGAATAGCTCAGCAGGAACTTCTGGAGGTTTAGGGAAGACAAATCTAGTCCCACACAGGGGTAAGACTAACCTTGCAACCAATGCATGCCAGGGCAAGGAAGGCCAACCTTGGTCTGTACCAGCAAATCATGGAAAGTGGTAATTCCCCTCTATTTGGCCCTTGCAAAGTCACACTGGGAGTATTCACAGTACCAAAGAGACAGACCGGAGACAGGCTAGGGCAAGGCTACTAAGATGGTTGGGAGCTGGAGTGCACAACATGAAAGAGAAGAGGCTGAGAGAATGCGGACTGTTTAGCCTAGAAAAGTCTGGGGGTAACCCATCTGCTGTCTTCCACTACCTGGAATGGAAAAGGTGGCACCAGACACTTCTTGTAGGTCAAAGGACGAAGGACAACAGTGACAAATAGTGACAAAGAGAATTCAGACTGGATAGAAAGAAAAATTTCTTCACAGTGGAGGGTAAGAAGTGGAGCAGGCTGCACAGGAAGGCAGCAAAGCCATCCTCCTACGGTATCTGGAAAACTCAACCAGATGTTGTCCTAAGCAACCTGATCTAATGCTGAAACTAAGCCTGCTTTGAGCAGAGATTGGACCAGCTAACTCCAGAGTCCCTTCAAACCTGAATTTTACGATTCTGTCTCACAGTGCTTAGAACATTACTCAAGATTCACAAATTTCTTTTCTTCTATTTTAGCATTTACTAGCATTACAAATTTTAATTCTAAGGGAAATGACCCACTTTATTAAGTTTATTACTACAGCAACAATGTTTTAACTACCTACAAGCTTTTAGGGAGACAGGAGATTCAACAAGGTATAGAAAACAGACCCACCATCACCTCTAGAGCAACTTTTTGCAAAGAAAACCCAAAGCACAGTGACAAGTCCTCTGTAGCTTTGAAGCAGATGTAGATCTATAAAATAAACTCACTCTTACAGACACCTGGTTTGCGTGAGTACAAAAGTGCTACTTAGAGACTGGGGTCTAGCACTACTGGTATAAATTACGCAGATGAAATACACAAAACTACGATAGTTTCTTTAAAGCTGGAGATCAAACCACTTTGGCTTGTCTTTAATCATGCTTGACAGTTTATAAGAATTATACTGATTTGGTATTCCCCCTGCACTGCCCGTATTGAATGAAGTGCTTGGAAAGAGGTTGTTAAAAAGCAGTACAAAACAATGAAGTTCTGTGTTTGTCCACAGATCTGAAATTTTGCATTCTCTTCCCACAGCCCTGCCAAAATGCCCAAATTACAGTCTGCAGGGAGCTGCTTTACAGTTCCCATGAGCTGGAAGACCCCATTATGATTTTGTTTTACTGAACCCAAGATTTTTTCTCATTTGAAGAAAGCTTCTTACCACTCTTGCACTTTTTATTTTGATATTTAACAAACCAGAGCAACGAAAAGAAGCGTTACCACCTAACATCTGGCAGCACATTGACAAATCCTGAGAAAAATATGAGTACTGTAACTAAGGCACAGTACACTTTCAAGTGTGAATTTTGTGGTGGTCTGTCATGGAAAAAGCTGATGATCATATAGAGATGCTCTCCACAGAGAAAAACTTTTCAGTATCTAGAAAGCTCTTATTTTTACTAACAGACACTGAGGAGGCCAATTTTCTTCTGTTCTGAAAGCATTTCTTTGAATGGCATAGAGGAAGAATACAGCTGAAAATGGAAAGAGTAGATTCCTGTTTTCACTGAAGCTGACAAGCCAGAGACAGAATTTGTGTACGGCAAAGAGCCTCAGGCTGCAATTTCTGGCCACTGTTCCTCCCTGTATCAACTGATATGACCAAGAAGAGTTTTGTTCTATTATCTTTGTTTGCCCTTCAAACATTTGCAAGCACTACTAGAGCGACTTTTTACCAGACTAAACAAGCCCAGCTTGTCAGTGTCTCTTCAGAGGACATGTGCTCTAGGGTCCCTGACTATCTTGGTAGCCCTCCAGTTTTGTGTATATAAAGATTCATTGTTCAAAATAAAATGAAGTCCCCTTTGTATCTGCTGTAATAACATAACACTGAAAGAGTTAAAAACAATGTGGATATTCATCACTTGTGTGGAAAAGCTGTGCTCTGAAGGGCTGCCCAATTTTCAGTAATTATAACAACTTTTTTTGATGTTAAAAGAATGTATGCATAGGCCATACATTTCCTTCTAAGACCAAAAGAAACATGTTTTTCTTATGAAGCTTAATCAAAACAATATTTTTTATTGTGCATTCCTGATGGTTGTACAGCTAAAGGAAATTAATTCTTCTTTAACCAGCAGCTGGGACTTAGGAAAGACCAGGAACAGTGCTACAAACAACTGCTTTGGGGCAGTCCACACCGGAGTCCTGAAAAGCTCAGGCTGACCACGCAAGGTCTCTGAGGTTAATCTTGCTATTGGATAGCTCTGTAAACACTGTCTCAAGTTCAGTTCTTTGCATTTTTACACCACTCAAGGCTTCATGCCAAGGCCTTGATAAAAAGAATTACTTGGTTCTTGAAAAGCATTGGCAAAAAATGCTGACCGAATGGTCTGCTTCCAATAGTACCCAATGAAAGCTAAAAGAATTGAGACTTCCTGCATGCAGAACGAGAGCTACATTTGCACCAAAGGATCAAACTCATTTACCCACCCTTTAATCTCTCTTCACTGACAGCACTGAATGCTCCTGCACAGGGCATGTGTTCAACAATACACGGCCAGCCCACAACCACTCAACATCCTGCTGGGAGCCCGTGTACTGCAGCAGCTTCTTACCTACAATGTCTTCATAGGCATTTTCTTCTAAAGTGCTCTTGGATCCAAACTTATGCTGGCTCTCAGTCCCATTTTCAGTCGGGGAGGAAGGGTACAGGGATTGCAGGCTTGAGGCATCCTCAAACTCAAAGGATTTTCTGGAGTTTAAAACAATAAGTAATTAGTAAATATAATAGAAAATTATTCAAACATTTAGATGAGTGTTTGCTAAAAAATATACATAAAATGGACAACAACAACAACAAAAAATCACATATCATGCTTTAAGGACTAACTTTTAGAGCTCACAACAGCCTCTAGTAAAGCCAATCATGGCACTTTTATGAGGTTGAAAGTATTGTTATCCCCATCCCCATTATGCAGACAGGGAGAAAATACCAAGAAGGTATGTGATATTTCTCAAAGTTCACAGAGTAAGTTAGCAGTACAGTCCTCAGATTAGAAATTGCTTTGCTCTTGCCAAGGTCTCCAGAAGCATGTGGCCCTCTCTCCTTAAGAAAGACATATTTCTGAAAAATGTTCCTCCACTGGTTGTTCTGGGAGATGTAGCCCTTAGTTTAACACTGCCCACATGTCCTGAACCTCCAGATATGCTCCTGCACAGAGGTCAGTGTGCAAATGCCAAAGGCAGACTCGTGTGAAAGTCACCCATTTCCCTTGCACAGCCTGTGCCAAGCGCTGGCAGCAAAGGACAAAGCACTGAGGAAATTAATGCGCTCTGGGGTGAATTCAGGCTGATGGCTCAGGGCCTGAAGGCTTGGCCTTTCTGGCAGGAACGTGAGGACCAGCTGGGTCAGATGAACCATATAATGTATCTCCCACCTGGGTACTTGAAGGGGGGGTGATTCACCACCTCCCACCCACACCTGCCCTGATGCTGCTGAGCAGTTCAAGAGGAAGAAGAGCATGAGTCCTCTCCACTCTCCAGTTTACCCAGCACTTGTTCCCTCAGACAGTGTCTATACTGAAGCTGTGGGAGGTCCTTGACTCACAGTGCCAGCTGTACAGGGACTGGCATTCACTGGACTGATTTACTGCTGAGGATGAAACATTAAGAAAAGCGGGCTCAGGTCAGAGCATAAGTTCTGTGGTGCTGGAAGGCTTGCAGAGACTGTGATCATGTCCATACTTCACTCACTGAGACCCAAACTTGATTAACAGTAAGTCATCCTGCTATCAACCCCTATTCTTCTTCTTCCCAGCTGGAGCGAAGCATGTTACAGCATATCCACACCGCAGTGACAGTCTCATGGGATGTTCTTCAGCCTGTGAATTGGCTCTCACATCCCTACAGGTTATCCCTACAGTGATAGCATACAGACACCGCATTTCCTATTTGTCTGCTGGCGCAGACTTACAGACTGGATCAAGTTTAGGAGCCTCCTCTCTCCTTCCTCTAATCTTCAGAATATCCAGGTCGAAGTAACATACATCAGGATTGTGGCAGAAACATCTGTGCCTTTCAGATCCAGACATCTACTCCTCCACACCTACTCACAGTTATAAGGGAAATTTGCACACTGAAGACATACCTCTGCATGAAATGAGATTTTTTAAATAGTTTAACATCCAACTCCTATAAATTTCAAGGCAACACTGTGATGTGGTGATGCTGTAGAGGATCACAGGAATGGTTTTATGGACTGACAGTCAGCTGTGGTCAGTGTCCCAAACCTATTCTGTGACATTCCTCTTCTGTGCTGTGTGTGTCAGAGGATCTGCAACTGCTAGGGAACATCCAGCTCACATCCATGTGAAGTGTTAAAGCTACTGTGGGCATCAGATCCTCTGAATACAGACTGTCTCCATGCTAGCAGACAAACATAAGAGACCTTCCTTCATTTCACTAGAATGTTGAGTTAGCCACTACAAATAAAATCAGAGGTTTCAATCAAAATATTAGAAGAATAAATACCCATAGTCCATTCTCATGACATTCCAGTGGGTGCAAAACGTGTATATTCAACCTGAAACACACAGCTACAAGCTGTAGACACAAGGAATTATGTCTGTTCTCAAAATGAAAACAGTTTAGAGATTTCAATAATTACTATTAGCCAAATACTGTAATTTTTAGATGACTTGTATGGTCTTAAGTTCTTTGTAAATCCTGGAGTTCTCCTTTCTGTAACTAAAGGAAGGTCAGCAGTAAAGACAGTAAGGTTAAGATTTTATAAAGGATTTCCACCAGCATTGAAGACAGCCAGCAAACCTGAGATGTTTGGGAGATTGTTTTAAAGTTATTTAGATCATGAATAATCAGAGCTGAGTCCAGAGCAATCACTAATCTACAGCAGGGTAAAGCTGTTACAAAGAAATGTATACCTACCCTATAAAACATCAAACTGATTTGCAAGGATCATCAGGTACACAGGATAACATTGTAAATCCTACAATTTATACTCTGCCAATCACAATTTAAACTGATAAGTAATGCTTTTCTTTTCAGTCCGTATCTCCTATCCCTACCCAGGCCTGAAGGTCCTTTGCTGAACTGTGCTATTGTCGAACTGTGCTATGACAGGAGACTGAACCTGCCAAACATCAGGCGCCTCTCCTTAAAAGAAGCTTCAAAACTTCATCTCAAAAAAATCATTGTGAGAAAATACTGTGGTTCTTAGATGACTCGCCCTTAATTTCCCAATAAGGGCTATCAGTTATACCAGAAGATTTAAAAATTATTTTTTATCTTCTGTACTTTGCAAATACTGTGACGAACAAGATGAGGTAAGCTTTGCTTTGCAAATTCTTGTTAAAAACTAAATTTACTTCCTCTGAAATTATTGCCAGAACTCAAAGATAAGCACAGCTAATCAGTTTGACTTTCAACATCCCCCCACCCCGCTTTTCTCAGGGAAACAACACATCTCAGCAGAGCTGTTGGATTCATTTCAAAAGCAGGCGTGTCTTAAAAGAGCAGAGCAGAATCCAAAGGTTCCTCTTTTCCTTTTCCTACCCCAGCATACTTCAGGTCAGGTTGCGCTGACATAAACTTTTCATTCATTGCACCAACATCAAGCACCAGAGACTGAACTGACAGTGTGCGTCTGAGATGCTGTTCAGCAGTTACCTGCTAATCTCATCCCTAAATATCAAGGGGGTGTCTCTGTCATACACATGCACAGATATGTAAACTTGTTAAAAATGCTGTACTATGAATGCTTAGCAACAACTATGCCTACAAGGTGCTATGTGGTGCACAGAATGGGTTTTACCATGTCCAATGGTTACACTCAAGATGAACCATGTGATGAAAACAAGCCAAGCTCCACAGATTGTTGGGGAAATGTAGCTATACACTCTGCCCATCATTAACTTAGGAAGGACATAAAGGTCTTTCTGGGCTCAAACAGTCTTCTCAGCATTAATCCTCTACAGCTGTTGATAGTAACTTAGGATAACATTCCTAGGCTCTGAAATAAATAAAAACACCAGCACTGCATAAAACTGACACAACTGCTGTAGTAATGAACTGTGGAAACAAAACCCCTGCAGGTGCGTTTTGCAGTGAACAGGGAAAAAAGCCTATGACGGATCAGCTTGTATCCCACTACAAGACAATAATGAAATTATGGTCTATTAAAAATCACAATTAAGGGCATTTGTGCCAAAATTAACTAGATGACCTTTAACACACATGACCTCGAGCCTTTTTGAGGGAAAAAGGAATGCAGGTTGCAGAACTCCAAAACTGTAGTCATGTAAAGGTATGGTACCCGTGCATCCCATCTCTGCAGTCCAGCAGAAAAAAACCACTTCTCTTGCACACAACTTCTAGCTTTTCTTATGTCAAAAACATTGCATTAGAAGGAGAATTTAAAACATTGTTATACAAAAACACAGCACATTTATTTATTTACTTGGAGAACTGAGGCACAAGACATTTCCTTGACTTTTACCTATTCTGGGATTTTCTGTGGAAGCGCGACTCTTTCTTCTGCCTTCTGGTCACGGGGGGTGCAGGAGTGGACGGGAGGGGAGGAGGAGCAGAAGGTGTGGGAGACGGAGGTAGGCCATTGCTTGGTTTATTTTTGTGGGTTTTGTCTGCTTCATATTCAAAGGTGCGTTTGGGCTTGGGGACAGGATTCACTGCGCTGTTGGCCGGGCTTTCAAGGGGCAGTTTCGGTCCAGCTGAGTTCACAGTATCCCCCTGTTTTGTTTTACTGCCTTTCTCAGCCTCAGTAGGTGTTTCTGGTTCACTCCCTGAAATAACACTCCCTCCTTTGCTATCACTTATGGCTTCACTCAGTCCCTCCACAGTACTCAGAGTCACAGCCTTTTTCTTCCCTTTGTCAACACTGTAGCAGCTACTGGGTAACTGGGGGAGCCCTCTGCCAGACTGCTCCTTCAGAGCCTGCTCGATCTTCTGTATTCTATTGAGCACGGCAGAGGACTCTTTCCTCACATGGCCCTTAAGGAAAGTGGCGGAAGGAGGCTCGCTCCTGCCTGGTCTCTTTTCAAACCGATGGCAGGAATCCCTGTCCAGCAGCTCCTCCTCCTCAGTTTCCGGGTAAGAACACTCGGAAAACGTTCGGCTCATTCTTCTGAGCCCTTTGAAATCAAATGTCTTGTCACTGCAGGGAGAGGTCAGCACACTGGGGCAGCTCTCATTGCCTGACCTCTCCCCAGCATCCCTCTTGTCCACACACACACTCGTCCTGGGGGACAGCTCCCGGCGGCATTCCCATTCTGTGATCTTCTGCCTGATGTCCAGCGCCTGGGAGCGGATGTTCACCCTGCTGATGGAGAGGGTCCTCAAGTTGGCAGCAGTGCCCAAGGACAGAGTGCTCCGGGCGAGTGGATGGCTCCCTATTGCTTCCCCATCTTGAGCCTCATTTGGACTCTCCTTTTCATCAACCTTGGACACGGACAGCCTTTTATCCAAAGCACCCACACTGATGGCTTTGAGAGGGTGGCTTGAGGAGTCTGTGTCTGATGGGCTTGTGGAGGTGCTTTGCAGTGTAGATGTGCGGCTGTTCCAGTCCTTGAGGCACTGTCTGGAGTTGGAGACTTTGGTGAGCTGAGAAGAGCGGGAAGAGTCCTCACTGTCACTGAGGGGGTAGGCAGGGCTTCTTCGTGGGGACAGAAGAGGTGGCGGAGTGGCTGACTGACACCTAGAAGCAGAAAGAAAGAAAAAAAAAAACATCAAGTCCTTGGGGAAACTGAGTTCTTTGCCAGATTTCTTCTGGCTTCAGGTCTCCACACTGCAAGATTACTCCAAAGCATCACGAAGACACCAGTGACTATTCAGCCACAGAGACGAGGGCTGAGATTCTCATATTCCCATAGCAAACCATGGCCTTGAAGGCACCCACCACCTCCAGCTGAGCAACCCCTGACCTCACAGACTAAGGAGTCCCTCTTGCCCCACTGCAACAAAACTAGGAAATACTGACCAACAAGGAGCATAGTTTAGTCCCTGGTTACAGTGAGCAAACCGATTCAAAAAGATGTCAGTTTTTAATTCATAATATCCGAAGCAAAGTAGTGCCATGGTCAAACATTGCAGTATTTTAGCCTCAGCATTTCAAATCCCTGATATATAGAGTAAATTAAATAAAATAGCAAAAGACCTGATTTTTCTTTGGTCTGATGCTGTGGCCAACAGATTAAATTCTCCTTATCAAACAGAAATAATTTCTTAGCAAAAGAATATTACAGACTGAGAAAACATATTAATCTGTGCACACTATCTGTTGAAGAATATAAACTGTATAGAAAGATCTCACTGTTACCCTGGAAAAAATCCTTGGAACAAATTCTTGCCGTGGTTCGCAAAATCAGCTATTGTTACTGGGATTTTGGACATTGTTGCAAAGACTTCTAAGAACAAAAGGATGAAATTAAACAATGCATTAATCAGTTGGCTCATCACTGATGAGCCAGTAGTAGGAAAATTAAGCCAAAACTACGTCAAAAAAAGGTGGTTGCTGCACTGCCAAAATCCATACGTACAAGCCATAGCAGAAATAATCACAAATCCTTTAATATTTTGCCCTGGCAAACTTTCTGTTCCAAACAGTACACAAGGAAGAAGAAAGACCCATAAGTAATGCCTTGCATATGCAATTAAGTTGATGTTCTGTGACAACTGTGGACAACAAGCTGGGTTTTTTTATAAACTGTCCTGTACACACAAGATCCAGATGAAAGAACTGTTTGACCAAAAGAAATCACAGGAGCAAATGTCTCCACTACAACAAAGGGAGAGGAGATTCAGAAGATCCCTGCTGCTATATTGTTTTCTTCCCAACAGCCAGCCAATACCTACAGGCAGAGGTGCCAAGTTCTGTGTGTTAATCCAAAAATCCAGAGCACTGTGGTGGTTTCAGAAAAATTTGCTTTGACATAGGAAATATTTTCTTCTCCTTCAAACACAACCCTAAGCCAAATTATTAGATTTCATCCCAGTTTCCTACAGTGGATATTTCACAAGCAAAGCTCAGAAGGATCACAAAAGAAAAAAGTTCTGGTTAGAAAATAGGAATAAAATCATCACAAAAGGGAACTCATCCCTTCTTTTGGAGGCCTGTGACAAGCAAGTCTACTTGCCACAGAAGTTGCACTGCTTGGAGACTTCTGTTTATTCACTGTTTTGAAAAATAAATATGCCTATAGGAAAAGAGAGATCTCACGTCAAAGACAATGGCAAATACTCTTACAACAATTGCCTAAAGCTTCCTCATTTCAGGACAAAAAGGATGCATGTCAGAATATGCTCTTTTCATCCTAGAAGTTAAATTTCCTGCTATTCTATATAGCTGCAGACAGGTATCTTAAGAGATCTCAGAAGATCAAAAGCAGGTGACAGCTGATGAGTGGGTTTGGCTCGCTGTTGCAACACAGAGTTTGTAGTGGATTACCTGGAATTACCTTGGCTGACATACCAAACCTAAATCAGCCTTTGCAGGCTTGATGGGGCACCCTGATTATTCACTATTTCTCTCTGTCTCAGCACAGCCTCCTCAGTTTAATACCATAATCCCAAATTTTTATATTATTCCTAACACTCCTTTTTCTTAGGTCACATTCTGCTATTCTTTTATGTCATGCAACCCCAAAGCTGCACTGACAGTTCTCCCAAGGAAACAGGCATCACCCAGTGGAAGTGTATTTTACATCTAAAGGCTAAAGCCTCAAGTGCAGCCTGAAAAGCTGCATTTTGTCTAAATCCCCTGTCAGGATTCAGCTAGGGGATAAGGACAGAAGAGGCCATGCAAAATGCTTCAGCGTGTTACAGCTTATTTATTAGAGTCTAACCTGTATTGACAACAGGAAGAATAAAATACAAAACAATTGTCAGGAAAACGGGATAGCAGAGGTGAAGGACATGCTGACAATCACAGAATCCTCTTTCTGCCTTTGACTCATTCTACAGAAAATACCACAGGGCATAGTCCTTTATCCCTTTACAATCTAGGAAATATCTCAGTTTTTTCCACTGTCAGGAAAAGGTTTGGTGACTCATCAGGAGAAGAGGAAAAGGGGAAAATCATGATTTGCAAAACCCGCAGAAGTTGCAAAACATTTCTTCTTAAGAGACATGTGCCATTCTTTTAAACCCCAGGTGCCCAGCAAGGTAACTGCAATTAAGGCTTGATCTTGAAACCCCCAAATTCAGTTCCAAAACTCCCCCTCACTTCCACTGGGCAAGCCTGGGGCTGCAGAGCCTCAGGCCTTCTGGAGGTGTGCTCTGTCAAGTACTTGAGATACCACAGTTAAGAAAAAGATTCTGTTTTACATGGCATTACACTGTAAGTCATCCAGAGAGAAGCTTTAGGACTCATTCAACAACAAAGAGCAACAAGGCTTTGTCCATCCTCTAAAGGACATTGACAAGTAACAGAATTAAAGAAAAAAAAAAGTCTAAATGCTGAGCAGTGGATAATAAAATGATTCTTCTCCAAGAAACCTACTGCAGTTAAGAAGACTATTCTCTTGAAGGCACAATAGTTCTATGGATTTTTAAAACCAGTATTACTGGACAGAGATGAATAATTAAGTAACTTGCAACCTTCCATAGAAAGATTGTAAAGCAAAATGCTTTCATTGAAATTTTCTACATACACAATGATACAGTACAGCCCCTTACAAAGAAGATCATTATAGAAACTTTACAAATATTGCGTATAAACTGCATAAATAAAGATTACGGAATCAAGTTTAGCTTTCTTAACAAGTTCACTGGACAACACCTTCATTCTGGGTGATGACATTTCTTTGAGAATATCAGCATTTCACAAAAGACACTGCAATAAGTTGCTCTGATTCCCTCTCTACGGGCACTCTTCCAGCATGCAGCCTTAGGTGAACATCTCGCAAACCACTGGCAGATCAGCAGTGCATTGCAAGTCTCAAAGAGCCAAGCAGCCCACAAGGTCTTCTAAACAGGTCACAAATCCTGAAGCAACCTTCCTGCTGGGACTTGCTGCTGCACAGTGAGAAGAGCAGACAGAACCCAAGAGGTGGTTTCCAGCTCTCTAAACCATGTGATGTGATTTGTTCCCTCAAATCAGCAGAATTACAGTAGGAGAAAACTGATCAGTCATGCTCAGTAGAATTTTGAACTGTAGACACAACTGATCTTTATGTTCTGATTTGGTCTCCTCTCTCCAGTTTCCCTTTTTCTCACCCAAACATAGAAAAAACTTATAATTTACAAAAATTGCAATTCTCCAGGCCTGATCTCAAATAAAGATATGATTTTCATGGACCAATGTATGTATTCATATTGTTTTCTCTAATAAAGCCTAGTGTCAACAGGCATCTCCTTTCATTAGTTCCAGTGAACATGTGTGGGTATCAGTGGAGTTGTATCTCAGCTGAACCAAGAAGAGAACAGAGGCACTTGCTTTGAGATAATTTGCAACCCAGTCATACAAAGCAAAAGATGAAAAAAATATTAATTCCTGCCCTCTTTGTGAGGCCTCTGGTAAGGCTTGAATAATAATCTCTAGTGATACAAAAGGAATGGTTCTTGGTGCCATAAATGCCTGAGTCCTCACTCTATACCTGACCCAAAAGTCAGAAAGTCTCCAATTTTGGACGAGACACCAATCTTCTACCTGCAAAATATGGGTGCTAACACTTTTGGGTGTGTATAGAAGAGGGAGAATTTAATTCCTTGAAACCACTCTGAAAGTGAGCAATACAAAATCAGTACCAAAACAGGAGGCCTGGCCTTTTGATGCAGTTGAGCAAAGGCACAGCTCCTTCCTGCTTCCATTGCTGAACATCAGCTCCAGAAAAGAGGAGAAATGAGTGCAGACAACTCCCACAACCAGATGAGACATCTTTCAAGATGAGGAGACAGCCAGAATGGTGGGTAAAGAGCTGGTTTTATACATCTGTTGGAAATCAGAGTGCAGGTGGATAATAAGAAGGTACATTTATTGAGGAGCTTTGCATTCATGATGAACACACTTTTCACACACTAATAATACTCTTAAGTTGCATTTCAGAGCAGGCATTAAAGGGTGACTGGAGGGTGGTTAAGTGACTTGCCTTGAAAGAGTTACAGAACTCCTAACTCCCACTGCCCTGCTCTGACCTCTGAGCTAAGCAGCTCAGACTCTGCAGTGCTGTTTTAGCTTTCCTGAAGTGTCAGGAGTGACCCCACAGATCATTCTCTCCTGGGGAAAGACAAGTTGGAAGAAGCTGCTCAGTGATCTTCCAGTTTTGCAAATCCCATCTGCTCTGCGTAAACCAACACATACAGAATAATAAGACAGTTTTTGGCTCTCTGATCCAGGGAATTTCCCACTGCAACAGGCTCTTGTGTGGGAGCCCATTTACTGAAAAAAGAGCAAGGAACATGCTGACAAAAAGGTAGTGGGTCTTTCCAGGCTCCTGTTCATGAGATCCTGTCATTTCACAGTGACACTGGAGTTTGGTGAGCTCACACAAACACACACAGCACTGGTTTTATTCCTCGGGACTTTCTCCCTGCTTTAGCTAGGAAAAATAGTGCTTTCTTAGTATTTTATTTTGGGATTTTTTTCTCATGCCTTGTTCTTCTCAGGGCATTGCTGACTTCAGGTAATTGAGAAAGTAACTTCATATTTCTCTGGAAATTTGCAAGAGAGAATTCAAAGAAATATTCAGCTACCAACTTCCAAATTATTTCATACAACACTACAAACTAATAAAATTTTATAAGTAATTATGAACTGCCTTTCTTTAAATAAAGAACCCCTCTCAGGCAAAAGATTACACAAAAAGGATCATTTGAAGCACTAACTGAGATATTCGTCAGTAACACTATTGAAAAGAATGGTAAAGCCGACAACTTTCTGGCATCTTGTTAGTCTTTTTGACTTCTGAGCGAACAAGGTGAATATGTACAAAGATCAGAATGAAAAATTGAAATTATCTTTGTAACTGAGTGTTGAAAAAAACCTAAACCCCTGGGGATTTTACTGTGAGCCAGGTGGGCATATTTATGTCCAGGTCTTCAATCAGAAGATACCTACAACTAGTTGAAGAGCAAGTGAAATATGAAACTTGGAGAACAAGGTCTAACATTGGATTCTTGGATTTTCAAAAGGCTATTTTCTCCCATGCAAGCATAACTTCTCACCACATTAAAAAGCTGTACTTGCATTTTTGTATTCAAACTGAAAATGGATCATATTCTTCCCAATTACTACTCATAATTCAGGATGCCATAACAAAAATGAGGATGAGTATTTTTTGAACAGGGCAGGATGATGCCTACCTAGAAGCAGAGCCTTGTGCTGTCAGACTGCAAGGGACTGGTTGGTCAGCCCAGAAAGGTCCCTTGAGTAAGAGGTAGATCCCACTCCACGCCAGCCACTGTAAGTGCCAATACTGGAATCCATCCTTCCCAGAGCAAGGCAAGGTGAGAGGGAAACATGTAATGGCTCACTGCAGTATTTATTTATATCCCACTCCCACCTGATTTGACAAAAAAGGCAGAGGAGACCAACAGAAGCTCAGACTAGAACTGGTGTTTATGCCCCATTACTTCTGCGACCTGGACAAATGCAGCACTTTTGCAAAGGTTCAGTACCAACTGCTCCTTGTAACGAGTACATTTTCGCACCACCCCAAGGACACTGCTGCCAGGAAATCACCTAGCAAACAAACAGAGAAGCATTCTTCTGCCTCTGTCAGACAAACTTGGGAAAGCTCCCAGCAGGAATCAATACTCTTGCACAAACAGAAACTGAACACACTACTGCAGGACAGCAATCTCCCAGTTGTGCCTCTTTAGGTGCCAGAAGGCAGAGTAATTAAAAACAGACCAAAAAAACCTTAAAGGCTTTGATCAAAGCAATGATGAAGGACACTTTTGCAAGAATTCCCTCTTCCTCTCTATATACAAGAACTAGGAATAAATTTCCCCTATGCTTTCCTTCATACCACTTTGAGAAGTCCACTTTTCAGCTCTCAAACAGGAGCAGTCAGTGGTTTGGTTGCACTTCGAGATGAGTTATGGGACATACTATTGGACAGAGCAGCAAATATGCATCATTATTTGCTTGTGACAATGTGCCATTTCCTTTCACTTCCTCCCCCGAGCTACATTCTCACCGGAGGGGACAGGCAGTAGCAGTGACTGCAGCAAAGACCAGGCATTACTGTAAGGCAGCAACAGCAAAAGCTCGGGGAACAAATGCAGGGAGTCAGACTGGTCTAACTGGGTCAGCAGGTGGTCAGCAGCAGGGTCTAACTTTTTCTTTTTAAATATAAACGAGCATTTTGGCGTGGAAAACTGCCTTGTATATTTTACCAGAGAATATTAATTGAATCTTTCAGTGTAGTAATTGTACCAGGTGCAGAGAAGGACTTTAAAATCCATCTTATTGTTAGTCCTTTTAACTAAGGACAGTGGGAACATTATGACCAGACTAAAAGGACCTCCTGCACTACTGATTTTAAACCCACCTTCGTTTGGTAGTAAACTTCTCTATTACCATATATACTGTACCCTCACAGCACATAGCATTTTAATTTTCTACATAACTCAGGTACATAATTACAGATTATACTTAATCATCTTAAATCTAAATAAGAGTTTACGGTGAGTAAAGGAGGTGAACTTTTCACACTCCATTGCTGGGCACACAGTAGGAACGTGGGTTTTGAGCTGATTCAGCTTGGTAATGAAGCAAGTAGTACAGCTTGTCATATCTTGCCTCTCACTTGGGAAGGAAAATGATGTAAGTGGTCACAGAACAAACCCTCTTCCACCAGACCCTTTTTGATTTTTGAGGTGTCACCAGGAGTATAGCTCAAAATCCCCGAAAATCTACATTCCAGATAACCTCCTCCCATTATTGTTGACTTTGGGATTGTGACAAAAACAAGACAAACTCGTACTTTCTAAACTGAAAAGTGGATTTGCTTTGTAAGACTGTTTGAAATAGACTCACTCTCATAAACATGTGTAGTGATGGAAAAGTCCCAGCACTTAGGGGGAATGAGGCAATAAAATCAAAGTGGATGACAAATCACAAAATGTTTAAAGATAGAACAAAAATAGAAACACCAATTATTTTTCTGTTTGTACTTCTGGAGCTTTTTTCCCCCAAGGGATTTTGATACTTTCCATTTAAATAAAACCCAAAGCCATATCCTAACTAGCTACAAAATGATAGGACATCAGGACTGTGAAACAAAACAAAAAAAAAAGAAGGAAAATAAAAAGATCAAGTTCTATGTGTGGTATTTGACAGTTCCACTTTTTGTGCTCCCACGAAGTACTGAGTCAATGATAACAATTGTGGGATGCATTTGTGGGGGTGCTGTGATGAATTCCTGCCTTTAACATCCCTCTAGGGCTCTGGGTCTTTGCAGTGAGTTCGTGAAGAGAAGTACAGACAATCATCACAGCTGACTGCAGCTGAACTGTGTGTTCGTGGCTCAGAAGCAAAAGGTCTGCTTCACAGCAGTGACATGCAGGAATCATTCTTCCAAAGTAAATTATGTGAAGTGGCAACTCTGCTCTACAACTGCGCAAAAAAAGGGCAGAGAAATCAAAGCTGATGAGTCAGATCCTAAATACTTAGACTGGATCTTTAAAGCAAAGACAGCAAGGCAAATCTGACAATGACAAATGACTGTAAAATAAAATGCGATCAATCAACATGCACCAGGTACATGCCTTTGCCAAGAAGTTTCTAAGGGTGAAGAAGATAACAGGAAATTGTGAAATTATCTAGAGTGAGAGAGCCAGATTCCCTGCCACCCTAGATTTACGGCAATCTTCTGCCCGTTACAAGTCAAGGACAGGATGGTTTTTAAACCATGGTTAAAGTCTTTTTCACCCTCCCTGTTCAGACATAAATGAATACCCAAGGTAAGATGGACAAGCCTGCTCTGTACCTTCCATAGCAGTGATAAAAAGCTGACTGTGGGTAAAAAAATAAAATCAAAAATAGGAATTGAAATATCAGAGTAAGCCATTCTCTCTTTCCCACCAAAGCAGAGTGCACAGGTTTCACAGGACCGTCTCTCATTTTTCTCCCTAAAAAATAGGATTCAAAGTTGAAAAATGTTACTCTTTTCCCATAACATGTTCTGAATAATAGTCTATGCAATAGATATTTCCACTGTTATAGCTCCACTGTGACTTATTTTTATTACGTTATGGAATCTGTTCAGTGCGTTTTACTCCCACCTGATTTCTTAAGATCTTGGGAGTTTTGTTGGAGAGGGAGTGGCAACACAGCAAGTGATGGCATTTTCTTAAACCAGGCAGAATGCACAAACTCTTATTTGTCTATTTAAGAACTGCCAGTCCTTGAAACTCGTTCTTTAGCAGCATGTCTAAACATGCTGACTGTTCAAAAACCCAGTGCACATGGAAGATCTCAGCTTTGCTTTTTCAAAGCACAGGTGATTTTTCAGCGTGCTTGTTTATCTGTCCTGGAATATCAGAGCAATAAACTCCATGGAACTAATTCAGCCAAAGATTTCCAGGTTTTCTATGTTTACATGCACATAATTTGGGAAGGGTTAAAAATTATTTTTGTAAATTGTGATGTTTAGTTTTTAAGATATCTGTGGGCATTCTGCGTTTGGCTACCTCCAAGTCTGGAATTCTGGTTTGGAAAAATAGTTGTAAAGTAGGCTCAATCCTCTTCTGCTCTGACAAGTCAGAAAATTTCACAAGGTCACTGTATACTTTACTGAAATACTCTATACCCCAAAAGAAAAGAAGTGAACTGGAATACAAAAAGTCCTAAGTCCTGGCTGCACACTAATCCAGAATACAGCCAAGTCTGCTTTCACATATAAATCAACCTCTAGGTCACATAAAACCTCATCAAATAGACCCAAGAATAAATATCTAATAGGAATGGAAAAAGAATAGGAATTCAGGGCTCAATCCCATCTTTAACAAACATTTTTCATCTCAAGCACTCAGAGAAGTTGCTTTCAGAATAAAGTCTTTTATTTGGCTTTTCTACTAGCATTGACATTTTCCTTCCAGAACCACCAGCTTAGCTCTGGTCCCCAGGGTGCTGCCAAGGTCCAGTGAGGTCTTCCTGTAAAGATTTCTTTTTTCCTGTTTTCTGGTTTTGTCAAGCAGTTTATTTAACACCTTGAGAAAGCATCCTAAAAGTGCAGGTTATAAAACTGAAAGCCGTTATTCATCTACCTCCTATGAAACAGGCATTCTTAATTTCTGTCATCATTTCAAGTCTCCAGAATATCACACTCCAGAAAGTCTGAGGCCTGAGACATCTGGAGGAAATAAAGGATAACACCAAAGTGATTGAAAAGATCTGAGAATGTCTGTGCTGCTCCTGGAGTTACTGCTCTGCATAGGAAATAAAACCAAAAGCAACACAAAATAAAATAAATTTTAAAATCCCAGCAGAATAGAAGCTCTTGCATTATCTCTGTGAATCCAGAACAACCTCAACATCATCCCTGCCTGGATACAGCCGATCAGACCCAACCCTGTCCACGGCCGTGCAATTGAAGCTCATACACTGTGAAGGCAGGTCACAAGTAATATGGACCATCTGGGGCAGGAGAAAAGAAAGGGGAATTCTGATTTCAGACTTTGTCTAAAGGGTGCCCAGGTCTCTGAGGGGTCTCATCTCCCACCAGCACCTGAGTGCCATCCTGTTGTCAAGAAAACTGCAGCAACTCAGTTCAACTTTCTGCCAACTTCTCCTCCATAAGCAAACAGCCAAATCAGTGACATAATATCAGCACACTCCATGCTAAGAAAGCTTATCTGTTCCCTGAAGGGCACTTTTTGTACACATTCCTAAAACACGGATGAAGCAGTTTGACAGCTTTGTATTTGTTACTGTATTACTCTTACAATGATATGACTAGAGAAATGTGTCCTTGTTCATCTTTAGCTTCATTTTATAAGTTTTATCCTCTCTCCTTTGTCCCTTAGAAGAGTGAATTTCCACCTTGCCTAGATCTTCAAAAATCTCTGTGCCTCAAGCTCAGATTATTTTTCTAACATAATAAAGGGTATTACCATCCTCTGTGAACTTTTCAGTCACTCAGTGATGCAATAGCTCCCCAACAGTCTCTCACCCTTACACTGACATTCATTACAACCTTTGAAGATGTCAAAATAGTTCTCCTACCAAAAGTTACACTTCTTTTTTTAGTTTCGTAAGAAGCACTAATGATATCCCTCACAACACATGACTTCTATGTAAACAACTGAAAGAAAAAAAAAATGAGATGCAGGATTTTTTATCAGCACCTGAAAAAGCAGAAAAGAGAAGGAACAGTTGACAAGTGAAAGATGACTCATGGAGATGCCAAAGCAAGGCAGAGAAAAGGAAACACTCTGACACACACTGTTTTCTTGAATACTACAAATCCATGCCCAAGTGATATGTAACACTGCATATGATCAGAAGAAACAGCGAGTACAGACTTGCAGCACAGCTTCAGTATCAGGACAGAATGCTAACAGCATTTCAGAAGGTGCCACTGCCTGCCATGACTTATACTGACCCATAAGTGAGCTGATATCCCTCATACAGGCAAACCTACACAACAAACCACAGCTGCACTGCCTGACATGCACACACACACTCCATGTTTTATGGACTCTGGAGTGAGAGGACCAAGGGAACATAACAGATGAAATGACACAAAATACACACATTAAGAGTCTACCCTGTACATGTTAATTGAGTATACAATGTGTCTCATCTTTGGAGGCTGCATCCTGTATCTGGATGAAAGATTTCAAAGTTTACACACCTGGCCTCTCTTACCATCACAATTGTCTTTAGAGGCTCTGACCTTATGGAATGCAAAATAAATTCCAGCTATGATGATGAACATGACCCTTGGTACTCTTTCCAGTGTGCACAGATGTGGCTGGATGCCAGGTGCCCACCAAAGCCGCTCTGTCACTCCCCTTCCTGAGCTGGACAGGGGAGAGAAACAAATAGCAAAAAGCTCATGGGTTGAGATAAGGACAGGAGCAATTCCTCATCAACTAAAGTCATGTCACTTGGGGGGGAAAGTAATTAACCATCAGTCAAATATGAGTAGAATAATGAGAAATAAAACTCTAAAAACACCTTCTCTCCACCCCTCCCTACTTTCTGGGCTCAACTTTACTCCGGATTACCTCTTTTCCATCAGCTGCACAGGGTTATGGGGAACTGGGACTGCAGTCAGTTCATCGCACGCTGTTTCTGATGCTGCCTCCTCCCCAGGAGAAGGACTCCTCACACTCTTCTCCTCTGGCACGGAGTCTCTCCCACAAGACATAGTTACACTCTTCCCCTGCGCCAGCATGGGTTCTCTCCCATGGGGAACAGTGACACTCTTCCCCTGATCTGGCATGGGGTCCTGGGAGACAGTTACACTCTTCCCTTGGTCTGGTGTGGGGTCTCTCCCGCGGGAGACAGCTCTCCACAAACTTCTCCAAGGTGGGTCCTTCCCATGGCTGCAGTTCTTCATTAACTGCTCCAGTGTTGGTCCCTTCCACAGGGTGCAGTTCTTCAGGAATAGCCTGCTCCAGTGTGTGTTGCCCCCAAGATCCCAGGTCCTGCCAGCAAACCTGCTCCAGAGTGGGCTCCTCTCTCCACAGATCCACAGGTCCCGCCAGGACCCTGCTCCAGCATGGGCTTCCCACAGGGTCACAGCCTCCTTTGGGCACCCACCTGCCCTGGCACGGGGTCCTCCTTGGGCTGCAGGTGGATCTCTGCATCCCCATGGACCGACATGTCCTCCTGCAGGCACAGAGCCTGCTTCCCCACAGGCTGCAGGGGAATCTCTGCTCCAGCTCATGGAGCACCTCCTCCCCCTCCTTCTGCACTGACCTTGATGCCTGCAGGGCTGTTTCTCTCACATACTCTCACTCCTTTCCTCTCTGGCTACAATTGCTCCTGCACAATCAATGCTTCCCCTCTTAAACACACCATCCCAGATGCACTACACCCAATCTCTGATGGGCTCAGCCTTGGCCAGTGGCAGGTCCCTCTTACAGCCATCTGTCAATGGCTCTGTCAGATATGGGGGAAGCTTCCAACAGCTTGTCACAGAAGCCAACCCTGCAGCCCCCTGCTACCAAAATCTGTACAAATCTATTGTACAGATAGAGAAAAAATTACATACTTTGCTTGAATTTATGAGGGTTTTTTTTCATTCACTTTATCTGTTTTCTTCAAATATCTCTGCATCAGGGTTTGATTTTCTTCTGGATGTCAGCACAAATCAAGACTTACTAAAGAGAAGTCACTGAAGATGCAAACTAATTCAAAACTTACTGCAGAAAGATTTAAGGCATTGACCTGGTACAAATGCACACTTATAAAAAACAAAGTTTCAGTCTAAAAGCATTTCCACTGAAAAGTAAATTATGTTATTGTATCTGACTGGTCACTGTATGGTTCATTCTACTTTGTTTAGCTAAACAAGCCAGAAGAAAGAGGAAACATGTTACAGAGCATCATATGAAAAAAATGGCTAGCCAAGAGTTGTTGGTTTGTTGGGTTTCTTTCAGTTGAACACAGCTTTGTAAAACTCTTTCGCCTATTTATTCCCCAGTCTCTTGGCATACACGCAAACTGGGGGGGAAGAGAAAAAAAAAAAGAAGAAAGGAAAAGGAGAAAAAGCCAAGCTGTGACTTGCAATGCTTGTTGCTATCATACTTATTTACCTAAGAGTCCAGACAAGGCCAAATTTAACTTGACCAAGGGCTACATCTGGCCCTAATTCAGTTTCACTGAATATTAACAGGAGAACAATCAGCCAGTACTCGAGCACTGCACACACCAATATTCAGAAACATGATCTAAAGGAAACTTTCCAAAAGATTCAGCCATTGGCTTCTCTCTGCCTTTTGCTGCCCATGAGCGTCACCTGGAGCAGAGCTAGGTCAGGCAAAGACACTCCCCATAATTTTTTTCACCTTGATCAAGGGTAGCATAAACGTGTCCATTACTCATCCAGCTGAAATGAGGCTCGCAGACCAGATTTCACCACCACACCTACAAGAGCTGTGGGATCTCAAGCCTAAATTTGGAATCAGGATATCATCTGGAGGATTTATATACCCTTTATAAACATTTCTTTCTCACAAGACCTTGGCTTCTTATAAAACTGTGGATTTAGTTTTACACTCTTCTGTTGGCCTATTAGGTTTTATAAGGAGCTGGCCCATACATTTTTACTTTACTTTTTACTTCTTCTGAGTGAATTTTTATGTATTATAACCCTAACGATGAAAATGTTTTGCTACCACTGACATGCAATGGGAATACTGCACAGTAATAAGAGACTGCAAGTTTTACTTAATTTAGGGTAACTAAACTTTAACTTAGAGCAACCAAAAGCAAGTAGAAATTTCTCCTGTCATCCATCCTTTCCTTCCAGGACAGAACCAAAAATAAGCTTTGTCTCCCTACAGGAAGCTACATAGATAACATCTGGCAAAGCAGCAAGGAATGAAAATGCTGTGGCACAAGTGAAGCAATACTATCATCTGTGTATACAGCAGCAAGAAAAACCAACTAGTGACATTTAGGAGCTCACCAGCTGTGACAATTTTTGCTCTCCAAAGACTACAATACCAACAACAAACTCCTTACAGTAATCTGTGGGCTCTCATATAATGAATATTTGAATCAACACTTTGAAATCCAGATTCTGACCCTGAGTTACATCCCTCAGAACCTCAGAGAGTTAGATTCACAATACTGATTTTGTCCTGCAAAACACAAACCTGTGACTTCTGCTACTTATTCAGTAGGGAAAAGAAAAAAGCAAGCTGTCTCATAATATCTAGGGGTAAAGAGGGCAATGGCAGAATGCATGGGGTATGAATACTGCTGCATAACTTAAAAATCACCTTTAAGAATTAAAAAGGAAGAAATGGAATCACATCAAACTAGACAAGAAACAGGCATTTAGCCATGCAGAGAGATTAGGTTCTGTCTGAGAACAAGAGAGGCAAGGGGAAGAGAAGGGTTGTAAAAATTAATTTCAGAACACAAAGTTGCTTGTCCTATACCAGAGCTTCAAACTCTGGAAAGCAAAGCTAATCCTGTAGCTACCTTCAGTAAGCAGAAAGCTGGTGCTGAGCTCCTCCCTACGAGTAGAAAGTCCATCTCCTGTGAAACTGGTTAAGGGAAAGGACAATAAAGAATTCAGTGCTCTGGAACTTCATGCTCTTCACTTCTGCTGTATTTAGTTTGCTCCTCTCATGCCTGTGACAAGCACACAACTATCCATCCCCATGATCACTTCAGCCTGCCCAGACTTACTCAGAAGCTCTTCCCTCCAGGAGAGATGAAGAATGGAGATGTAGGGATTCTGCTCTCAGCCTGTGCTTCCTGAACGCTGCCTACTTCACTTGTCAAGCAGCAAATGACACACAGTCTGAGTGCGTTTGTCAAACCTCTGTCCCTTTGTATGCTTAAGGGGAGGAAACTGGCATTAATGTTTAACAAAACTAACAGTAGCAAAGCCTTTCTCTGCACTCTCACATGCTGGCTTTGAAGGTGCCGGTGTGTGAGAAATCTGACAAGCCAGAGGTTTGCTCCTGGTAGCCCACAGATTGGAAAGAAATAGTTTTGCT
This sequence comes from Campylorhamphus procurvoides, assembly GCA_013396655.1. Classification (NCBI taxonomy): domain Eukaryota; kingdom Metazoa; phylum Chordata; class Aves; order Passeriformes; family Dendrocolaptidae; genus Campylorhamphus; species Campylorhamphus procurvoides. The sequence goes on from WBMV01003337.1 coordinate 936,969, forward strand.
TGGATTTTTATTTTAAAGTTGCAGGGAGCAAGAGGTAACAAAAAATTCCTGAAACTCTGAACTGAGGCAATCCAGCTGCCTGTTGCTAAAGAAATCATAGGAACTGTATCAGGTACCAAACCATGTGCACAGAGACCCAGCAAGCAAGCCTGCCAGGCTCAGCATTATCCCGAAGTCGACATGGGTGATAGCACGTTTTAACAGGAAAGGGAGAGGTTAAAAATCCACATTAAAATGCTTTCAGGTCTGTGCCAACAGTTTCAAATGGACACGGGCTATCTGCCATCTCTCCTGTTTGCCTGTGTTGACATAAAGTGGCTTCCCAAATCAGCAGCAAATCAAGGGGGCAGCGGTTTCGTGGGAGAGCAGTTTGATTACTGGGCATTTGTTCAGTTGTCTGGACTGACAAATGCTCTTCTGGCCTGAGCTGCTCCCAGGATAAGCGTCCCACTGCCCAATAAAACAGGTGGGTTGGCTGCAGGTACCTGGGCTGTGACAGCAGGAGGATTAACCAACACTGTGCTTACCTGAATGTTGCCAGCACTGACCCAGCCCAGCCCACAGGAATCCCCTGCACCTGCCTGCCAGCATTAGCTGGAAAGGGACCTTGGGAGGTTTTGCTGGCAGGATTTGGAACACAAAGCATTTTCCTGTTACTGCCACTGCAATGAATTGTGTTTTCATAGTTCAAATAGTCATGCTGTTACCCGGAAAAGGCTTACATCTGAGAAATTGTGATGTGAGGTCATCTTTATCCTATGAATCCAAAATGAAAAATACCATTTCCATCTATCAGCTGCTGTTAATTGTTTGCCACAAAGGTGTACTTGCTGTACAGCCATGGTATTGAGAATGACCTACACTGAAGAAGTGACCTTGCTTTGCAGACCTAACACTTTCTACAGCTAAGGAGAGAAGAAAACAAATTAATTATTTTCATTTACTCCAGCATTTTTCTACAACTCCCTCATAATAAAATACTAACACACATTTGCATTAAATATCATCATTAATAGGTTAATCATAAAATATTTCCTATATAAAATTATTGCTTTCAGAAAGAGCTCCAGAAGCAACATATGGGCACTCTGGACAAAGTTCCCATGTCTGGATAATAACAAACTTGCAAGATATTTAGGCTCTCAAAAAAAGCAGTCAGGCTGTCACAGGAACTGACATCTCCATTGACTACGAAAGAATTTTATGGATTTACTCAAGAAATCAATTTAAGTGTTATTTGACTGTTAGGAACGTCGTATCTTTGACAATTGTTATATTCAGTTGTGCTTTCAGCACTGAAGTTATCCCACCAAATGCCTGCACATCGCTGCCTGTTGTTCAGCAGCTCTAGGGAGCTACATTCCCTTGTGGCACACTGCCAGTTCTCTATGCAGGAGCTGGCCAAAATGGAAATAACCTCAGAGTGCATGATGTGAATCATGACAAAAGTTTTGACAAGTCTCCCAGGACCTATAGGCATTTTTGCATGTATATATTGTAACAATATCAGATGGCACCTGGGTATTTCCATTAGCTCCTATTCTTCTGCTTCCAGAAATATGCTTATAGTTTCTTTTGCTTTTAAAGGCCATTTGCTCCTCTAGTGTGAATGTAAGGATGACACTCGATATGGAGACTGAATCAAGCACTGAGCCAGTTCCCAGTTTCATCACACAATATTACCTGGTGAGTAGTGATTATGTTATTTAAAGGATGAAGTCTACAAGGATACTATGTTGATGCACCTCTTGTTTTGTTTTTCCAAGAAAATGGGTTTCTTTTCCAGTCAGGGAAGAAACATATAATATCTGTCTCATTAGGTTCAGATCCTTCTTTCTCTTAAATTTTTTCCATGTCTTCTTTCAATGTTCTGTTCTGCCCAAGTGGAAAATATCTTTTTAGGATAACTGGACAGTGCAGCAAACTGTTAAGACAACACAGACTCTTTCATTACTAAACCACTGATTCAAATCCAGACTGACGAGGGCACAGAACAGAAATTGTTCTCCTACACTGATGGCTTTTCAACAGCTCAAGTGTAAAGAGATGAGTGTCTTAGACAGCTCCTAATGGACAGATATTCACAGAACATGGAATATCATTAGCAGAGCTCATGACTTGCATCTTTGTTGGTCTTCTCAGTGACATTGCCAGCATCTTCCTGGTGTAGAAAGCAACAGAGTTTCATTACTAAGAACAACTTCCTCCAGAAAAATTGAAATACTGTCATTATAATGTAAAAATATTGTGCATATGACTACTGTCCTATATTCCCTGAGGAATTCTGTCTCACTTTTTATCACCACTCAAAAAAACAATTCACATAAGATTCATGCTCTGATTCTCTGATACTGCACTGGTAGAGCCCTCCTCTAAGTGTTTTATAATGTATCTTGCTCATTGCTTTTATTTACTACGTTTCAGTGCAGTAAAAGCACTAGAAAGACAACAGAAGCATTTCTGTTAAAATACTTAAATTTAGTTCAGATTTTAGTACTACTGAGTAAATATAGTGATTGATAAACATTGCAGTGTTAGTCTAAGTAGTCTTTGTACCGCAAGAATTGCATTAAAGATGCCTCTTTTAGTCTAACCTGTCAACTACTACAACTCCCTGCATTTTAAGAGATTTGTTACATTCCTTTTGTAGTGTTTTTTGTTTGGCTTGGTTTTGGGTTTTTTTCCCCAGTGCTTTTGGCAAATATAAGCCTTAATAGAAGGGAAAAGGTAATTTTAATGATAAAAATATTATTTGCTCCATATAAAAGCATAAAGCATTTGAAGTATTATGAGACTTATAATACAATGGGAAGTAATTCACCAAGAGTACATTCCTGTAGACTCCACGTAACAATAAATCCAACTTTATCTGAAGCTGTGTGAAGCAAAATTCCATCAAAATTCTAGGGTTTGTTCGGGGTTTTTTTCTTAAAAACCTGTACAAATGGGAGGGATATATTAATAAAACTGCCCTCTAAGAAAAAGTGATTTGTTTGACAAATAATGCTTCTTCCTGAGTGGACTTCTAAAATTAGAGTGAAAACAAAACAGCCAGCAATAGAGATGGAACAGCAAAATTCCCTGTCCCCCACCAACTGTTTGGGGGAGCCAAAAGGATGTATCCAAAAGTAGGTCCATTTCTTCAGTTCTGTCTCTTGATCTAATTAGAAACTGTTACCTCACCTTACAAACCGTTCCTCTCTTATGTCTCCAGACCACTGTACTTACAAGAATATTTCTGCAATCCTGCTAAAGTGATTTCCAGAGCTCTCTGTATGCCCTCTGATCCACCACCCCAAGGTCACTGCGGGGCAGTGCGAAGGAGGGGAACATTGTGCCTCAGACCACGGAAATCAGCACACCACTGATGCCACTCACAGAGATAAAGGAGAGCAGTAAAGTCAAAGCCAGTATTCAAACTCTCCCCAGTTTCAGGGTCATTTGAACCAGCACTTTGACTTGTTCCCACTGCAGATGTTTCTGTTCCTGATGACAGTAGATGCCCTCCCACTTCCCATGGCCCAGTTCAGAGTTCAGCTGCCAGAGCTCTGTGTCCTAAATGCACCTCCAGCCTTGCAGGGTAAATAACAGCTCTTATTCCCTTCTGAACCAAATGTGACTTTGCACTGCTGGGACCTGACCTGCTAAAAATTTGTGAGCTGCCTGGCTCAAACTGTTTCTGCTTGTAAAGGAGTACAGTACTTGCTAATAGATTTCACATCAATTATTCAGTTTTCATAGTTGTTTGGCTGAAGTTTATTCGTACTGTTTCCTAAATCTCAATTATTTAAAAACAAACAAACAAACAAGAAAAGCTGTATCTCATCATGGCTCCAATAACTTAGCATATTGCTTAGTCTTAGAATCACTGTTCTTCCTATTCTCAAGCTCACTGTCAAAATATTAAAACTTGATTCTTTTCTAAAGTAACAAACATTTTCTACAGGCTTTGTTTCACAAGTCCATAAAGAGCTTGAAATGTTCTCACTAGTGTTTCTGAGCAGTAGACAAATACTTCTGGCAGGAAAATCCATCTCAGCAGTTCAGAGTGGAGTGCCTCGTTGCCTTGAGCCATGCTCAGCTGCCAGGAGCTCTCCCGCAGCCCAGGCAGCGTGGAGAGGTTGGGATACATTGAGAGCACAGGAGCTGAACTCACACCATTGGCTTCTTGGTGCTCTAACAAAGTCCCTGAGGGCTGCTCTGACTGGGAAAGCTGGGAGATGTTTCAGCCCAGGCTACCCCACAGCTGATGGGGCAAAAAAAGCTTTTACTTTAAAATATATGAAATGAGACCTTGGCTTCCTGCTTTAGGCATACATAACTCACTCCCCTTCCCAAGCTGGTCTCACTCCTCCCTTATCAGAATCCCTTGGGGGAAAACAAAAAAACTTGCACACCCAAATATGCACAAAATGACAACCATTAACTTACCAAACCCTGCACAAATCTCCCAAAAGCTGTAAACAACAGCAACCACTTCCAGACTTGCTGTCTTCTCTCTTCCTGTTTTCTGCATCTACACCTGCAAGTCTTCTCCAGAGAAACCTTTCACTGAGACACATCACTCCTGTAATGCTTTGATAAGCATTTCAGCACACAGTTGAGGCAGCAGCAAACAAACCAGCATTTTTCCCCACAGCGCATCATTATAACACACACTGAATTGGCATCCAAACGGCCCACTAAACTTTTTATACAGCACGGCTGGGAACATCATGCACAGGGAAAATTTTATCCAAGTGCGAAGAATAGCACAGCTCTCCATAGCTAACTATTACCAATGTTTGATGGAGACTCCTTCAAACCCTGCAACTGCCTGTAGAGCACAGGCAGAGAGCCCCTTTCACCTGTAATTGAAATGCAGACATCCACAGGGAAAGAAGCAGCTTTCCTATCAATCACAACAATATGAAGCAAATAAAGAGTAAGAGAATACTTTATCATAATTGTGCTAAGACAAGGGCAATCACACAAAAATTAGTGGGAAAATTGTACACAGAGTTTCAAATAAGATCAAAACCACCTTGTTTTAGAGCAACACAGAGAGCTGAAGATGCACCCTGTGATTTCCCAGTTATTGCATTCTTCACAATGCTTTTCATTCAGAAAACATGGGGCATGTAATAAATCTCATAGTCTTTGAATTTACATTCATGTGAAATACATAAATACAATTTTATTCATCTTAAACACTTTTCTTACAGCAGGATCAGGGCTCCACCATGGTGGAGGGAGTTATCTCCCTCCCCATGCTCTGTCGTAGTATTGGGGAAGGAATTGTTCTGTGTCACCCTCGAGTCACACACCTCTTTTGCAATAGCCACAAGACAATTCACTGTCAGTGCAGGCAGACTGGACCACATCTGGATGAATTACCTGACAATAAATTCGGACAGTGCCTACAGTTTAGCACAGAGCTGAGGTCCACTAGTCTACTTTGGGTTTTTCTTATATTAGGAGTCATAATAGCAGAGGGATTGAATTTATGAGAATTAATACTGTTACCTATCTGGTAACAAGCAAAAGGCGTTACAGTTGCATCCATGAATGGATGTCTCTAAACAAGAGACAAGTACTGCACAGGCATTGCCTCTCTGAAAACACCACTTCTTCCTGTACAGAGGGATTTTTCCTCAAGACATAAGATCATCTTTGAAATGAAAAACTTACTGTGGAAAAGGAAGAGAAAAGAGCACTCTCAGGACAAGCCAGGAGAGCAAAACAACTGCTACCCACGCTCCAGCACTGTCAGCAGAGCACTGCTTGACCCCAACACCAGACATAATCTGCACATTCTTTCATTTAAGAATTCTGGAGGTGTCCATTTCTAAGGCAAAACATTTCTACTCCTCTGCCCAGGCCACAACCACATAATCCTTTCAAAGGAAACAAAGAATTTGGGTCGGATTTATTAACATGGACCAAGAATTCACTTCCCTTTAAAATAAATAAATAAATACATTGGCTGTGAAACTGAATGAGTTTGCCTTGACTGATTTTGGCAATGATGGTACATCTCAATTTTTTAAGGCTGAAACACAGGCACAAAGTCTTCCTTTAATTAAGATTTTTCTAAAAGTTTTCTTAATTTCTGAGATCTTTCTAAGATTGTTTCTGCTGTCAGAGAAATGCAGCAATAAAAGACAAGACCTTGATGTGCATGCACATGAAGCAGCTGAGCATGGACCTGCATACACGATGAGGACAAGTAAGCAACCCAAAACAATACTTCCCCTAGTAAACAACCCAAGCAATACTTCTCCTACAACAGCCTAGTTTTGGTGTGTTCCATCATGCTCAGACATCAAGAACGCTGCTGTTATAACAGCGAGAAGTTTCGCTTGCTTATGCAAATATGGTGGTTATTTACCATGTTCCCAATAAAAGATTCAAGGTGGATACTGGAAGCTGAACAATGGAAGCTGAAACCAGGAATACCACTCCAGGACTCCAGTTCTGGCTCTGCTAACCCCACGAATTGGTCATCCACAACCTTCTATCTCCTGCAGTCATCTGTAACCTCAACAAGCAAGCTGCAAGCACAGAGCACATGCAAACACCTGGGGGTCCAAAAGGGGATTGTCTGGCCTCCCCTCTGTATGACTGACAATGCCCACACAGAAGCCAAGGCCCTGCAGATGCAGGTCCAGATCTGGCCTCTGGTTTGGTTAACAGCAAGTGGATGCATTAACTTAAGGAGCCTTTCCTATGCACTTCCAACTGTAATTTTCCCTGTGAATAGCAACAGCAAATAATCCTCCACTTGTAACAGAGCTGGACATAAAACTGCCCCATAGGCTCATTTTGTTAAGAAATGTAAGTCATTATTTTATTTGATATTTAAAGAATTATAAACAATTCATCTGAAACACTTCTAAGATATCACTAGAGATATTCATCCAGATTTGGTTTATGTAGCACATCTCTCTACTGCCTTCACTGAAGGTAAGCTAGCTCCACCAACTCAAATTCCGTCCTGTTAACTTAAATTCTGAAGAAGGAGAAAGTTCTGAGTCACAAAGCCAGTGCAAGCGTATCTCAGCACATGTTATGCTAATGGGGCTGACAAATTGTCAGTGACAGCAGGAATGTCCCCACACACTGTTGGGAGATAAAAACCAAAGCCTATATTTAGAGGTTTGTGGGTACCCAGCTCAGTTCTTCTCAAGCAGGGAGATGCAACTCATGATATCAGATTCCACTTTTAACCAAGTAAGAGTATATTTGGTTCAAAAGTTCATCTAAAAGTATTTAGAAAGGAGAAGTTCTATGAATGTTATTAGAACAGACTCGTCACAACCTGCAACTTTGTGCTCACAGCAATTTGCAGATGTAATCCTTTGTTAGCACAAATTTCTGGTGTCTTGCTATACCACCCACTGACATCAGCACCCTCAGTTTACAGTGCCATTTCAATCATGATTGCTCAGCTGGATAACATTCTCCACCAACATCCTCTGGTGAGGACACCACCTTTCCTGTGCAGATTGGGTGGAAAGACAACAGCCCACATCACAAAATCCAGTCCACACTGAAACCCATAGGATTCTGGTGACATAGCTTTTACTCAGACACAAAGCCTCTGAGAACAGTCTTCCTCAGACATCATCCTTTTCCACAACTGGAATCATGGTTGGTTTCTGCTTTGGCTTTCTTCTCAAACTGAGCCCAGAGAAATTAAACTAGAAAGGTGCTTGTTCTAGCTCATCATGGAAGTCCCTCCATACATATACTACTAAAGTCACCACGCTAGTAAAACACTTATTTACAGAGAGCTTGATTTTTGTTCACTGTAGATGGAATGCAAATCTGTTCAAGCTTTCACAAGCTCTCTCCTATTCTCCAAGGTGGGACTCACACAAGGCATAGACTGCACCAGAGAAAATATTAGAGACAAAGGGAAATTCTGCCACAAATACACTGGAAGAAGCCTGTATCCCCAAAATCTGAAATTATTTATGCCTCATGCAACACTCTCAGATAAAAAAACTGTAAATCAACGGGCTCCTGTAAAAACAAACCCTTCCTGTACTCCAGTAATACACTGCAAGAGGTGAGAAAGCTCAAGTGTACAAAATGCCTTGAGATTCAGAGTTAAGAGATGGCATATTAGACAGAGGTAAAGACATTAGGAATGATTTACAAAAGTTCTGTAGCCACACTTATTGTAAACATTTTTCAGCTCTGGTCTTTGTCACATCTAGCATCTCAAACGAAGCTGCAATCTTTAGATAGAATAATATATTAATATATAATTATCCTGTTCGGGTTTTTCTTCTTGCCTCTATTATACTATACAGACTAAAAGTTTGAAACCTGTATTTTGTTAGGTAGAGCATGACCTCATAGACAACTATAGGCCTGTTTTAATACAGTATAGTGCCGAGGTGATTTTTAAGTCAGAGGTGGTAGTGCCATTTCTACATTTACCTTTGTTTGCACTGGAGCAAACACAAGATTAGGACAAATACCTCATTAATTAATTAATTCAAATAAAGTTTCTGCATAAAACACAAAGACCTCAGATAAATATTAAATCATTTGCTAAGGGAAAACAAGCCACACACTGTAGGGAGAGAGAGCTACAAACACTGCTTTGCCTTTTACTTTGGTTCTCTTAAGGTTTCGTCAGAATTACACTAATCCTCGTCACTATGGTGCAATCAAATCAAGTCATGCACTAGCTGAAAGCATGCTCTGGGCTCCTTTGTCTCCTGTTGAAGAGTTAAGAAGATTTCACAGAGCTGCCTCCTGCCAGAATTGCTAAGAAGTCACTTTCAGCTACACGTAAGGTGCTTTCCTACCCTTCTGTTCCTTGGTGTTCACCTCAGTGACTCACAAGGAAGGATTAAAGTTGTGCCCTTGAAGTTCACTGAAAGCCAGAAAGTCTCATCTTGTAAGCATAACAATCCTTTTGCAATTTCTCCAGTTTGCTTCCTGTAAGTGACTCTTGTTCCAAACAACATCAGAATGTCCCCACTGGCTTGGACCCAAAAAGCATTCCTGGTCCAGGCTCAGCCACTGACCAGGACGGTTAGCAGGTGTCTGGAGAAGAGAATAAGAACAAGACAAGCATGCAGTGCAATGTAACCAGTTTAGCAGTCTGTTGACTCACAGATTTTGTTTCTGTGACTAAAAGGCTTTGGAAGATTTTTCTTCCATGAATTTGTCCGATTGCAACATCCCATAGCAATAAGTTTCATAGTTTAAAAACATGCTTGCAGAGAAATGCCTTCTTTTCACCTGATTTTTAACCTGTTGCCTTCTAGTTTCATTTCATTTGTGTTGGTTCTTAAATGGAAAGAGATGTTTTTTCCCTATTTATCATCTCTGTCCCCTAGATCATTTCAGAGACTTCTATTACATCCTCTTCCCCTCCAGTCCTTTCCTCTCAAGGATGAAGAGTCATGATCAATACCTTGTAGTGAAAACGTTCCATACCTTCAACCACCTTTGTCATCATTCAACAATTTTCCTATTCAAAATACAGTCAAGTTTATCTCACCTAAAACACACAAAAATCTGTTTGTAACAAGTGGTAAAAGAACCTCAGCTTCAGAAAGAATGCATTACTGTGGATTTATTTAAGCCATTCCATTTTCTTCAACTCCAAGGGTTTTTCTCTCCTGTGATCACTGCAGAAACCTGTGAATCCCACAATCAATTTCTCAGGTGAAACTCACAGTGATCCTCCCAATGATGTCCTCACTCTGCTCAGTCTCTCTCTCATTTCCTAAACTGCCCTTTGCAAATCTGGTGGAAAAATGGCTCTGGTGGCTCATGCCAGGGAATCCACCCTGGTAAGGATCAAGGGAATCTCAGTTACTGCAATAATCTTGATGTCTGCAAAGCATTCAGTTTGTATAGATGTTCACTTGCAGGCACCTTTTTCCTACTGAAGATTTTTACTGTTAAAATTTAAATCTATTATCTACAGGGATCTGATTCACAGACAAAGTAAATAGAAAGTCTTCTGTAGACTTTACTGACCTTTATTTCTGACCCATAAAGAATCACAAAAGGTTGAACCAGCTTGCGACATTATATCAGTGAATCATAACTTGCATCTTAGAATCATAGAATCACTGAGACTGGAAAAGACCCTTATGATCAAGTCCAACTGAATAGTCTTGAGACAATAAATCCCACCAAAACTAGGACTGACAAGAAAATAACGCTTAAAATATGATTTAGCCACCAGGAGACTAATACACCTGTGTTACACCAACATCAGCACTAAATGAAACTCTACTACCACAAATTATAACGTACATTTGCAGATTTCCAAATGTCCCGCCAAATCCCATCCTAAACAGAGACAGTGACTGTTAAGTTCAAGCAAACCTTTGAACATGTTTGCAATAGATCCTGGAAGCCTTGAACTTTTATTATGCCAGCATTTCTTACACTGATTTACAGTCTGACTAAAATGAAGAATCCTTATGGTTGGCTAAAATAGCATCCTCTTACAGGGTTTCTCCAAGACAGGTGAAGAGGATTCATTAAGGCAAAATAATGGATGGAGAAGTGGTGCATGACCATCTATTCATCTCTTCACTTGTTGTGCAAGTGCAACTCAAAGATTTTCCTTAGCTTCAGGCTCATACTTGTACTTACAAAATCTTTTCCTGATGAGTTCTAAAGAAAACAGATGATGATGATAAGAAAAGACAGTTTATTTGACAGTTACTATCCAGTAACTTAGTAACCCAGCGTACTTTCTAAGCTATTCAGAATGGAAAAGATTTTAAACAAAAAAAAACTTGGCCCAAAGTTTGCTAAAGTCTAGACCCAAGTTGCCAGCACCAATCTGTCTGCCCTGATGGAAGGACGATAAGCAACTTGAGAATGACAGATATAATTAGGGATCTGGTTTTAGTATCTACATATGAATATCCCTCTCAAAATTCCTCTAGTCACCCTGGGCCCTCTTTATAAGAGATGTCAAATGCAAAAACTAAGAAACTGGGATGTGTACAAGGATTTTGAGTCTATCTCTGCTGAGCTTTAACACATATGCCTAATAAAAAACACTAGAATGGATGCTGGTTATCTATATCTTTATTTGATTGCATATCTTAAAAAGAGAAAGGAGAACAGCACCAGCAAGAAGAAAGGCAGATCAACCTAATAACAGATTCAGACACGGGAAGGATGTGACAATGTCACAAAAGAGGTCACTAGCACAGACAGAATTAGGGCCAGGGTTCTAAGTAAAGGCTCTTCGTTGTTAATTCATTGCTACTTTGTAGACCAGCCTAACCCTTGGCAATCAGGATGAGGCCATTTCATTCAACTCAGGAAAATTGTCTGGGATTATTGTGATTCAGTGATATGTGTAGATAAGTGGGAAAGTGTGGCAAAGAGCTGAAAGAGAGAAATAAGTTATTAGATACAAAAGGTAATGCAGAGGCAGCCATAAGTGAAGGAAACATGGAAAAAACCAAAACTGAGAAAAAAAACCCAGTGTTTAAATGAAAAATAAAGATATGTAATGAAAAAGAGGTTTTCCTTTAAATAGAATCAGAAAATAAATAAACTGTTAAAAAGTATATTTCATAAATAAACTGTTAAAAAGTATATTTTTCATCCCTTCCATCCTGAGAAGTCTCAGAATATAATTTATATTTTTTTTCTATTGTTTGTGCCTTGAAAAGTTCAGAACACAAAAGGTATGACAAACCAAGCCAGTATTCAACATCACTTTAGAGCTGACTTACAGTTCTCCTCCAGGACTCAAGTCAACCCTCTTCAATTTCTCTGTCCAAACCGCTCCATCTATGCCAGCTGTTCTGGCAGCTGCCAGTACAGGGACTTTTTGCCTCTGACATTTCATTCTCAAGTGAACGAAATCAAACAGTAATTCTGTGATCTCCTCACCTGATTCCCAGTGTTTACCCATGTATTTGAAATAAGCAAAGTTCTCCCAGTATAACCCTCCTGTGCATCCACTGTGCTAATGTCAGCTAGGAGCAGCCCTGGCACAGTTTATCAGGTGTGGTATCCCAAGTCAAGGGTGGCTTCAACAGATGCCATCTGGTCTGGTCAAAGTGATTGGAGCATTTTGTTGACATTGATAAAACCCACACCTCTATCCCAAAGTGTCCAGCAAGTAATAGGACCTCCACTACTTTTTTCCTCTACAACATCCATGACTGTGCACAGAATCATTTTACTACTCTCTACTTACTGCCTAACACAGTTAATTGTTAAACTTTGTATGGCAAGGAGTATCCCTCCTTGTTTCCATACCCAATATGTAGCATAAAGGTATTACTGCAGTACAGAGGCACCATAAGGTTAGGGGAAGTTATTCCTCCCCGTGATGTTCATAATAGGGTAAAAGTTCTGTTTTGAGACAAAACATGCCAAAAATGAAGGAACTGGCATGTTATCGTGTAACATAGTACAGAACAACACCTTAAAACAAAATAGGGCAATACATCCATGCCTTATCCCTCCGTATTCCTTGAAGAGCTGGACAAAATCGTACAACAAGAACAGAGAAATATGTCAACAGACACTTCATACATTTTAGGAAAGGCCCCACACAGTTTGTGTGATTTTCTGCTCACTTCACTAAGATGGCAAACAAGTCTAGAGCTTTGCTCCTGTGATCAAGTGGTTTACTCAAAGGTTCTTTAACCTGATAGTGGTCTAAACTTTCCTAGTCAAATCACAGCAAGGCTGTGCAGTGGGACTGCAGGTTTAAATGAGGGGTTTAGAGCTGTCAGTCCAAGAATGAAAGCACCTGGTGGGCTTGTCCCGCATGAAGACCACAGGCTGAATCAGCCAGCATTACTCTGTAAAGGCTGTGGCTGAGAACAAGACTCCTTCTGACAAGGACAGGGGAATCTGTTGGCTGCAGGTGAGTTGTCTACTTGCATACCAAAGCAATATTCCAAAGCAGAATTGCCTAAAGAAAACTTGTCCTTTCTTGTCCTCAAAATACTACCTTTGATCAGTGTAAACTGGAGAATAAGGAAGCAATAATGACTCCCCCTTCTTGCCATTTCACTTTACTAACTCATGAGTGGAAGGCATCTGTTATGCAAAGGCATGTGCAGCACTGCATGCAGTCAGGTCACGTCCCTATGATGGACTGGAACTTTGGGGAGTGTTTCTTAGCCACAAGTAAACATACACAAATTTGCAAGAGCACTTTGATTTCTGATCTAGTCTAAACAGACTGATTTCCTCAGGATTGCCAGGTTTGGGGATTTAAGGTGTCCCTGGCTACAGTTTTCCCCTAACTGTGAATGATCTACTTTGCAAATTACTTTAATGCTACAGAAAGAACAAATAAGCAAAGCAACAGCGATGTACTCTGTACTTTACATTCAGCCCTTTCCCACTCACTGCCTGATCTGCAACAGGAAACAGTCTGACCACAGTCTGCAAAGGCAGATACAGTAGAGAAAAAGTGACAGAAACGAATCCAAAATACAAACTGGAGACTGACATGCAGTCACATGGCTGAGAAATTTAGCCCAAATCTCCTGAAGCCTACACAAATGCCTTCCACACAGGTCCTTCCTTGCGATAACCAGCTGGCAAGCAGCAATAGCTCAACAGAAATACACCAAAACCAGACCTTTTTTTATACCTCAGTTCCTCCTGTCCCTACAAAAAACTGCTCTCAGCCAAGCAAAGCTCTCTCTGTGTCAGAAGAGAGGTTGCTTAGCTTCAAACAGAGATTTTGTTCCAATCACAGACAAACCTTTCTCAGAATCTACAAACCTTGTGGTTCACCACTTACCTATCCAGAGTGTCCTGAGGCACTTTACTCCCTCCAGCTCTGTTGTTGACACTGGCATTCTTGTTGGCAGTCATGGTCATTTCTGCTTTCTAGAAATGTGGATATCTGTGAGAAGAAAAGCCAATTAAGCTTCAACAAGCCCAAATGACAATTAACTGCTAGACCTACTATGCTGTGTAAAGGCAAAACTCCAGGTTGTTTTTCATTCTATAAAATGTGATCGGTGTAGCTATGATCCTGAAAAAACAAACCCTACCTCTCTACTGCTGCTCTTTCATGCCCACAGACAAATTTATCAGAGCCCAGAGCTATAAAGGGAAATATCTTATGGGAATTAGGTGTGTGCTTCAAGTTCTGACCTGTCTGATGACCAGAACTTGAAACCAAGTTCCCAAAATATCACAGGTTTGGTGTGGTTCTTCCATCCATCACTGCATGTGGAGAACCCACTAACTGCACTGCATGAGACTTGCAAGTACTATAGCTATGACTGGCATTTTGACCACACAAAAACTATTCCAAGGAATGAAGAAAGCTCTCTCAATTTGAAAGTGCAGCTCTATTGTGGAAATATTTTCTAATGGTGAAATTTATTCACTAGTGGATTTGTTGAATATAATTTTCAAATCTGCTTGTGATATGAAAATATCACACATGGTTTTCTCTATTGGCCTCAAGACTCTTTAAGTAAAACTGTATTAGGACACTTTTAAAACCTTGGGTAATATAATGAGGCTTTACCAATGCCTAGCTATTTTTTAGCAATATGGTAATCCCAAAAGTTGTGAATTTAATTTCAGCCCTATATATTCAGCTAAGTGCCCAAAAGACAGGTCTTACTTCTGTGACATTGCTGCATACTGGCAAAGCAGCAGCCCAGTACCATGACTTATTTTACCTTCATCTCATGATCTTAATAGGAACATCATGATGTGACTGAAGGGAGAATATGATATGGATATAGGACAGGATGTAATCTGAAGAACACAAAAGTGGTAACCCCTAACATCATGCCCCTCTGTTGACTGTATCCCATGTTTCTCTGGTGTAGAGCACAGCTCTTAGTATCCACTTCCTCTGTCACTGCAATCTCTTGAGAAATATTTTGAAAAATGAGGGAGGAAAGTATTTTCATGTCATGATAAGATTTCTACAATGCCAACAGAGTCCCTTGAGAAAGAAATGGAACAGTATTTATTCCATCTATTGCTAAAGGAGTCATTTATCCAGGATTCTGTAGCTCTGCTGGCACCACTCTGAGTGGTTTCTGAGATGTTCCTTAGTTTATACACTAAAATATCTACCCTGGTTTACAGCACTGCCACCCAGGGTCTGACCAGAGCTACCATTTTTTGCGACCATTAATGGCACAGCTAATGCAAAAATAAGGAGGGTTACAAAACTTCCTTGTTTACTCAAACCACAGTAAGCCCAGGCTGCTTGAGAAGCCACTGTAATGTGATGCTGAAAAGCAAGCTGGGGACTGACAACACACGAAAATCCCTATACTAACACAGCCATGGTGGGGAAGAGGACATTTCTAAACCAATTCATTCCAAACAGTTCTGCCACAAACACAGTCAGAAAATCTCCTGCAGATTGCAGCTCCAGAGGCAGAGTCAATCATGCTGACCACAGACTCCAGGTCTACTCGTCCTTCTCCAATGTCTTTTATCAATTTTCACAGATTAACTGGCGATTTTTTTTCCCCAGTTGGTAACATTTTTTTTTCTACACTGAAGCTCCCCAAATTCCTCCAGAGTCTCATTGTTATTGTTAGTGTTACATTATCAAGATAACAGGACTGTTACAGAACTGCCTGTTCCAACTGGAAAAGGGATTGCTTGGGACAAGAAAGGAAGCCTGCTGATGCTGGCCAAGCTTTCTAGGACTGTACATTCCACAGGGAGCAGGCAGATTTTTAATGTTTTCCACTCACAACTTCAATATTTTTACTGTGTTAAAATCTGTCTAAATCACATATTGATTAATGAGAAAAATCAGAGACATAAATGTGGTATAAGGAGAGTAATAACCGCTAGCATGCATGCATTACATTAATTTTCCAAGATTTACTTTTCTGTTCAAGACAACAATAAGCTCAAACCCTCAAAAATGGGATACTGACACACATATTAAAAATAAAATAAAAATAAGATAGTGTGCTTTTATGTTGTAGTTGTTTTCTAAGAGTCCACTTTTCCCATACCCAAAATCCAATGAAAAAAAACCAAAAAAAACAAAAAGGTACATCAAAGCTTGATAAAAATCATTGTGGTTAATGTTTTTAAAAAGTGATTATTTAAATCTCACATTTCAAAGGTACCTTACATGTCAAATAGGCCTAACTGCTCTGGTTTCAGCAAAAGAGGAACAGTTCTAAAAGAAAATTTTGCAAGTATTTCAGATTTAGTGAGATAAGTGTATTTGTTCCCATGCAGTTGAGACTCCAGTATATATGGTGACATCAGCTGACTTTGGTATGCAGTTTTTCTTTAATGCTTATTTTGGATGGATCTTTTACTGTAGGTGATGCTGGTATCACCCCAGCATCTACAGGGGAAATGCAAACAACCTGAACAGAGAAGTATTCAATCAACAATTTACAGAGGTGCCTGGAAGCAAGGGCTTATACCCCTCCATCCCTCCCCCTCCAAATCAAAACCCCAAAGCTCCCCCCACCCCTCAAAACAAAGCAAACAGAGACAAAGAAAAGAAACCTAAACTAAATTTTATGGTCATGTGGCAAGTTATTTTAGAGTCTTCAAATTAGTCTGACACTCCTGCAATTTTGTTGCATCATCATATGGTAAGAATCACATCCCATGGGTCTGGGTGAGTGTGTTCTTCAAGACAGTATTTGCAAATTATTCTTCACAGAGCAATGAAAACCAAAAATCTCTCAAGTATTGTGACATACTGTTAAAGACATATCCAAAAATATTCATGTCACACAGTTTCCACATTGCCTAGTAAACCATCTAACTGCATTTACAAATAAAACAGAATTCTTCATTTTTAGACGAAGTTTCAAGAGTTTCTCTGAAACCCTTATTTAGCTATGGTTTGTGCTTTACTCCAGACATAGACTCACTAGTTTCACTAGGAAAGCTCTCAAACTGGCAATTTAATGAGTCCAGATGGTAGAGTCTGGGTGTTCATTATCACAGCAATTTTGCCTGAAACCTTCACAAACCATTTATCAGGATCAAAAAGCAGGGATGGCAGACAAATATAAAACACAGTGTGGTGGCAACATGGGATCTGTGGCTTGTGCCAAGTGAGGTTCAGCATTCTGACTGAAAATGACTGCTGCATTGTAGATATTTCCTAACAGATTTTTATCATTGCAGGACGCCCCGATGACAGAATATTCCTTATGGGCCATGTTCCCTGCTCTTAACAGTATCCCTACCTTCTTAAAATTAAAGTGTGGCCTGAAGCTTTTTTATGGACAGACGAGGTGCTGAAAGCCATCATGCTTTGGGCTAATGAACCTTCTGGCATCATCGAATCTCTAATTTTATTAATAAGTGTTAGCAGGGCAGGGGTAAATCCCATGCTCCTCCCCCTACTGCAAGTTAACATTTTTCTTAATTTCCCAAAGCATCCCAACACTTTGAAAGGAGCCATTCTCAGTGCCACCACAGTGCAAATGAATGGGAGTGAGGCTTGGAGCAAGCACCTGAAACATCAAGGCAACCAAGAATAGTCTACCAAGGTCTCAGGAAAATCTTTTGCTTTCTAATACACACTGTGTCCATCCATTAGCACATTCCAAGAACTGATTCCCTCCTCTCCTTCTGTGGGAGGTGAATAGCGCTGAATCTAGTTACTCATGTCTAAGCTCAGATGTCTTAAGCAGTGTCTATATAAAGTGTCTTAGATTAACATATTTTAGAGGAAACATTTTCATAATTTGAATCATGACATCTTGCATTCTCTTAATATAATGGGAGCAAAAGGGACTTTTCAATTGAAATCTATTCAGTCAAACAAACACGCTTTTTTTGTTTGTTTGTTTGCTGGGGTTTTGTTTTGTTGTTTTTAATACTGTGTTCATTACCCCTTTCTATCCATATGATAATCAGTATCATTTGTAAGGTCTAATTTGCATTTTTGAGATCTTCTTGAGATCTTGAGTTCTGACGACTCTTAAGGCATATGATTTTTGTCTTGAAATTCCACTGACCCGGGATCTGGAAAATATGGAATAATATTACTTCTTTGGTCTGCCCCACAGAGCAGAGATCTAGAGACAGGAAGGCATAACAGGGAAGAACTACAGGCTGCTAAGACAAACTCATGCTTTTGAATAATACATTATAAAAATATATTAATAATAATCAATTTGGTCTACTTATTTTTCTCTTACTAGTACATGCAACAGAGTGCCTCTAGGCACTGAGAAGTTAGCTTAACATGTTCATATGCTTTTCTGAGTAGTTCAGGGAACCTCACCCACATTTCAAGAGGTGTTGTACAGCTAAGCTTTTGTTTAGGAGTCACAGCTTGCTTTGTGGCAATTTGCCTACTCCCTTCCAGTAACTCAGATTATTATGTACTCCCAGAACAATATCAGTTCTGATGAACTGGAAAGTCCAATAAAATCTTTCAAGATTCCTGTCTTGAGAGGGCGTCTATAGAGACTCCAAAGAAGATTGTTACAAGAACTATATGCTTTTATCAGGCATGCCTGTTCTCTAAGTTGGGCCACTGTAACTTTGGCTGTGCAATACCACCCAAACTAACACAAAGAGCTAAAGGATCTGCTCAGCAAGGACTTGGTGTGGAGATACTCAGAAAGTATTAATTCAGCTATTTCATCACAAATTAGTCTTTGCAGCACACAGACAGCCTGAACATGATGCCACCAACACAGTTCTTAAAACATGAGAATTGACTACCTTCAAGGCTGGAAAAACAACCCTTGTGCTATCTGCAGTGTGTACCTGCCTGAGTCATATTATGGTCCAGCGTAATCTCTCAGTGAGAAAACAAGATCAAGCCATTCACACAGCTATGTACACCTGAGTCCTTGACTGAGAAAAAGTGACTGTGTACAGTTTTGGGCTCCCCACTTCAGAAAGGACATTTGGGTGCTGGAGTGTGTCCAAAGAAGGGCCATGAAGTTGGTGAAGGGTCTGGAGCACAAGTCTGATGAGAAATGGCTGTAGGAGCTGGGGGTGTTTATACTGGAAAAGAGGAGATCAGGGGGTCCTCATTGTTCTCTACAACTGCCTGAAAAGAGGCTGCATTGAGGTGGGAAGTGGTCCCTTCTGCTATATCTCAAGTGCAAGGACAAGAAAAAATGGCCTTAATTTGGGCCATGGAAGGTTCAGATTAAATGTTAGAAAAGCGATTTTCACTGAAATAAGTTGCCCAGGAAGGTTAGTAGAGTCATTGTCTTTGGAAGTGTTCAAGCGGTGTCTGGATGTACACTTGAGGGATATGATTTAGGGGTGATTATGGGTGACAGTTGGACTAGTTGAGCTTGAATGTCTCTTCCAAACTTGATGATTCTGTTAGTGGATAATAGAACTAAAGGAAGAGGGTATATGACACTGCAAAAGACACAGATTTTAACTGGTATTAACTCCACAGTCTCATTGAAAGTCTCCCTCCCTACAATCCACAGCTTGTTTCCAACCAAATCAGTGACTCTCAGCTAAGCTTCCACAGCCAGATTACAAGTTTACTTCTAGCACAAACTTCCTGGTGTAACCAACAGGAGGTGGTGGACTTGGTTGTCATTGACCCTTGCAATGCCAACGCACCCTCTCAGCAGATCAGTCCCCACTGAACCGAACCAGTACTACAAGGAAACTGATGTTTCAGCACTTACAGGAGAGGAAAGAAGTTAGCCCCCCTCTCCCTCAGTATAGGCTGGCAGAGCTGGGCAGCTGCAGAAGCAGGCAGGTGAAAAGCAGGTACACTGCCAAGAGCAGGGACAGCTCTCTACTCTCCCCTCACCCTCCTTTCCCATTTGTCTTGCACCTAAAATGCTTTTCCCTTTTCTGATATTCTTGCCTATATTGTGCCTTCCTCATTTCACTCCCTCACTCTTCTTTACCTTCGTATTTCTTCATTTATTTTCTCTTGAGCTGTTTTTTTTCCCTTGAAGTGAAAATGGTCAATACCTTGTGGAAAGAACAGACCTCATTTGAAACATACCACAGTCCAAAATGGGTGTTCAAAGGTAAGAATTCATTTCTAAGCCCCTCTATTACCCTTAGCACCGCTAGGGCAATCACAGCTCCAAACAGAAGGGAAACAGGAAAACCAAAGAGACCAGTGCTACTGTCCATTTGCATTCATCTTTTATGAAGGAATTTTCACCAATACTGGGCATGACCCTGTTTCTCAGGTTATGGAGGGCACAGTGTATTTGAAAAACTTCCAAATGTAACTATAGGAACTTTCTGGCACTTCAGGTGTTTGTTTTACCTTGCCTGCTCCAGTATTAAAAAGTACCTATCAGGCTTTGTTTGTACATTGCTCTGTTACATCACTGGAATTGTATTTCAGCTGAAAGAAGATAGAGTGAATCCAGCCTTTGGACTGAACTTTCTTCCTTTCTGCGTACGGGAGAGGCATACTGATCTGTGCCACATCTAGTACAGTCACCAACAGCCCTTTTCACCCAGGTAGTGGCCCATATCAGTCTTCCTTGCAACTGAGATAAATTACAGCCATGCTGTACCAGCAGGGAAGTAACTTTACTATGACTTCTACCAATTCACCTGTGCTAAATGAGTGCTTAAAGAACTCTCACTGAATATAACAAGTTCTCATCTAATGACAAACCAAACTGGATTAAATTAAAGGCTTCTTTACAAATCAACTGCTCCCCAGGGAAGCAAGAAGGAGATATCAAGAGAAAATATATGTCTGTTATTGAATCGTAAGTTTGGACTTCCCTGAAGAAAAAGTATGTTTTTTTAAAAAAATACATTGACTATTTCAAGATTAATTATCTTGATTTGAGACAGGATGGTAGAAAGGGTTTATAATACCACACATTCTCACTCCATCACTCATACAGCTATCTCTTTCAGGGAGCTCATTCATCTGAATTCATCAGAAAACCAAACATGAGCTTTTTCCTTCTCTTGAGGCTAATTTTCAGTCATTCATTTGGATTATTCTGGACTGTCAGTAAAACACACCTTAAAAATGGCTTTAGAATATATGCTACTTAAAACTAAATTTGTGTGCCTTCCCTTTGAGAGAGAAATCTTTTTGATTGTAGACAGCATTCTAGGTGTTACATGTTCCTGCAGTGTATAAAATACTATTTTAGTCTTGCAAACATGCAAGCTATTTTTTACTTTTAATTTTTTGAGAACAAAAAAAGACAAAAAGGATAAAAACATTTATCAAGACACCTTCTGTCTGATATGAATGCAGCAGAAACTCATGTATTTAATGTAACAAAACCTCCTAGATTTCATACACTAGAAGTTGGATTTAGATGCAAACCATCTACATTACTCTCACGTGGCTTTAGCAAACAAAACAGATGTGCACCTCAGATCTGGATCACTTCACTACAAAAAGGTGTCTTCTGGTTTCTTCTGCTGTACTTCAGTGTCAGTCACAATCTGATAAGTCCTCTGAACCACCCCTACAATTTACTGAACACTGATTTGTTGAAAGCCCTTAGTAATCACATTTTACAGTAAAGACTTAGAACAAAATAATCAGAGGCATATATATTTTAGCATTTCCAATACAAACATTTCAACAATGACCAGACATTGCTATGAAAACAGCCTACTTAGAAATTGTGCTCAATATGTATCACAGCTCCTTGATATTATTTTTTCCTTTGTTCCGTCTCTTCATCCTCAGGATTTTTGCATAAAGTCACAGAAGCTCACCTGCTTCTGTTGTTTACTCATCAGTGAAGTCATAGTCCCCTAACAGCAACACCAACATCATTAGCACAGTAATGAAGAGCTTCTTGTGACACAAAAACCAAATTATAAATTTGCTAAGGAATGAGAGTAGGTTAGCTTTAAGGAACAAAGATTCTTTTTGATTAATATTTTTTGTGCCACAGAGAATGTGATAAATGAGGAAATCGAATGTCCTTTGATATTTCCCCCAGGGCATCACCAGTCCCTAAAAATGTCCCAATGCAATTCAAAGCACAGTTCATGGGACTCTGCCTGGGAGCACATGCTATGGAGTAGATCCAGGGTGGACAAACCAAGATGAAAGTCTTACTAAGTCCTAAAAGGACTGACACTTCCTCACCCCAAGGCTGACTGACAAAGTCTGTCAGACAGCTGAGAAGCATCCTGGCTTGCAGCTGCTGTAGGTTTTGATTTGTTACATCATCATGTGAGGCAAAGCACAGGTCACAGCTATAACACAGACCAAGCTGCCATGCCCAGTGTTGTCAGCACAGCTCCCTGCCTGCCTGCCAGGCACATGTGGCTCCCACTCAGAACACCACACAAGTGCAAACTGCAAAGCTATTAGCACTTATATGCCTTGTGTAATGTTTTAATAATACATCATGGGAGGAAAGGGAATCTTAATGCAGCTGCACAGAGACTTGAGAGATTAAGACTTCATTTTGCCATACATTTCTTATGAGTCACTGAGTTATGCCAGCTGAGCTATTTCCTGACTACTTCTGTGCATGGACATCTTTTCTGGAAGCAAGATGTGCTACCCAGAAACTCCTGAAGTACACTCAGCTATACAGAGGGTGGCTGAACAAGATCTCTATTGTATTGTGCTTTAAACATGATTTAACTTTCCAGAGTAGACAAATTACCTTAATTTTCATGTATTGATTTGTACTCTGTAAAGCAGAAACAAGTCAGAACTTGTGCATACACAGAGCAGAATTGACAGCATTCTAAATTCTCCACATGAAGTCTCCATGCAAATGTTCTTAGTACATTTAAACAAGGTAACACACTTTTGAAACTACCTTGTATAAGGGCATGCTTAGAAGTTAGAGTATAGCCAGTGGATTATCTAAGAGCAGGTAGTGAGCTATAAATTAGTAACTGGGCTTCCCATTGCCTGTGCATACAGACCCTTGAGCTTCTCCAATACGTCGAGTGACAGCAGTGACACTGACACTGAGCTTGAAAACCCTCAAAATAGCCTTTCCTTTTTCAACTGCAATTGTGACAGTGTGGGAAGCATTTTACAGCAGCAGTAGGTCACCTTTAAATACCTGTGCCACCATCAGGTCAAGAACTGATGTGTGGTGATACTATGAATTTCCTCATTACATCACTATGTCCTAGTAACTGTGTTACTGTTCTGAGTCAGTATCTCCCAGAAGCAGGTCCTGTTCGTGAGACCCAAGCTGCCAATAATAACCATTCTAGTAATTTCCATGGACTGTCTCAATATGATGATATAAAAGCATCCTGGGAGGATGAGGTATGGGCTGGAGACCTCACGGATGTGAGTAGAAAATACTGGCCAAAGCTGTCTTGGCTTGTACAAAGATATGAGAACAACCTTGGGTCTGTCTCTTTAGCTCTTGGCAGTTACCCAGAGAATCTGTAGAAAGGCACAGAAAAGATCTTAAATTCCCCTGCAGCCAAAGTACATCCAGAAGTGACCCTGGACACAAACATTGGCAGCAACAAATGGGATGGCAATTAAGTCTGTTGTTTGTATTAAGGATTTGTGCAAGAACCTTTCAGGAGAAGTATCTGTTTACATCTAGAAATTATGTTCTTGCACTTAAAGCAACAGCTGCAGGATGCAGAAGCTCTGAGCTGTGTTTGAGCTCTGATATGGATTTCTTTTGCAGTCTTAGGAAATGTGCTTAGGGGTGAGATCCTCAAATTCAGTGCCAGAGAGTAAAGCCCATCACCCACATTCTGGCATTGGGTTGAACGGCCCATTTTTCCCAAAGCTATTCCTATTTTTCCTACTCCAGAAATCTATGGTTTGATATCACTGGTCTACTTGGCATAGTGATACAGACCAGTAGTAACTTCATGATTTAGCTCACACACAAACAGTGAGGACCAGTTATTTATTATTTTTTTTTAGAAAATTAGAAAGGCAGTAAGAAATCCCAGGTGGGAAGAGAAATACTCCCATTCTTCCCCTCCACGCTGGGAACACGCTCTGTGTCCCCCAGAGAAACCAGTCTGTCTTTCCTCATGCTCAGGGATGTTGTCATTCCACGGCTAAAATCTTCCTCATGGGATAAACTTGGAATTTTCCAGAAGCTACTTCAAGAAAAATGGATCTGCAGTACTGTGGTAACCTGACATGAGGCTTCACCGAAAGAGACAGAAATTCCTGCAGCCCTGCAAAGCAGGTGCCAGTCCATGAGAGTGAGAAGCGTCCAAACTCTGCATAGCTGCTCATTTGATACACAAGCCCAAACTCAAATCTAAATTCAAGTTTCTGAGTCCCTAATTCATGAGGAGAAGCCTCCTCCCCCATGCACATACAGCCCTGCAGTGACTGCAGGAGACAAGCAGTTCCCAGACTTCAGTTTCTTTACAGAACTGTTCAGGAGAGGAGGGTAGAGGTGAAGAAAGGAGAGGATAAAGGACTGAGGAAATATTGGCAGATATAGCAGAATGACAATAACATAAACTAAGCACAGCAAAATACTTATTTCCTTTGTTAGCAAAAATTATAGTAGCTATAGCAACAGAAAGAGGGACAGGGAGCAAACTAATCTGAGACTTCTTTAAATCCCCAAAGAACACAGCCTTCTAATATGGAAAAGTCAAGATTTATTGCACCAGCAGCTCCCACAAGGCAGGGCTGTGGTAGCACACAATGGTTTCAATTAAAGGCACCAATCATTAACCAGTAAGGCTTAGTAGCTGGCAGGCAACATCACCTCTTCCAGTGAGCCACGATCTCTTCAAGGACTGAACTAGCTTCTCTTGCTCTATGACATGTCCTTCAGTCCCATATCTGCTGGCTTTAACTCATACTCTCTGTCAAGCCCTGTGACAGAGCAACTAATGTCACTGCTGAACACAGAAGACTCCTGTGCTCCAGTCTTTGTGCACATATTCCTTGCCAGCCATCACACACTGATCTCTCCATGGACACTGCCCGTGGCACTGCACACTCAGCAAGCATCTCAGAGAGAAAAGCATTTCAGTTCCTTGCTGCCTGTGTGTATTTTCCTTCTCAAAATCACACACTTGCAAGCTCAAAGAGAGGAGGAATGTCTGGCACTTCTGCGGTGACCATCTGGCAGAAGAACCACTTCATTTTCTGGCAACCTGACCAGGGTTTTAGAACAATTATATCAGTTCCTGATTCAAGCACTGGAGACAGAAGATCAAGTTACATTTCTCTCTAACCATCAACACTAATTCAGTTTTCACTAAGTGAGCTTTGCTGGAATTTCACTCTTCCACACTAAAGCAAAAAAAAAAGAAAAAAGAGTGTGAATCTACACTGAAAAGCCATTAGAAGAAACATACGGAATTTCAAGAGTTTCCCTTCACAAATGTAAAAAACACCAATAATATTCAATAGAGAAGGAGCTGTTTCTTCCTAGAACAGATATTTTTATAAGATAAAACGATGAACTGAATCTATGGCAGGCAAAATGGTACCATGGTCCTCAGTGATATCCACTTGATAACTACCATGTAAATAAGCTTTTTTCTCCTTAACATTACAAGCTGACTATGAATCTGAAGAGTCTTCCCAGCCATGGCTCGAGCACAGGTGCATGCAGCCGTCGGAAGAGGTGCTTTCCCCAAGTAAAGAGTTCAGCTCCCACAGCACTGACCTTTGTCATCTGCATGAAAGGGAAGTTTCAACAAGCTACTACAAGCACAAGTGTTATAAATCACCTTTCATCAGGCCTCCAACCCTAGCCAGTGAAACAACTGGAAACACTTCAACCTGTTTTAACATTCCATGTAGAAGGAGGCAGCGGAACACCTTCCTGCCCACCCTCTGGAACTGACTGCAGCCACCAAACCCCTATGGACTGTGGCTCCCACCAATGAAGTCTCTGCTGAGGATTCCTGGAACAACAGCCATTCCCAGCAGAGCTGGGACCCCAGGGAGCAGCCACACAAACACTAGCTCTGTTCCCATGTACGCTGCATTCAGAGTGGCAGAAGGGATCAAGGGGCTTTTAGACAGAGGCAAACAAAACAAATCCACAAACAAATCGTGAATGATATCAAATGTCTTTTAAACCCCTTTAGGCTGCGAGATGGTACTTGATGATTTGAAAAAAGCTTCTCCTCTTCCCTTTTATGAAAATGATTTACATACTGCTGCATACATGACATGTTGGAGACCTCTCAAGAGACCAGCCGCTGTTCCAAAGAACTTAAACTTCTATGATAGGAATTTCATAAATGAGGCAGTAACTATCTTCCCAGATGCAGGCTTGAATAGAACTACTGTACTGGTGAGTCCTGCTGAGGGAACAATCTTTCTTCACAGTCCTCAGGGCAGGAGTAAACCTGACACAGAGCAGTGTCACACACTGAACCACTTCATTCCCTGGCTGGAGAGCACCAGGAACCCCCGGAGCCATCAGACCAGCATTGCTGCCCGTGAGCCCCCCACCAAGACCCCCTCTCACAGCTCCCACGGGAGATCCAGGCTTCCCAAATCCCATTTCTCTGCTCGCAATGCAAGCCTTAAAAGCTGTAATGCTGGAGAGGGCACGGGAGAACACAGCCTCAAGAAGAAAGTGTGACCCCATGCCCTTCCAGGAATAACATCCTCCTCCTCATCTCCAGATTGACTGCAGTGTCATAATATGCTACCACTATGTTTAACAATATTAAAACATGTAACATGAACTTGAAATATTTGTGTGAAATGATTAACTTCATCCAGACAGTACTTGGAGTGTCACTCTGGCACCAGCATTTCTACCCAAAGTTTTAGCATTGGTGCTCCTACTTTAACTCAATTCAAAACTGTGAATAAAACATCATTTAATAGCAATTTTATTTTGCAATGATCTCACTGAAAAGGCATATCCAGTATTGCCCTTGCAACACAGAAACGTCCACAAGATAAGCCTGAGGGACACAGATTAACACTCAGATCAGATACCATTTCAGTCCCTTCTGCCTTACAGGGAATGTTTTGGCCTCTTGCCAAGCAGAGAGCATTCCACACACAGTAGGGTAAATTTGGTATAGCACCCATATGGAAATATCTTCTTCACAACAAGGCCAGGGTGTAAATCTATTATCTGAACACACATCTCTCTCAGTCCAAAAGTAAATGAGCCTACAGCAAAGCTTGACTCAAACTTTCCCCATCTCATGGGAGTCCATATTTGAGCAAGCTTTCAAATGGTAGCGTCATATGCCCTGGCATTGAAGCTGGCAATCATCTTTCTTTTCTTCTCTCTTATGGATTTAAGCTGAACGCAGCAGAGGTTCAATTTGCATCTGCTCCCTACACAAAAATACTTTTATTGTCTCTTAAAATGTAATTAGCATAGAACAGTAACCCTGCATCAACCTGACCTTCAGAATTAGACATGTCTACTCCACAAAATCTGCTTTGATGTTTTTGTTGTATGATCAATTATAAAATATGATTCACTTAGCAAAAGGCCAAACTGGAATTCTACCCTGCTTTGATGGAATTTATGCTTATGCAGTTGTCAGCTAAACTCTGTTTTCCAACACTCCTTTGCTACTGTTCATACCAGAAATTAAGTTGCATCTCAGCTTTCTCTCTTGTCTCCTTCACTGCTGTCCTTCAGTTCAGGTGTATGCACACCCACCTATCCAATACTAGTAAGCAGAGAATTGAAAATGTGCATCTACAAATAGACAAACTATTACAGATACGTAGGTGCAGTTATGCACAATTATATATGTGCAACACTGCATACAAAATTTGATAATAAACGTCACAAAAAAATTTGTCTCCTGGTAAGTAAATTAAGTAGAATAAAGTATAGACAGAGCATAAACAATGCTTTCCTCCTAAAAATTCCATCATCATAATACAAATACAGCCATTGAGGCTTATAAAATCTGTTATGCAAAAACTCTTCAGTGTCAGCTTCATGTACTTTTTCCCCTGGGTTTGATTAACAAACAAATCCAAACATTCAAGACAGATATTAAACAGTTTTGTCCAGCATGAAGTCTGCATTGCCAAATTCCACATGGTTTCCAGTTGATACCACAAACTTGGATGAAGTTCATTCGAAATTCAGTCCTAGTTCTCCAAAAGGTGGATAAATACCTGCGAAACTTCTTATGATGCCAGGAAGGTGATTTGTATTACAGAGGCAGATACAGTTGTACCTGTGCCCAGTGCACAGTGGGCAAAAGCTGACTAACAGCAGATTTTACTCTGCAAGAACAAAATAAATGCCTTTTCCAACTCCAAAAGCTAATGATTTATGAGATTATAAATCTCCTTCAAATATCTTTTCCGACTATCTACTCATCTGATGACTTGGGGTGGAGGTATTTTATCTGATAATTTGCCTTGAAATTTGTAGGTGTTATAAACGCACCAGGATTCATAGGTACCTACAGAGCACGAATTCCTGAAGTTTCCTGATGGAGTAGCTGCCTCTCTCTTCTAGTACAGTGCCTAATACCTAATATCTGAACTCCTACCTCCTTTTTGCCACACAAATCTGCTTCTGTTTAGCCTAAAGAAGAATTCCCAGTGGGACATCCATATACAACAGCTTTTGTTTATCCAATGTTTTAGATCCAAGAGTCATGCTAAGGATCTTTTTTCTGATCCTAGCCAGTCTAAGTATGTGAAAAACATGACATTCCATTTAGCTGATTCTTCACAGCAGCTATATTACAGGTGAAGCTCTAAAGAAAATATCTGTGGAGGAGGATTGAAGTTTGAGAGCTTTTTTTCAAACTGCAGTTTAATTTTATGGCAATTTCAAGGTATTATCTCTGCTATTTCGGACAGCTGCATTTTCTTAACCCTTTGACCAGTCTTTCCATTAAAAAGACAATACAGCTGGAGTTTCTGTAGTGATAAATTCACCTTATACTGTAGCTGTACCACCAAAGAACATCAAGCAACTGCTCCATTCAATTCTCCAAGAAGCAAGTTTTGGCCCTTCCAGTTCTAATGAGAAAGCTGGAGCCACTACCCAAGAGTTCATTTTTTGTGTTAGGTGACCACACCCCACTCCTATTCTGCTCTGTACCCCAAGTCCCCAGCCACAGATACACAACAGAGGAATACCAGCTATTGAAGCTTTGCAGATGGCAAGCCCAACATTGTTCCATTTTGGACTTTCTCCTCAAAGGATCATTCCACATGGCTTCTTTTATAGGGTCAGGATTTCTTTTCGGGTGGGGGGGATGGATATTTGGGCATGGAAAATATCTGTGGGCATGAACAATAGGGGAATAGCATTTATAAACTGAAATAAAGTGTTTCAATTTGTGGAAACAGCTGGAGGGAGGAAAGAATCTTACGAATAACGTAGTTGAAACTGAACAGACTGTTGACAGTAAGTTCTTTCAGATGCTAACTATGGCCACACTACATGACAGTACAACACAAATCTATAACTAAAGAAGATTCAATGCACAATGATGTGCTCATTTTCAGTGCCACATGAGAGGTACAGTATGTCTGTGCCAGGGCAGAGATGGTCCCCAAAAGGAAACACACACTATTTGGAAGTCACTGAGTTGCTGACACAAACAGTTCAGTCTCCATGTGGGACTATACCAAGGAAGCTTTGCAAAGCACCAAATGAACTGCCTGTGCAAGAATTACAGTATAGACTGAAGAATCCAGAGCTAAATACAGCAGCTTGGCACCAAGGGAATGCACATGGGCTCACATCTGCCTACAGGTGAAATAGGGTCAGATTTCCACTTATTCCACCCTCTCACTGCTCCCGCTTTTATCTCCTCCTTTTATCACTTGTATGATTTGGTGCATGGCATCCATTCTTCTCTGGCTGAAAGAAAAGACTTCTACCAGACATCACTGCTCCAGGCAACTTTCAAACACATGATTCTCAGAAATACATCACAGAAGTCTTATTCCCATACCCAGCAATGGTTTGTGTACTCAAGAGCTGAGCTACCATTTGAAAGTCAGTAACACGCAACTGTGTGAGTCATTTAGGTGCTTTTGAAAAGGTGAATCACCCTCAACAGAGTTGATATAAACTGGAGGTTATTTGCTTTAGGCAGACAATTCAGTCAACACAAAAATATTAAGTTCAGCAGTCAGTCCAGGGATAACTGCACAGGCACCTTCAAGAGAGCGTCTGCTGAGCCTCATGTTTCTCAAAAGGTTTATTCCCCTCCTGCCTCACAGAATGAGGCATTCAGGTAGGAAGAAGAAACTGTGTTTCTTACAAGAAACAAGAGGGAGACGTCAAGTGTATGTCATTCAATACAGAACATTTTCAGAGTAACTCAAACACCTTAACAATACCTTCAATGTATTGCAGAAATCTTTCAAAGCACTGCCAGCAAGGTACTTTACCCATGCCAAGGAGAAGCAGATATATTTTAATGAATACTTTTTCTGCTGGAAGAAATAAAAGCTATTTGCCAGCTAAATCTTTTCCTTCAAAGCTACCCTGCTTCAGCCAAGCCCCGTTATTCATTATGCTGATAGACAGGATGGTTTTGATGTCAATAGATCATACAGAAGATATAAGACAGTAAGTTGTGTGAAAAATTCAGTGGTAAGGTCAAGGAAAATCAAGGTAAAAAGTGTTTACTCCTTTCTAATTTAGTCAAAGTTGTTTCACATAAACCCAAGAAGTTTATCAGATTTTGATTGTTTTTATATTTTATCTAGCACTATATAGTACAAAACCTCTATCATCTGTTATTACTGCCTGACTTGTCCAGTCACCTGGAAATTCAACCATCTAAGGAAAAACAAAGACTAAATTAGAAATATTCTTCTCTATAAATAGGCTGCACAGAAGGCACCTTGCTTATGTAATCAGTTATTGAGTTTAAGATTACAAATTCGTGTTTCAGAAATCAACAGCTACAGAGACACAAAGATGGGGAAAGGACATGAACAGAATTATAGAGAAACACCTGTCCTGAGAGCTGGGAACTGCTTGATTTTTAATTCACAGAATTGTGTTTACTAATAAAGCTGTCAGCCCAAAAGCTCAGTGAAATCAGCTTATTAAAAAAATCAAGCAATTTCGACTGCTTTCTCAGATTACTCAAAATTAGAAGGAGCATTTCTATTATTTTTTGCTGTGGAAAAAACAGTCCTTTGGGAGTCGGAAAGGTGCATTGTTTCAACATCTACTTGACAGTAAAGTTCTCAGAAAATACAGTTTTTGTGCCATTATTCCTGAAATCAACAGAGTTTCGTCTGAATCATTATGGGCCTCTGTTGCTTCCATAAGGGATCAAAGGGAGTTCAGGAATTTGGACTTGAGGCCACCATATTTTAGTTTGAAGTTTATTTCTATGGCTTACTTTAAATAGCACCAGTGAGTTCGACAAGCTAAAAAAAACAAAACAAAAAACAAACAAACCTCAACATGAGGAACTGAGAAGGGGAAAATAAATGTTGACTTTGAATAAAGTGAGCCAAAGGCCATGTTCAGACAGGTCAAGCAATTTGAATTGTCTTCTTAGCCAACAAGTGGTGTTTCATTATACACCCTCATTCAGGGCTGTGGGGAGAGAAAAGCTTCCAAACAGGCATGTGGAGGCAGGGGAGGTGAGGCAGGGTCTTCCTAAGGATACGCCATGAGTGAAGGTAAGAATGGCTATAGAAACACTGGCATCCCTGCACTGCACAGTCACAGCAGAGAGGCAGGCACTTCTTCGCTCTTATAGCCCAAAGGACACAATGGACAGCTTTAAACTGGCAATCTAAAACAAGCTCCTACTTTCTGTACAGATCACTGATAGTTTGTCAGAAGCTCTAGTCTCAGTTGTTTCCCACTGCTCTTCTCCCTAAAGCACCCCATGATCCCTGAGAACTTGGGCAAAACATGGGGTATGAGGAGGTGAAAACTGCAGTTCTCTTTGGGCACTGTAAACAACAACAAAACCCACACCTCCTCTATCAGAGAGTGAATGGATCCCTCAAGAACTAGTTTCAGCAGAAACTATGGTTAAAAATTCTTTTGGAAAATATTCAAGTTATGGTTTATCAACAGAAAAGCATTAAAAAAATACACATTAAGGCTTCCACTAAGAAACAGAAAATAGAAACATACAAATAACTATTTAAACTAATGCTATGGCAACAACAAAAAATTTAAAACATCACTTAACTAATGGATTTGACCCAGATTCCTACCCTCTCTTTTAAGAGAACATTCTTGAGAACAGTTCACAAGCATCTTGGTACTACTAATTTATTTCAATTGCGTTACAACTTTCAAAGCGTCAGTAAAAGACTTGCAACATCCGTTCCCACTTTGTTGCCTGCACACATTCTTACCAGTAAGGGCTATTAAAAGAAGCTGAACTAAAAACTGAAAACAAGAAAAATTTTAAATCACAATCATCAGTTGAAGGGAAGGCTGTTTATTCTACATAGACAATGAGGGACCTGAAGGATCTGCCAGTGCAGCAAACTTGAATCCCTCCCCACTTCAGATAGTCCCAAGTCCTTGTGACAATGTTGTTTTCAGTCTCAATCGGTCTTTGCTTGTCTTTAGCCCACTCAGGTTATCATCATCTTCAGGTGACAACACTGCCATACCATTTCATTTATTTCAGTCTGCAAAATCACCAACTCAGCTGTGTAGAAGGAGCACATTTAATTGCACATTCCTTTCAATGAACATTTTAACAGAGATGGTGGATAAAACTAGTCTCAAGATACTCATGTGATAGTTCATTCATGATCTCCCTATAACACTGTATTTTTCTCTCAACACTAGTCTTATCTTTACATTCTTATCAAGTGACTTCCCAGTTGCTCTACTGATTACAGATTCCTCTCACTTCGCCCCCACTGTGAGTCTGCTAACAAGCAGAAGTCCAAACAGGACAAACCTGCCACTTCTTTGACTCTCCAATAGAGCTATCAGATTAGTCAGCACAATCTACCTTTTAGTTCTAAACTCCAAGACTTCACATGTTCTCTCCCTCCAACCTGGTTTATCATGATCAGAATCACTGACCTGAATTCTCCTCTTCTGCAACCCAGATACTATCTTGGCAATTTCCAAACACATCAAAAAAGTCACAGAATTGGAGTTGGAAGGGACCTCTGAAAACCATCTAGTCCAACACCCCTCCTAAAGCAGTTTCACCAAGAGCAACTTGCACAGGATGTTTTCAAGGTGGGTTTTAAGTATCTCCGGAGGTTTTTTGCTGGAACAGATGCATTCATATCCATTCTTATCCTAGTATTTTTTTCTTGCCTCAATGGCCACTCCTACCCATCAGGTCAACAGTATTATAGGGTTCCACCCTGCCAGGGATAGGGACACATCCCTACTAGACCAGATTGCTCAAAGTCCCATCCAGCCTGGCCTTGAACACTTCCAGGGATGGGGCATATTCATTGTCCTCTTTCATTCCCTTGGGAATGAAAACAGGGCATAATTTAGTTGCCTTTTTCAGCCAAAGTTAGAGGAGCTCAGCATCTTTAAATATCCCAGTGAGAAAGAATAAATTTTTAAAAACCTAAGTTTCCAGTTAACATGTAAAATCACACCTCAGACTTTTTCCCTAAACTTTTCTTTTTGCTTTTCATTTTTGTTTCTGTCAACATTTTAACATAAACCATCTGAGAGGTTTAAAACTAAACAATTTTAAGCAGTGGGTAAAACCACAGTATGCTAACTGACAGGAGGTTTTGGCTCCATCTTTAAGCATCTATTTTTCAGCTGCTGTTTCTCTGCAGCAGGAGCTAGAACACTTGGTGACTTCAGTCCAAGACTCCTATTTCCTAATACTTAAGCACATTTCCTTTTAATTTGGTTGTTCCTTTGATAACTACACCATTATTGCCTTTCATTATTGCTTGTCCACCTGAATACAACCAATACTAATTCACATTTAATGCAGCTAGTGCCCTTCATCTACCACCTGATTTTATCAGATGACAGCAAGTCATCTAACAGAGAATCCCATCTGACAGATGTCAGAGCTGAGGCAGAGATGATGACCATAGAACAAGACACAGACAGGGAGAACTAAGTCTATCACCAGTGTGACAACTCTGAGCATTAGCCAGTTTCCCTTCAGCCAATTATAAAAGCTATTTGCAACATGTAAACTGCAAGCAAGTTACCTGTTTCTTTTAAAAAATTAAATATTTTTCTTATGGCATATAGTCCACAGCCACCTCCAGACCAAGAGATTTTTATCCTCGAGCAATCTGAGGAGTGGAAGAATGAAAGCTTATAAAATATGTATCCTTGTCTATGGAAATAGCACAATTCCAAACCAGAGATTAATGCTGAAATACAATCCAGGGGCTGTGCTTCCATTCATAAACTGTTCCATTTGAACACAGGGTCTGGAATGAATTTTATCCTCATGTTCAACCAGAGAGCCACAATTTATTATAGTGCTGCACTTTTCAGTTTTAAAATCATATCCCTAATATTTTTCCCCTGTCAAGTCCAGTGGACTTTTCAACCAGGATCATCCATAAAGGCAAAATACAGCAGAATCCAACTGCCCAGAGACACAAAGAAGCAAGTCCAGTTACGTACCACATGGCTAAAAGAAAAGCGAACCTACTGTGAATACACAGCTTCAACTGTTTAAGCTGGAAAGGCATCAGAAGGGTCCTTTTGTCAGTAACAGCATAAGTGGGTTCTCAAATGTACTCACTTTAGCTCTGCATTTAAGTTACCACTCGACTATGCAGCAGGCCAGCTCTATTACTCCTGTGAAAGATCAGGGTAATGCTCCCTGACAACTTCAAACCCCAAAATAAATACCCAGTGCTTCCCAGTCCTTGCATATTCCACAGTTGAGATGTGCCACAAAGATACAGGGTTATTTACAGCAGTTAGATTTTCAGAGCTGTCTCAGGAACCTCCCTAGGTTCTCTAGGGAATCACTATTCTTTGATGTTCAAATTAAAAGGAAATTGGGATTCAACAACACTGGTCAATATGACCAATTTCAATCTACGGGCTCACTGCTTTTGATGACAATTTGAAATGAACCCTGCTTTGACTGGAGCTGCTCTAAGAATATCTTTTTAAAACCCATCTCTGAGTAGCTTTGTTTGTGACTCCAATAAGAAATATTTTTAACACAGCAGCTATAGCTCCATGAGAAGCTTTACCATCTATTTTAGAAGGCAGTGTGCCAGGAGAACTGTGGTGCATTTTCATTCATCTCTTGGCTACTGCTTCTTCCAAAGTTTCTGTCCAAAGACAGCCAAGACAAAGTTCCGTGAATTATTGCTTGAATGAGATCTAATTATTCAATTAGTTTTAAAGGCTTTTCTTTCCTTATTTTTTGACAGCCTTACACACCTCTTGCCCTTCAGGGCATTTGTCCTCATGTCTTTCCCACAATTGGAAGTGCAGGCAATTTCTTTCCCACCCATAGCAGCTTTCAGATCAAGAAGAGAACTGAATACAATATCCCGCACAGCCCCCTTGGATATATTCCTTTTTATCTAGGGAGAGAGGAAGAATAAAGATCTCTATAGTCACCTACTAACAGACACAGTTTTCTGAGACTTGATCTACTGTTTTGCATCCATCAGAAATTTATTGCTCCTAATCTAGGGGCAAGTTAACTCCCTCACAAAGATATCTGTCACCTTTACTTTTACTGGAATACACAAGGGTATTAAATACAGCTTCAGATATGAAACTGCAAATATACGATCCACCTAGTTATGTGCAAGTAGGGGAAACAAAATTTAACTGTAAAACATGAACTGCTTCAAAAAGCGTATTACTTGGAAGGTTTTGATGATGGGGGAAAGAAAATCTCTCAGCTGTTGTCCTATTGAACAACCCTCCGAATTCGTATGATGTAGACACTCCTTCCTTACCCTTTTGTTTTCTTCATTTTTTTCCCCATGTCTTACTGTTTTCTTCTCACTTCTTTCCAATTAAACTTTCACAACTAAAAGGAAGCTGCTCAAAGCCCTACAAC
The DNA here is from genome assembly GCA_013396655.1 of Campylorhamphus procurvoides. Lineage (NCBI taxonomy): Eukaryota > Metazoa > Chordata > Aves > Passeriformes > Dendrocolaptidae > Campylorhamphus > Campylorhamphus procurvoides. Next base: position 972,777 of record WBMV01003337.1, read on the forward strand.
TCCCAAATGGATCCACTTTTTCTTTGCTGAGCCAGCTCCAGCACAACTCAGGACAACTTGGTTTCAATTTTTCGTTCATCTAAAACGCAAAGTTTTTACATTTCTCAGTGTATTGAAATGGCTACAAAGTGGACAACCAGAAAACAAACTCCTCTATCTGAAAAAAGTAAACAATTTCTGTTTGACCAATAACTTCAGAAACAGTTTGAAAATAGGGTGTTTTATCCCACAGGGAAACACAATGTGCATTCAGGAATACATTGCAAAGATGCTTCCTGGATTTGAGTTCTGGTGTCAGAGCTCTCAGGACTTCAGCATTTCTGGAGGTCAGTGGAACTTCAGGACTTTTGAGAGCATTTTCCTCAGACCCCAAAAGCACAGTTAGAGGAGATTCTGAGGTATCTGACCATTCAGTCAAACTGTCAAATCCATCAACAAACCAAATTACTTTTTATTTCAATGAAACTTGAAACTGTTTCTTACCATTTTAAAATTTCTTTGTGCAACTGAGTGCTCAAATACACCCAAAGACTGACCCTGAGTGTCTTTGAAGGGTACTTTGAGGAAAGATTTTGTCTATAAACTGGGTCATCACATTTAGGCTGTTCTCTGGCTGCTGTAGGAGATGTTACTGCAGGGACAAAGACACCTGGCATTACAACAGTCAATATTCATTCTCCACCTTGCTTCTTGTGAGTCCCACCATTTTTTGTTTTGCCTGCTACTGCATAAATACCAAAAAAACCCTGTCTCAGAACAACAACGTCTGCTTTCTCCCTGCGTAACTACACACAAAAGAAACAATAATTAATGGTATAACAGATTTACAGCAAACTCCTATCTGCTCATCTTAGTCATTAAAACCATAACTCCAGGTCACAGTGATCCCTCAATTCCCAAGGAAGATGACTCATTTGCTTTTACAGGAATACTGTCTGGAGTTTAAACTCATTTTTCTGGGGTAAGACTTTCAAGGTACAATTAAAAATGCAAACTAGGAAGCTGATAGCTAAGAGACAAGCACTTTTTCACAGTTCTAAGAAGCTGGCTTTCCCCTTCCCTGCCTGCACTGCCTACAGGAATGTGCTGGCTGTAGAAAAACAACAGAAATGCAAACTTCGCATTGAGAGACAGGATGGAGAGATTTTTTAAGTACTGCATTTTTAGCCAGATTTGTGACAGGATTGGGAGAGTAATGAACAAATGGATAGGCGTTGACTCATTCATCTTTCTTTTTAACCAAAATATAGTTAATGGCTCTTGAAAATCAAAATGTGTGTATCTTTTGAAGAGTTACAGCTAGAAAAAGGCAATTTTCTACTGAATTCAACAGAGATGCTTATCAGACCTGACTTTTATTAACCCAGTTATTATTACACCCACTACCTCACAGACCTAGCTATGAATTAGGACTTAGCATACCGAACACTACACAAACAAAAGCCAAAATGTTACTCCTACTTAAGGAGTTTCTCTTCAAACACTGGCAACTTGAGTTGGCTACAGCATTATTCTCCCAGTTTCTTACACCATCATACAGAGGTGCAATGGAAGAGGTGCCCTGCTAAGGCTGGTTTTACCAAGAGAGGAAGACAACTTTGCAGTAAAGTTCATGAGTCAACTAATGCTTGCTTTTGCTGTAGTTTTGAAAAAGACCACACAACACAGTTGGTAATGTTGCATACCACTGCTACCAGTGGCCCCTCAGCTCACAGCAGCTTCCCCTTGCAAGGCTCACTATGGCTGGGTCTGTCCTTGCTCTAGTGCCTGGCTCCCCCAGAAGTCTGACTGAAGTTCTAGAGACAGCCAGACTACCACAAAGTTCACACAGTACAAAATTGTTGTCCACTCTTTTGATTGGCTGTCCTCAAATATTGCGTCCTCTACTTTCAATACCAAAGACACAATAGAATTCTTCCAGAAAATAGTTCATTCATTAAGAAACACCTTCCCCTTCCTAAATAGTCTTTTTCTTCTTTCTCAAAAAAAGAGATTTGATGTCATTCAATACTTATAACAAAAGGCATTCCCTCACAAAATACCCAGCTGTGCTGAGGTACATGGCATTCTTCGAGAACAAACACATTTCCATCCCTTGTCTTTTATTTTCCTAGTGACTGTGCTTTGTGTGTCACAAAGTTCATAGAATCATCAAGTGGTTTGGGTTGGAAGGGACCTTCCAAGATCATTTAGTTCAGGGACACCTTCCACTAGAGCAGGTTTCTCAAAGTCCCACCCAACCTGGCTTTGAACACTTCCACGGATGAATCATTGTTCCAGTGTTTCACCACTCCCATAGTAAAGGATTTCTTTCTAATACCTGATCTAAACCTAGACCAGGTTTCTCAAAGCAAGTTCCACAGTCTAAGTAGGCAAACGCCAAGCTGCAGCACCACTCCTGTATCCACTTGCTCATTCTCCAGATTCAACTGACCCTTCGATGATGTTCCCTCTCTTTGACATTGCTCATGTGGAGATCAGGAGAGTAGATATCCCCTATTAATAGAAGACAAAATTTTGTCTTTCGGAGACATATCCTAACTCCTTTTTACTCAGCTTCCTGCTCTGCACCTAGCAGACACATGCTATAAAATAGGATTCACATGTTTCACTTGGTAGCTTTGTCTAGAATTTCCAACAATGCTTGAAAAAGCATTGACAATTTATAGCAGTAGCTGCATAAATAATTATTAGATTTACTACTTTTTTAAAAAAATAAATATATTTGCCTATTTGTGTTTCAGTCAAAGTTATCACCTTTGAGTTTGGAATGACAATTCTCAGAGATAATACTGAAAATATCATTATTCAGTACTGCCTGTACTACTGAGTACTGCCTTGCTGCAGTCCCAGGGGATGGTCAATCCCATAACACAGTCTTGGAGAAGGAGGTTTGCCTTTACTGTCTTGAAAACTTCTCTTGGGTGAAGTTAGGATCTCCCAAACAACTGCTTCTAGCACCAGATAAAAAGTTTCTGGTGATAGTTTTACAAGTTGGAGTCAGCTAATGCAGATGACCAATGTGAACAGTCATTCATATGTTGTACATGCAACAGAGAGCTACCAGCTATTGCACAAGAGCAGTGTGTAGGACTGGGATTCAACTCCTGACCTTCTGATACAGAGCCCCAGGGTCTGCCACTTCAGTCAAAAAGAGCTCCAGTACCTGCCAATATTAGCAAAGCTGCATCCTGTTTGCAATTCCCCACAGAGATGGGCTGAATGCTTGTAAGCAGATCTGATGCTATTCAGGAAAGGGCAATCATGTTGTACTTCAAAAAGCTGTGGAGCCCTCCTCCTTTTTATTACTTCTGTCATTTTATCTTACTTACACAACTATTTTTCCCTTCTTTTATGTTCCCTGCATAAGAGGGACAAATACTTGTATTACAGATCCTCCTAGATTTCAAGATTGATATGTTCATGATAGAAAGAGAGCTCTGCATGTCTATAATTTTAGACTTTTTTTCCTTGTTTTATGTATGAGTGCAATTTGGTATAATGGATAACCTAAACAGTTGCAGATTGCTGCATCTTGTAGTGTTCACTGAGGGAGATATTAGTTGAATATAAATAATATTCTCCTGCACTTTAATATTTGAACAACTGCAAAAGAATAAATCTGACTGCTTATTCCAGGAGTTCAGTCCTGGCCAGCATGCCTATCTGAATCTTTGTAACTCTTCTGAAAAAAACCCAGTGTGACCCAAGGGTGCCCAAGTCTGCCCTGTGCAAGAACACTGGTGCTTCTGCTTCAATACCCCAAAACATCAATATGACCTTTAGCAAAATAATGAATAAACTTCTTAACAAATGGTAAACCTATCAATTCAGCACTGGTTCAGCCCCATACAGGAGACACTGCAAATTACACAGAAATGCAGCCAGTCATAACTGGCTGCTTCACGTACAAAGAGCAGAATCAGTCAATAACACAGAGCAGGAAGAATAATTTTCTCTCCTTATCCATATGCTTTCCTGTCTAGAACCCACAGGGGATTTGTGGGGGGATCTGCTGATAAAGCACAGCTTTGCCACATTTGTCAGTCCTGAGGCTGTCACAGAAACATAACTGATGTGACAGCCATTAATGAGCCACTGTCACAAGGGTGATCTGTCCGAGCCAGCAGTCACTGCTCCTCTTCAGCAGTGGGCAGCAGTGAAACAGCCCAGCACACTCTCAGTGTCACTGCAGCCACAACTGTCCTGGACTCTTTTGTTTTGGGAACACCATGCATTCATCATACTGAAAAAAATATTTTACACAATTCCCAATCTACAATGATGGGTCAAGTCGGTTCGTTTGCTTTCAAGTCTGATTGTAAGCAAGTCTTGAAATGATAAATGTTGAAAGGACAAGCTGAGTCAGAAGCCTGGGTTTTGACTTTGCTCCTCTTCTGCCTACTTTGTAAGAGGCCGATCTCTCATACAGAAAAATCATTACCTTTTAACAAGTTTTCCTTACCTCTTGCACAGATAACCAGCTGGCTTTTTTTTCTGCATGGTTTCTCCAAATCTGTCCTAGCATTTCCCTTTTTTGCCCAGACTGAGGAGGAGGTGACTGTTCCCTCACTGTAAGGAACAGGTTTCTCCGTTTCTCATGACAAATCATTTTCTAATAGTAACTTTGAAATCAGTCTGCCCTATCCAGGGCATGAACTGCATAGATTTTCCAGAAAAATCAAGGAAACCTTTAGCACAACTCCACCCCTTTCCCGAGGATCTTGCCATACTTTTAGAACAGGTAGCACATCCATTATCAGAGCCATCAGTGCCACAGGCACAGGAACTGTGCTGGGAACTGCTGACAAGGTGCTGCAACCACAGACCTCGGGCTGCCTCTTAGATGCCCTGTTCTTCCAGATGGTTATGTATCCCAGGAAGCCTTCTGTGCTATTGTAGTACACAGCACTGAGTCACGCTCACTTTTGTTTCCTACTGTCCATGCACATCAGCCAGTAGTAAACAAACTGCAGCAAGGACCTTAGCTCTTGACGTGTTTCAGCAGAAGACCTGGATAATGTTTCCACAGGAAAGGAAAGCAGATCTTAATGACCATGCCAAATTTGACAGTAGATTACACTATCCAGTGAGACTGGCACAGAAGACAGTATAACCTGTTCTCTATACAACCAGCTTGTATAGCAGCCCTCTCTCCACACACAAAGAGCTACAAACACATGGCCATGAAGTGAGCATTTCTAAATGCAACAGAGTTCAACCTCTGCCTGCATCCAACCTTTACATTAAAAAAAAAAATCATCAATCTCATTTGCAGAGAGACTTACATTGAAAAAGCCTCCTGGGCTCAACAGCTGGTTGAAGCTGGTGAAATAGGTTTCACTCCCGATGCCACCCTTTTCTCCTGTCTCCATAGACACCAAAGTGAGGAAGAGAAGGGCAGAGGCAGCACATGGCAAAAGGCAGGGTCTGCAAGGACCTCCTCTCTGCATACCCTCTGTGCCTTGACAACAGCTCTGACCTGACTAAAGGGAGGTGTTCCTGCCCAGCTGATCATCCATTCACTCTCAAGGATGTAACTTCTTTGCACTAAAAAACATGCCCATCCTCCCAGCCCAGGGTGACAAGGGGCAATTTAGCCTTCTTGCCTTGTGCCTCTCGTCACTCTTGCCTTTTGTGGCTCTTGCCACACCAGAGCTTCTCAAGAAGGGGCAGGGGGAAGTGTCCCACAAAAGCAAGTGACATTACTGCATCATAGCAGAGGCTTGTTGCTGTAAGAGACAGAGGACCTACATGGATCATCTTGTGCAGCTCCAGGGACAGGATTGGCTCTCCTTCTTCACTAAAGCCTCAAATCAGGGAAAAATAATTGCAATTGTGCCTCAGCTGCCCAGGCTGGCAGTAGGGTCTTGCTTGCTCAGAGGTGGCACAAGGGCAGTGTTTTGCACAGGAAAGAAAGGGGTGACCAGGCAGCCACCTGCACATGTCCCAGGGCAATGCTGCTCAACTTGCCACCTACTCTCATGTGCTGCTGCTAATAAAAAGAGCTAAAAAAAAGAGCACTGAAAAACCAATGTTTGCTCTTAGGTGTTTATACATTTCCAAAAGCCACTTTGCTGCCCAGGCACAAGTGCAGCAGGGTCAGTGTAACACTGGAACCCAGGCTGATGCCCAGCAGAGCACCTCTAATCCAGAGCATCAGCTGATTACACAATGCACATCCATTGTCCAAAAGTGGTTTTATTTTCACTCTTCCCTCTGAAACCAACTTGTCTCTTCTCCAAAAACCAACTCCAGAATGAGTCATTTGAAATTATTTTTAGGTAGGTTTCTAAACACTGAGTTGAAATACATCCCCTTCCCTGCGACAACATGCCAGGAAACCCCCAGGGAGCTCTCCCAGAAACTGCTAGGGAATGAATGCAAAACAGGCTGAGCTGTTCGGCTTCTCACCTCCCCAGCACGGGTTTGAACATGTCGACAGCAGGGTGGTATGAAGATACTTTTGTCCCCTACAAATCTTTTGGATAAACAGGATTGTGCTCTGCATCAGAGATTTCTTTTTCTAACTTCAGTCAATATTTCCTTGGCTCGCCGTTCTTGACAGTCATAAAACAGCTCTCTCTGGAATACACCATTCAAATTAATCAGCTGTCAGCTATTCTCCCTTTAAAACTAATAATAGAAGGTCTGCATGAGCCTGTGAGAGACTGAACCATGGGAATGTGAATTGTGCAGCTGCAAACATTTCCATACTGCTAGAGCTCTCAAATTCCTTTTTGCTCTCTACTAAGAAGGCATGAAACAGCATTGCAGGGAGCAGGTTTTGTACTGTCAAATTGTCCAACTGTCCTCAGCATGCCCATCATGTAGTAAATACTTAGTGATGCCCTTTAACTTTCAAGCATGCCTTAAAGACAGGAGGGATGTTCTGGTCATAAACCAACAGGCTCAGCTGGACCAGGAGCACAGATAATTTGATAACTTGTATACTTTGGATGCCAAATGCACAGGAGGTACCCAATTGTGCTCTTGCCATTGGCAGAAGTTTTAGCCTCCAATTCATCTTCTTGTCATCAGACTGCAACAGGATGGGGGGGGAGGGGGGGGGGGAAGACTTACAGGGGGTAGCACTGCCTGACTGGATGGGGAAACAGGACTCCTTTGAACAGCCCCTTGTCTACAGCAGTTTGGCTCCAAGTGGGCACAGAGGAGTGCTACATGAGGCTTGAACTCAGAATTAAAGCTGGCACTGGAGGAAAGCCAACTGTGCAACACTCCTCTAACTGCTTAGGGGACTCTGCTGTTCACATGAAACTGAGGAACAACTGGGAGGCTCTGTTCAAAAAGCACTCAGGGTTGCAAGTACATTTGCAAAGCCTGATCAAGGAACAAGAGCAACACCTGCTTCTTCCAGGTCTGCTACAGCTACTACCACCAGGGGACTTTGCCTCTACCAGCAGCAGGCTCATTTTCAGCCTGAAAAATACTTTAAAATGCCTCTCAGCCTTTTAAGAGAAAGAAGTAGTTTAAATCCCAGACCGGAAGCCTTAATTATAATGGATTTGTGTGAAAGTTGCCAGATCTCTCCCTGCTCTCTGATCAGGGCCGTGCCAAGAGTCTGCTTTGTGTCACACTAGCAACTGTGTTAAGTTCAGCAAAGTAAGCGGGTCAAAGATGCACAGGCAGAAGAGAGATCACTGATTAGCACTAATGACAGCCTTCACTGCAGAGCAGAGTGACAGCACAGTCATGTTGAGGTTCTTGCTGCAATTAAAGGTAGCCAGACTCACATCCAGTGTAAGCTGCTCAGAACAAATCTTTGTGTCACATTTTACACCCTGGGAAGTCAGTCACCCTAACCAGAACACAGCACATGAGGAGACAACTGAGACCTCATTCATACTGCTGGGATTGAAATTAACTTATAGAAAATCAGAAAAGATTTGAGCAACCTCATGAGCCGCTCTTCTAAATATGCAGCACTACTGTTTTCCATCAGTTAATTCCAACTGTGGTGAGCATAAGGTTACAGATGAAGAACACTGCTCATGTTCAAGAATTTAATGGTACATCTGTTCACAACTGTAACCCCAAGTGCTCTGAAGAACACCCAGCCTCTAAAGAAAACAGCAGAAATTAAGTAAACTACAGGGTTTTTTCCAGTGTCTCACATACTTTCCCAAAGAAGAAAAATAGAAAGGACTGGAGTTATTTAGAGAAGGGAGTAAGAGCAGAAACAAGCACTGAATAATATGGACAACGTCAGTCCTAGGCTTCTAGATAGGCTCAGCTGATTCACAAAGCAGTGTATTTCCAAGTAAAAAAGACAAATACGTCAAGGTAGCAATTAACCTGGAATTCACTGCAATAGACAACAGGGAAACTTTCCTACTCTGTTAACCTATGGATAAGGGAAGTAAAAGGAGTTACACAAAAGAGGATCTTATGCAAGATAAAACAAGCAATTAAAAACATTATACCTCAGAATATAAAAATTACTCATTAGACAGTCAAGGAGAGAGAACAAAAAAAGATTTCTACTGTGGCCCTTCACTTTCCTTCTAAGTACAATGAGACAGAGAGCAACTAATCCCATCAAAAGCCACATTGATCTTTCTGTAAATCTCAGAGCCACTGACTATCCTTGGACAGAATGTGGACATGCAGCCACTGGCAGAAACATGGAGGATACACAGGATCAACAAGGATATTTATGTCAGGACAACACAGAGCAACTTTCTTTGAGATACAGAAATGAATGCACTTAAAAAGTGACAACCATAGCAGTCTGTAAATTCTGAGCTAAGGGCCTCTCCAGAGGTGCTGTGTTGAGCACAGAGCCACTACACCTGCACAGAGAGCTGCAAGAACTCCACCTGCATCACCAGGCATACCAGCAGCCTTCTAGAACTGCTTACTCCCTTAACAGATAACAACCCCAATGCCTGTGTGCTGCTGGTTATGTTTATGCCCAACCACAGCAGGTCAGCTAGGAGATATCTTGTTATGATTGTAGTTACAAATATATTATGGGGTTTTGTTTAATTTCCTACTAGGAAGGTATATGTAGAATATAACATATGAAAACTTCATTTGGAACCATTCAGAAGGCTGGAACATATGGAAATTATCTTAAAGGACTATGGGATTGATGCCTCGTATCACTTTTCAAAGTAACATGCAATTGCTACAGGACAGACCATTAAGGGGAATGCCACTCATCCAGAAACTCCGGGAAAGAATCCACCAGGCTTCCTGCAGCATCACACCACACAACAGATAAACACCAAAACCCCACTGTTGTCTTTGGAATGCTCAGTCTGCAACACCTTGCAGAGATCTTCCAGGATTCCCCAGATGATAATCCGTAAAATGTAAGTACTTAAAAGTAGTGATGCTGAAAATCATAAGGTCGGTCTGTCTCAGGAATTTCAGGGACTAAGATCATTTTCCCACAAATGAGCCTTAAACTTGTGTAATCACCACAGTGTTCCTTCTTAAGGAGGGAGATGGTTCAAATTAGCACTCCAGCCCCATAGCTATTTCGTTCCTAGTCAAGAATGACAAGGATTTCTTATTCAACTGCTCCTGAACAACAAAAAGATAAACTATTTTTTTCCCAAACAAGATTATTGATATTCACTAACAGCAGTAATTGATTTATTTATAGAATCAAGCTGGTAGGCAAGGGGGGGGACACAGTATTAGGCAGTGCTGATCAGCCCCCAGTTTGGAGATGAGAGCTGCCAGCGTTGCCCCAGAGCAGCCTGCTTGTCCAGCATGGGTACCCTGGGGCAGATCACAGCTGTAACAGCATTTTCTTCCCATTCCTTTAAAAAGGAACAATTTGCACACACAGACACCCACACACCCGTAAACAACAGCCATTTGAGCGGAGGGGAGGTGGGATAGAAGGATCCGATTTCCATTCCCTGCACTTTCCCCTCCAGGATGGTATTAGGAGAAAGGGGAAATCAGCATCCCCATTATCTCCAGCGTGTGTGAACAGCCACGCTGAGGCCAGTCAGCAGCGCCTGGCATTGTTAGGAGGAACACAAAAGACCTTCTGTTTGGAAAGTTCAAGAAAGAAAACGAAGAGCCTGTGGCCTGGTCCTGCAGTCAAAAGACTGAAACAGAGGTTGGGAAGTTCTCAGGCAGAGGCTGATCCGAAGCCCTTTGAAGTTGACGGGAAAACTCCCATGGACTCCAGCGAGCTTTGGATCATGCCTGAAATGCACAGAAGGGAACAAAGCAGCATAAAAGTAGAAATGAGCATCTGCTAGAGGGGGATTTAAACAGCACAGGGGTGATCTAGTCTGTTCATCATGGATGCTGCTACGGTGTATTTTTGTGAAGTCTGAGGAAGTAGGATTGTATAAAATTCTGAAGTCTTTTCACTAGAGTATAGCAGTTGTACATTCATCATGAGTTATTCTGCTTAAAATCCTATGCATGCTACCCTAACACTCAGTGTTTAACACAGCACTTAGCACAAAAGTCTCTGAGGAAAGAGGGGAGGAAAAGTCCCTTTCAAATTGCTGAAATTACGATTTTGTTTCTTTCTTTCCTTACTATCCTGTTCCCCAAAAAGGCTGGATGAAAGCTATGAAATACACAGTGGAGGACTGAAAACCTTATTAAGAACAATGCTGCCAGCACCATCGATTCACAAGCAGCAGTTTGGGAAAGAGCCCAACCCAGAAGAAACTCTTTAGCAGCACATTCTCCAAACAATTGTTAAAGGATCCCAAGTGCGTCAGGGCTCTAAATCCTCTGCTTAATTGTAATTAATGTTCTCATTAAAGATGAATATAGGAGCATTCAAAATCAAAGGAATGTCTTCTGATTTCTGTAACGCTTCCAAGATCATTTTCTTGCATATAGGAGTAATTGTTGCAGTAGTTTTAAAGATTGATGCTGTCTAGGTCCTTAATGAAATTTCTGGGAGTTAATTAGTGATAATTTTTTTTTAACACTTCTTGTAGACTTTACACAAGATTCAATAAACAGCCAAAGTAACTCCCTTCCTCCCCACACCCCCAAACAAAAAATGCAGGATGTTTCCTCTTTCCCTGGCTAATAGAATCCAACTGTTGCTGCATGACATCATTCCCCAGAGCTAGGGAATCCAAGCTCCCTCCGACCCTCGGCTGGGAGGAAACACCACAGAGGGGAACAAAAAAAAGATCCAAAAAAAAAAACCCCATCAAACTTTACAATAGAAGGACATAACATTAAAAAGACAATTTTTGTTACCTGAAATTTGGAGCATTTCCCTTTCCGCTCCATTCTCAGATTTGTATTTCCCAGACAAAACTGTCTTATTATCTGAGGCAATCAGAAAACCAGTCGTTTAGTGCCTAATACCTGCTGTGCTTCCCATAACTCCTTCATATGACCTTTCGCAGCACTGATTCCAGCTAAAATGATTGCAGAGAACACAGACTGGCCAGGCCAGTTGTCATGGAGATCTCTCTCTCCCCCTTTTCATAAGCGCGCGCGCATACACACACACACACACAGATTTAAACAATTCTGGGAGGCATCCACAAAACAGCATGCCTTTTCATCAGCTAAGTTTTTGAAACATTCCACCCCTCCTCCAACCACTCCCCAGAGTCAGCCCAGGAAGCTGAGCTTCGGTCATGAATCGATTGTTGATATTAGAGATATCGCCTGTTAAAAAAGGGAAAACAACCACAGAACTTGCACTTCCTCCCCAGGAAGGGAAACAGAGATGTTTTCTCACCAAAGCTTTGAACTAAAAGTAAATCTATAGCCTTCAAACCTGCGGGCTGTTTGTGTTTGCCTCTCTTGTTATGAATTTGATAACTGAAAGCACTAGGGCTTTGTCAAAACACAGATTACAAGAAATGCTGCTGGCATGGCCTGACTCTGCTTACCTTGCTGTTTTCCCAGGACCAAGCCAGTAGCTTAATTAGCACAGGTATTCATCACGGTCATGCAGGACTTCCTGTATTCTTTCATGTTTCTGTAATTAAGAAGAAAAATGGGCAGGTCAGGAACGTGCAACTCAAATAAACAAACAGGAAAAAACCCAAAGAGCTAAACAAGAACACAGATACATCTGGAATTTTTCTCATACTGAGTATAATTTTAAGTCTGTTACTCAAAACTCACTATCTCCCAGTTAAAGGAGAAACTCATTTCAATGACGTTTGAGAATACAAGAAATGATTATTTTACCATATTCACTGGCACCATGGTTGCAAAACAAAACTTACTCCAAACATAAATAAAGACATACAACATTTTTTCCCTGACAAAAAAAATCTAAATTAATCCCCACCAACGTCATATAGGAAAGTCTGGACTGATAAATCAAGAGAACAGAAAATACTTTATATAAAAGAAAGAACATTTAGTAAGCAAATTCAGTTAAAAAGTATTTGGATGCAGGAGAAGAGCACTGTGCCTAAAGTTTTTTATGCTTTGAGAAATACCTTGGAGACTTAATTTTTTAGAGGATTTAACCAGACTCAGTCATTCAAAGTTTTAAAACTTCATAAAAGATACTGAAGGGACTACATGACTCTGGGTTCTGCAACAAGCAGTACAAGCAACAGTCCCTCTAGTGGGCAGAAAATTGCAAAGCTGCCTATGCCATGCTAAGTGGGAAATCAATTTCTTCTTTTGCTATAAACCACTTCATTATTCTGCTATGATATTCCACACCTGCATTTAAAACTTAAAATTAACATATGTAACCTCTATATGTTATTTAGGGAGCTGAACTCAAGAAAATGTATATTACATTGTCAACATAACTAGGTTTACATACAAGGATATTAAAGAGTCCCAACATATCACTCTTCTGGTTGTGTTTGTACCACAATAGTAATGAGTTTAAAAAAAAAAAAAAACCTAGTGAGATAGCCAAGATGTCTTATGGGAACATTTGTCTCCCATATAGCCATTCTTAGATATAAATTACACTGGAGCACATTATTGGCTGTACTTCAGAACACCCTACATTTTGGGAGTAACAGAACTCCCAGCAGACTGCACGCTTATGCCACCTCTCTTTTTAGCAAAAACATCACACAAAAGCACGTACATGAGGGGTATTTTACACTGTTACCAAAAACTGTGTGCACACTATTCACAGGTAGATAAATAAACACAACAGCTACTTCAGTGGTCACGAATTCAGAAGATGCTGAAACAAAATAGTTCCTAGATATGAAAGCACCACGTGCTGAGTTTGCAGTTTCACACTAAGCTCCCCTAAGAATGCACTAGCAAAACTCAGCAGAGCCATGAGAGCCAAATATGAAAAACCATGACACGTTTTGGTCCTGCAAAGTTCCCTTTGATGTATGACTGAGGTGAAGCCAGCACATGCTGCGAGTGAGCACAGTTTCAGCAGTGTGACTGGGCAAAGAGGGGAAACTGCTTGTTCCTCCCAAGAAAGTAATGTTTTACACCACATCACAGCAGAGGGAGCATTCAAAAACATGGAAGTAATAAAAAACTAACCCATAAATTGATCAATGGCTGATCAGTCTCAGATTTCATACAGACCCCATTACTGGTAGCATGGGAGTATGTACCAACCATCTGCACCACATCCCACTCCAGTGTTTATCACCAGGCTCTGTGGCACTTCATTAGATGACCACATATGCATATATGGCAGGATCTGGGGGAGCGTGCAAGCTAGCACTTATAAGTAATGGAAAAGGCTCAGTGTGTTACATATACACTCAGTTACAGCTGAAAGTTCCAAGCAAAGCAAACAAAGCCATTAAAATATATTAAGCATACATGAATATGTAGGAACAAAGCACAGTAGTAAAACCATGACCTGAGCTTTGGTCTGAGACAGGTGACTACCACACAAGCACATTTCTATTCCAAGCCTCATAAATACTCTGCTAATCTGTTCCTTGCCAAAAGGTGACATAGTTTGCTCAGATTGACCCTGGTGAAAGAAGAACCATTCCCACACTTTACTTTTTTCTCACTGGGCTTTTATTTGAGCACATCAATACGTCAGAACACAATCTAGGAACAAGAGAGTTTGGGATCACACACAGAGGACATGATGAACAGCTGCTATTGCATTAATTACAGTATCATGGCTACATTGTGATCAAAAGGCACTAGGGTATGTACCCTTGTCCCCTGCAGGAGACAGACAATCCATTACTCACACACAGCTGATGTTTGGTTTCTTATTTCCCATACACTTCCCATTTCTGTCTGGTGGAACACACTCCTTCCTATGCTCCATGGCCACAGGCACAGAATGCAGCAGCCACGTGACACAAGCAGGAGAGGGCATGCACTGAGCAGGATGAGTGCACAGGGAGAGTCCTCACCAGGGCACACCTGGCGTCCCTGCCCTGGAGACTGGAAAGGGAAACATGAGCTGCTCTCCCCACAAGCTGCATGCTCTGAGATTCTTTACTGAATCCTTTCCAAACCAGGCATTAGCAGCAGGAGGGGAAACAAAAATCAGACTTGTTCCTAAATGACTGATGAAATTTTATCGCTTTCAGTAGGTGAAAACACAACATCAACTTTGAGATTTAAAAAGACAAAGCCAGACATGAGTTACAGACTAAGCTGCCCACAACAGGAGCACAAATATCTGGTAGGTGCAGATGGAAATTAATCACTCCACTAACTTCAGTAACATTTTCCTTTACCTTGTTTAAATAAAATTAAATTCCACATAAAAACACTTCTGTAAATTACCTGGGATTTTTCCCCTCCTCAAATAATTTTCTGCCCTTTGAAAGGGCTTCTTCCCCTCTCCCATTGAAGATGACCACCTTATTTCTCTTCCTCTCAGGTTATCTCTACACTTTTACTGACCATCTTTCCAGTGACCTCAACAGATCTGTTTTTGTTTGAAATTGTCATTTAAGACACAACAACAAACAGTGAAACTTACATACCCCATCCCACTATATTTTAACTCAATACTGCTGCAAGTGCCTGCAGCTCCTGCTGACCTCATTGGGAGAGGCAGGGAGCTTGCGAGCAGCTTCCCCATCACCAGGTGGTGACTTGCACAGGTATGAAAAGACAGGAACAGGCCCCAGTCAGCTCACACTATAAAGCACACATGTGCTACAAAACCCGTGTTCTTCACTCTTCTTTTAGAGACTCAGTGCTCAGTGGTTTTGCATAAGGCATTCTGTGACTACCAGGTGGGACAAGACAATGCCATGCAGGACAGCAGCCACCATGCCCTCTGAAGCAGTCCCACAACACCCCTGAGCTCTTTGAGTTAACAGTGCAGAGCACTGGCCTTGATAGTTAACACTCCAACCTGATGGTATAAGAGCACAGCAGTAAAGCAACTGGAACAAGATAACACCTCTGACCCTCAAAGCGTAATTTTACTGAAGTGATTAAACCTTCCATTGACTTCAGTTGCCTGTTACCTTCAATTTTGCCTCACTGCATGTTTTGCTAGGATTGTGGCATCAAAGCAAGCAGCACAAAAGTACATTGTAGCCTTGCAAACAATAGCAAAGGAGTTGACCCAACATATGAGCCCCCCAATTAGAATGGGACTGCACAGGGGTAGGTCTAAGATCAGTCAGCTATGGACTTGTTTTCTTCCCCCATTTCAGCATCAGATCCATTACCCATAGTATATCCACAGCTCTCTTCTAAAAGGAGAATTAAAAGTATCCATGACCTCTTTAATAGTCCAATGAGGATCATGTTTGCTGCACAGTACTGGTTCCAAAAGAGTGTGTGTATGTGTATATACAGTATGCATATAGGAAATGACTAATCATACTTGTGCACTCTTTGAGATGCTGCCAATCTCTTTATGGCCCCATACCCCATTTCAGTTTGATCTCATTCTGCAAATCAAAGCTTGCCATACTTAGGTCTGACCCTGACATTGCAACTGGGTGTAAGACAGCAATTTGAAAAAGTTTCTATGTGATTCAGTAAAACTAAGAGGATATCTGTACCTGGGGGGTCATGACAAGAAGCTGACACACATTCAACTCCTGTGCAAACACTCATTCAGACATAAAGTGGCTTAACTTTGTGGCTATTATTGGTTTAGGCCCTGATTCAGCAAAGCACTTAGACATAGACTTCAAAAGAACTTTAAAAATACACCAAATGTGCTGCAATATTTTACCAAAGTGGTGGTTTAGCAACATTGTATATTTCAGAAAAGAGCGACAGAAAGTTTTTATTTGGCAATTAAAGCTTTACGACATGATTTGGCCATAGTGGGACACAACCCCCACACTAAACCTACTAATAAGGTTGAAAATTCACTGAGCAATAAGCTGAATAATTCCTTAATAAAACAACTTCAAACACAAACAGTGTGGAAATAACTCATGCGAATGCCTGGTTTGAGAATTATCCATACCTACGGCCTGATTCATGACAGGAGACACATATTACAGCTCACCCTGCTAGAAAAGCAAGGCAAAGCCGAACAAGCCATACAAACTGGCCCTGAGCCCAGGCAGCCAATTCAGCCAGCCCTCAACATCCCAGTGCTACAAACCATGTCAGATGGCGCCAGGCCAAGGCACAAGCCATGCCAGAGGGATAACCAAAAGGTGGGAACCTCATGTAAATAAATCCTTCTGCTCCTTAACTCTCCAGAGCCAGCCCTGTCTGCAACCCATCTGCTCTCCAGTCAACACCCATTCTTGCATGGCTGTGCTGCATCCCAGGCATGCCCAAAAAGGGGAAACAGGAATCTGTAGGACCAAAGTTGAAGGAGGGGAGAAGCCCCCAAGGACAGACTATTTGTTCTGTCTCTACCAAAAAAATAAATTTGCCCTTTATAGGTGTTAGTCTCTTACTATACCTTTTTTTCCCCATCAAGCATGGATTTATGTCCCAAGAAGAGGAGCAAATGAGACAAGCAGGCTTCCTCTGTGAACTAGCCATATCAGGAGAGATGTCAATGAGTTGCTTGAAATTCCACAGGACTTCTAATTTGACCTTACATGAATGCAAGATTATCTCAATTGGTCTTAGTTCACTACTGTTTCTTTTAAGTAAAAGCCAAAGGACAAGTTTCTGTAGCCCCTGTTCACAGTACACCTCCTGCAACACAAGATGCTGCACATGGGACTAGAAAGCAACTTAAAAAACAGATGTCCTCACACCTGGAATTGCACTGAAGCAGGACACACAAGAATATAATTCTGGGAGGACTAAATCTTGCCTGAATCTGAGCAAGTGCTGCAAAGCTTTGACTTAATGGGAACAAAGGGCCAGAACCCTTCTCAGAGCACATAAATTATGGGAATATAGATTCTTTAAGCCAAATCCTCACCTGAGGAACTCTTCAAATCATTGTCAAAGTAGCCCTTCCTGTACTTGCATCCAGGTCGTGGTACAAGGACGATGCTGTTGGGAACAATTTTTATTGTTACACTGGCTATACAAAGCTAACAAAGGGAAGAGGATCTTCTAGCAAAGCAATGGACACAAGGAAAGGTACATTCAATAAGGCAGGGATGGTTTCTGGAGCAGAATATGGGTGGTGGTTGCATTTTCTGCATTTTTTTTCCCCTGAAAAAAATGCCTTTCCAGAGCAAAAAAAGCTCTTAAACTCAAAATGGAAAATGCGGGCCTAAGGCCATGCATCCAGTATGATATCACCTTGTTTACATTAGGGAAAAAAAACCCTGCAACCAATAGCATTGTACACTCCTTGAACTTCTAAATAGATAAATAAATAGATAAATAATGACAACATGTTTTGTGATTCTTTTTGATCATCAACTATGAAAGTTCACAGGAAGTTTATGCAACCCCCTCTGACTTCCAAATATTATGAGCCAAGAGACTCCAAGAAGAAAGTGTCAGCCTGATGTTCCTCTGGACAAAAAGCAATGACTTATCAGTGTGCTCCAGTTGGCTTTCTGTATTTTAGTCATGAGTTGAACCTCCAAGCTGGCCTGGAGACCCTGTGAACTGCTTTTAACGTGATGGGGGAATGCCTATGAGCCCCACTTCTCATGTCTGGGGAGGACACATAGTGCAAGCACTGGCACAGCACTACTCCCATCACCTACACCCCACTGAAATCAAAGCCAGTAGCAGTATGTTTTCTCAGGCATATAGCAAGTTTGTCTTTCCTACTGTCATAAAAATCACAGCAGGCAGATTTTTCAAGCTGCAGACAATAAAAGCTATTTTCTGCTCCATTTTGGATAGACCTGATAAACAAAATATTGCTTTGAATATGCACAGCTCCATTCATTCCTGGCCCTCAGGGTGCATTACAAAGCCCAGTAAATGTGGCTGCTTGGAAAAGAGGAGTTCAGTGGCTGTGTGTGTAAGTCTGCACAGTGGCCCTTCAGAAACTGTGTGTGACCAGCCATGTTCTGAGCACCAGGCTCTGCTGTCTCCTCTGAGGCCATAGTTAGGACCTAGAAAGCAACTGGGGTCAGCTGAACTCCAAGAGATATGAGAACTTGTTTTATTCTGGAAAACAGTTTGGGCATGGGAAACAGCTCAAATGAAGCTTTTCTTCTAGCTGGTTTCCAGTGCTGCAGAAGGAATGAAAGTCAGTGACAGTGGAGTGACGCGGACAAGCTTGTGCAAAACAAAGGAAATCCAAAACCAGACCATGCAGACAGTTCAAAAACATTGGGAACTCTGTGCTTGTTTCTCAGTACCTCAGTGCTTCCTGGGTTCAGCAACAGAGTGTGGTGCAGAGATGTCCAAATGAGCCACAACCATCCTAACTCCAGAACTGGAAGCAGCACAGTTCCAACAGCACAAAGCAGTGCTTGAACTAGCACAGCTGTGTTTTTGGGGAAGGGGGTCGTGCCTCCACACAGTGTCCCACTGGCTGTAGGGCGGTGCAGACCTCCCGGAGTCAGCTCCAGGGCTCTCTGTGCTGAGCTCCATTGTGTGGCACAGACATCCCCTGAGCAACAGACTGCAGACCACAGAGGAAGCCAGTCCCAGCACTGGGAATTCAGCTTCCAGCCCCCAAGTTCCAGATGAATGCCTTAAAAGCAAAGTCATTCCTCCTCCTTCAATTCTGTGCATTCTTCCTAACAGAGCTGGGGGATGTCTCTCAAATCTGCCTCACACCCAAGGAAGGATAGTCCCAACATCCACGTCTAGGCTGCTGAGGAATCACACCCCTACCTGTCTCCCCTTCACCACTGGCAGCATAGACCATTACTTAAGAAAAATTTTAAAAAGTACACATACTGCTTTATTCTCACTGAAACAGATGACTCAGAGATAAGATTTTACTTCTCACGATGAAAATGCATATTTATGTCTCTTAATTAAATTATTTCCCCTTTTAGAGACAAAAGAAAAGCCAGAATTTTATTTTTTTTACATCAAACTGAAAAGGGCAGAACTTGAGAAAGTACCAGTGCTTTTCTTCCAAGTCTGGGAAAACTATACAGCTTGCATAGGCCAGGACACTGTTACAGATATTTTTCCTTTAAAACACTGGATAAGGTCCACACAGTCACATGATGTTCCCTAATGTACACTGCTTTAAGGGGATGGACAACTCAACTCACTCCCTGGAACCACTGCTGCTTGCTGTTCATACTGTGAAAGTGGTGAAATCCCACAACACAGGCTGAGAGTCAGCTATTCAGTGTGCAAAGACCACACATCAGCAGGTTTGCAAAAGCCCTTGCTGCCAGTAAAGAAGCGCTAGCAAAAGCTCTGCTAAAAGCCTTGATTTCTAGCTTACCCCAACCCAGCCTGCAAAGGCACAAGCACAGGATGTTGTACCAGCATCTCCCACCTGAACCCTGCAGCTGGTCCAGACTGCCAATGGCATTGGACATTCCCTATTAATCACACGGAGTTATGCCAAGATTTAAACATGTAAGTTATGGCTGTTACCCTTGCAGCTGGGCGTGTGTATGTTCACTGCAAACACAAGTTAATGCCTACAGTGCTGGAAGCAGCTTATGGAAAGTCTGAACCATAAGATGCAAATCATTAGGAGCATGCATCACAACTTGCTTTGGGGAAAATTCCCCATTCAAGAACAGACTTGCTGATTACGTCTCCAGTTTTTTGATTTCCTGACGTGTGAAAGTCCCCTCAGTAAACATGAGAGTTCTGTGCTTACTGAAAGCATAAAGCAACGCTCTGAGTTTGCCAGAAAGAGCTGGAAAGGGCTCTTTTCCACATATGCATGCTGTTGAGAACATCCACTCTTCCTCCTGTGCTGTGGGAAGGGACCTAAGGAGTCAGGAGAGTCAAATTTTGATTCTGACACCATCCAGGTATATAACCTTGGACAGCCTTCTTTGCCTAGTAACACAAGACCTGTTTGGCTTCCTGAAGCACTGAGTAATCAGCAGCAAACAGTATTGGAATGATGCAGTAAATTGTAATCCCACCATGAACTTCAAACAATATGTGTCTTTGACCACATTATACAATTCTGTACATTAAACATCTAAGACTCTTCCCAGTTTCTTAACCTGCTTCACATCTGTGAGTTTCTGATATTCCCTCCAGCCTGAAAAATGGCAAACACGAACAGGTTTCTTCATCACCCTTACCACTGAAACAAGAATTTTTCCTCACATATTACACAGTTTCAGAGAACAACAAACACAAATACAGTCCCATGCCACTGAATCTGCCTGTTTATGACAAAGTCAGAACTCCGCACAATTTTTCTTAGATTTTTGTATCTGAAGACACTAAAATAACAGCTAGCTATGCTGCAAGATTAAAAAGGAAAAAAACATTATAGACCACCAAAAAGCCTAGGTTTTCAAGCAATTTTTAAAATCCTCTCTCATCCAGGTGTATTCAAAATAAGCTGCACTGCACCTGTCTTGCAAAATAGTCAATAGTTAGGAATTCCATACTAAGGCTTGTGTCTTATCACTAATTTTATCTTTGGTTTGCCTGGGTCTGACATTAAGCAAATCTCTAGAGTGGTTCCCAAGTAGAATTCAAGTGGCTTCTGAACCAACTGTAAAATAAAAGAGGAGCTTGCAGCCCTAGTTCCTAGATGTCTAAGACACTCAGAAAGTCAGCAGACCAGCACAATACAGAAGACATTTGTAAAACACAGTGCCATTTGACATCCATTTGGAATGGCACCTTGATCCTTTAAAAAATACAACCCTTCCCTGCAATTCAGCAGGTTAACTGAAACAACTTTCTCCTTTCTGTCCATTTCCTTATTTCTAAAGAGCTTTTAATAACTGAATCTATTAGAAATACTGTTAGAATAAATTTGTTAAACTTAAATTGGTCACAGACTGCTGAAAGGAAAGCCTTACTATATTAAGGAAAAAGGTTGACTATATCTCTTCCAATTTAACTAGATTCCCACTACTAAGCCTATTTAGGAGGCTGTATTCATACAATCCTCAGAAACATTTTCACTCTAGAATCTTAACATCACAAGCTGAGCTAGGGAATGGAAAAGCAACATCATGCATTGTCATGCACTCACAGAGAATAAGAGTCAACTGCTTGGAGGCTGTCTTCTGATGAAAGAGCAAGTCAGGAGAAGGTGATAAAAAACCCACGTGCAGCACAGAGCACCTCTAAAAGCCAAAACAACAACAGGCAGTTGAGGTGGAGAGTAGAGCAGACCGCTATGACTCATAGGCTATAAGTCTAGTCAGTGAAAAATCTGGCAAAAGTGGGCTGTTTGACTATGTCTGTACATTCCCAAGAGATTTATAGCTGCTTATTAAATCATCTGTTCCTCTTAAAACTAAAGAAACTGTGTATGTTTCACTGGATTTTACATCTGCTAGAAAGACCCAATAACCATTAGTACAGAGTAGAGTTTTTTCTATTGAGTGAGTCATTCAGAAGATTTTTAAGACATTACTTGAGAGAGGAAGTAAAACCACACAAGTGATGGGCTGCAGGTGATCTAAAACCTGCTGCAGGAAGGGTCTCCCTCACTGGCATCCCTGGTGTGCCTGGCTAACCTTTTCAGTGACAAATACTTTCTGAAGAGGAAAGGAAACAAGTACTTTCTAGACAGGAAACCTGTGTTGAGAAAATAGTTATGTCTTCAAGAAAATGACCGCTCTGTCTTGAGACAGGGTTTGTGGAGCAGGTTCATGGGGTGTGGTGACACACAGGCACACACTGGTGCTAGAGGACCTGTCAAAATGTGAGGAGCTGGCAGTTTTATTGGCTTTCAGACAGAAGTTGCTAAGCTCAGGAGATGAAGGGAAAACACCACTAGCCCTGTAGTCTCATCTCAAAACCCAAGGGAGGAGGAAAAGGAGCTGTGCACATTCCTGCTCCGAACACAAACACTGCTCCTTGAACACTGGTTAGTTCAGAGAAGAGTGAGAGAGAGGGATGGGTAGGGCTTTCATTTCAATCCTGGTTACCTAAACAAGCTATTTTGCATTCTCAGAATGCTCCTTGGAGCATCTCCACCCCTACCCTTCCCACACATTATCTATTGGAAAAAAAACCTGCACAAAGAAAGAACTTTCCTTCTTCCATCTCCTCTCCCCTCCCCTCTCAGTCTTACTTTTTTGTTTCTTCACCCTTGGGCTCACCCACAGATTAACTCTCCAAGATAGCCATCTCTCAGCAATATGTACAAAGATGTTATTAAATAGAAGCCATTTGCTGAGGCATACATGGGGCTGAACTTCCCGAATTCCCAGAAGGTAGGAAAGTTTTACACAATTTAAATTAACCCCTTAAAAATAAACACAGTCCATGTACATTTGCCAGACATCTGAGAATGCAGAAGTACTGTATCCACAGCTACTTCAGGGATAAGACTGGAATAGAGACATACTTTAAAAACACTGAAAAAGCCCTTCTGGGTCAGCCCAGCAGTGCCTGTAGCTCAATCATCTGCCTTCAGAGGCAGTGAAAGGCAGTGCTAGTCAGGGCAAGCCCAGGACTCGAGCTGCTTTCTGGCCATTCTTCTTTGTCCGTGGGAGACTGCAAGCTGTGGGTGAGCAGAGCTGAAAAAGCAGCAAGATGTGCAAAACGTTGCTAACAGTGCTTTTGTTACTGTCTTTGTACCAGTGACATCCTATAAAGTCTGTAAAGCAGAGCAGGACAGAAAGCCATGTGTGAACTGTTGCACTTCACTGAAAAGTCAGCAACTCGGCAGTTTGGGAGCACAGTAATAAATTCAAGACCCACACCAGCTCATGCACACAGAACACCCAAAGCCTGCAAGCGAGGGAGCCAAGCACCACCATGCCCATGGGTGCAACTGTGGCAGATCTGCCAGCACACACTGGATGGGGGGACAAGAAGGGATGAGCTGCTGAGCACATTTCTCTTTCATGTTTTTTGAATTGCTGCCTTGTAAAAGTCCATTTGCTAAAAAACACGACAAGATAATGGCAGGTCCTGCTGAATCGGCACAGCTCTGCTATGCCAAACTGATTCCTGCAGTAAATCATGTGCACTCACAAAACACAAAGGCAGGGCTGCACAGCTCTGCAAACTCGTTATTATTTTTGCCAAAAATGACAAAATGTCTGTCAGACTTGTTTTTTTCCTCGTTATCTCTGTATTGAGCTCTCTTCACTTTTGCACGCTGAATCAATACAGAAGGAACAAGCAAGCATCATGAATTTGATCTCCCAGCAATCCGCACAAAAACCTGAGTCGGCATAGTTGCACTCAATAGGTTACAGTCAATCTCCTACACTGCAACTGCACAAACCCAACCATCACCAGCTTCCTACCCAGCACAGTAACCAACTTTCTGATATGTCATCAATATGCTGAGACTGTTTTAATGCTTTTCCTCCTGAAAAACACTATAAAACAACACTGTGGAGGACAGAAAAATTTGCTACAGCAATATCCATACCCAGCACAGCAACACCACATCTCAGCCCCTTCAGGGCAAGACATTGTGACTAAGGCATGCCATCCCTGCAGCAGACTGCCTAGCAGGCTTTGATTAGTCACATGTTACAAGTCTCGGGATGGTGGTGTGGAAAATCAAGAGCATTAGTCAACCCTCCTATCTTTTGATTTGGCTGCCTTGCTTCGTGTCACCTTTGCCCCTGTGTCATGCCATGCACACAGCAACACCACATCTCACAACCGGTGAACTTAGAGCAACTCATGGCCCAACTCACTCCAGAGCAACACCACATCAGTGGATGTCACCCACCTCCCCAGGGATCCAGCCAGGTAATAAGCTTTTCCTTCCCACTGCAAAAGGAGGAGGAGTGATCATTATATTTCACAAGCAGAGGAAGCACACAAACATTGGTGTCCACTCTCACCAGAGGAAACACCTTATGAGAGCTGTTGTGAGAACAGCAACAGCCTTCCAGGCCAGCATGGAACCTGAGGCAGCCCTTAGGAAAGCTGCTGAAGTCAATGCTGAGCTTTCAAGCACATGCTCAAGTATTTGGCTGAGCTGAGACCATTTTCAAGTGTGGGATGCAGAATCCCACTCAATGGTTGCTTCAGTGACAGACTACAAAAGTATTCTTGATTTATAATAATGCAGTAATTTATGGGGGTGAATTCTCCCTTAACCAGAACCTCAGACTCATCTGTTCTTCACAACCAATCGTTTCTTTAGGAGTGTTGCTGTGTCCCTGATCTGCAATCACAGAGAGCAGCTGCCAACCACAATAGGAAAAGGGTTTATACCATCTGAAAGTATTTCTGAAACTTCACCAATTCTGCTCCATGAGGAAGGAAGAAAAAAGAAAAAAAAACACACACACAAGTAGCAACAAGGAAACCCAAGAGAATCTGATAGTCTTCATTCTGTGTCTTTGCTGAGAAGTAGGGATCTTTGTTTTCTCTTTCAGACCATTCTGTTATTCACACAGAATTACAGACCTAACCAATTCTATAACTGGTTGTTCCCCAAACTCATGGTTTAAATTTAGGTCAAAAGAAGATCATTCACATGTGAAGTATGACTCTTTTCTGGCAAAGTAAAGCCACTCTTATTCTCACCAAGGCTATATTTGGCTTATTTTAACTATCCTGATCTGCTGCCTCTTTTCCTCAAAACTGTTGAGTGGTAGATGTCAGAAGAGAGGTTCTACGATCCTCAGTTACAAAGAAGGGTCACCTGAAGGTGACCTGTTCTCACTGGGCTGTGCTGCCTGCCCACAAGGGCACATCACGTCATTGCAGGTGCAGCCTGTGGCCTGCCAGTGACAGCATGGGAAGATGAATGCCTTCTCAACCCTAAGTTTCATTTTAATGTGGTCCCACTGCCCTACCCAAAGTTACATGAAAATCTGAATGCCTCACTGCAGGATTATAACACTTGTTTGCCTAATTAATGGGTTATCATAAAGATGCAGTTTACTAACAATCAGATTGCTGCCATTTGCAGATGACTAATGCTCCTCTGATGCCCATAAAGCTGTGACCTACTACCTGCTGACTGAGACCAGCAAGGAAATAAGTAATGCCCTGTAAAAGTTATTTGAAACAAAGCGAACACGTATTAAGCAATATAAGTTTAACCTTGTAACCTTAAGGTAATGCAAGGAAAGCTGTGCTAGAGCTCTATATATAGCACCTATCAAACAGAGGCTGCTTCATTAAGTGGACAGTATCTAGTTTTGAAAGCACAGATCATTTAATCCAAGTTTTAAAACCATTTCAACCTGCTAATCAGGTGCTGACATAAATAAGAAACTATCTATCCACAGACACTGAAGGCAACTGAGTGCTCCTGTCCTGAACGTGAACACAAAAATGTAAACACCATACCAGCCCTTGGGCTCCAAAGATGACCTAGAGCATACAGCTAATTTAAATATATAAAGGACCCTGATAATCTGCCCAGTTTTAGAGCTGTAATGATGCAGTCAAATAAAGGACATTCAAAAACCACACAGCAGAGTGATGAGCTACACCCACTCAATTTGGTTATCAGTGATGCAAACACCTTCCTCCTGAACACCATGCTGTGAATAAACAGACAAGTTTCTAGGAAATTTCAAACCCTGGAAGGGTTTTAGGAGCAGGAGGGTTGGAGGAGGATCAGATCAATTTTTTTTTAATAGTTCAGTACTCTGAACCTGTTTGCATTCTACCAAATAAAACTGGATGGACACTGTAAAATGCCAAGAGCAAATCAAATCTCCAAGGGTCTGACAATGAAACCTCAGAATGCTTCGTTCCCAGTTAAAAGCTTTGGAAACAAATGAGACTAGCCTCATCTGTGTGGCTGGCAGAAAGATAAAAAGTCGCAGTGCACAATCACATCTGATTTCCCACACAGCTCTGCTCTGAAGAGCAGGTGTTACAGGAGGGGAGTGCCTGAGTAGCAAAGAGCCCTGGTCCAACAGCCCTGCCCACCAGCACTGCAATCTTCAGTGCAGCCACTGTAACCGGAGCAAACAGGAGAGCATAAGCGTAAAGCTGTATTATCTTGATGCAGGAGAAAGCTTTTTAGCTTATGAGTTAACATCTCTTTTTAAATGGGATGCAAAAGCAGGAGGAAAATGTCTCTGAAAAGTTATTCCTTTCCTCCCCTTCCCCTTGCTTTCCAAGTGTTCTTTAGGCGAATTGCGTACAGTATTTGCAATCCCTCTGCTTGGAAAATTTTGTCTGTTATCAAAATCAAATGTAAAACAACAACAACAAATCCATTTTGGTGGGTTTCCTTGTTGTGCTAAGACACCCAGGTTCTATTCTCGGGGATTTACCGAAATATTTGTTTCTTTACACAGAACTGAAATTCTGGAGTACTGGATTCTCTTCTGGCAAGACCTATGGCCATGCTTAGAGATGGCAGCAATATTAAATATGTTTCTAGTGACACCAGTAGGAAAGTGTGTGACTGTTATTATTTTCAGCACAGTTAAAGGTGTGGCTTTGTCCATCCCTTACAGATATTCAGCTGTGCGAAGGATAATGGAAGATAGACCTTCACTCTGAGCCAAAGTGCCAGTTTCTTTTCACTGAGTGATCACTGAACTCTGACCACCTCAGGTAGGTAAAATTTTTTTCTGTCATTTTTTTACCTGTCAGCTCACTGGGAAAAGGGCTGAGTCACAGTCATCTCCTGCTCTCCCTCTGACACCACACAGCAAGTGGATAATGAAAATAAAAAGAAATTCATACCACTGGATTTAAGTACTTCAATGCCTTGACATGTCCCTGAGATGCTCTGAGATGACCAAAACAAATCACAAAATTCTAGGTAAAAATAAAGTTTGAACTCCTTCCATTAGCTTTACAGATTTCAAGCCTTTTGGGACTCATGCTTTCAAGCTTTCCCATGTAGCTATAAAAGCCAGAGAAGGTCAAGATTTCTAATAGTCAGTTAACTCCAGGAATCTTGGCCTTAAAAGAAGGAATTAAAAGCCAAATTGATATTTAAAAAAAAAGTAAAATCCTACATTAAAATTGGTAGAGTTGACAAGAGTAAGAAAGCAAAGTTGTTGATTGTTCTTTTGCATTTAACACACACTGCCTCCCACACAATCACATTGAGTAAAAACACACTGTGACAACACTTCTATATCTCTCTTCAAGATTCCTGACTCACTGTAACTGTATACAGAGCAAACAAGAAATGCTTCATTTGCCAGCAAAACACAGCAGCATGAGGACCACAACATGGCAGCCCTTACAGGAGGCATGAAGATGAAGAGAGACATCAACCAGTCTGGAATTCAAATACAGAAGGCCACACCAGCACACCTTGACCCAATCTCTACAACACTACCTTTAATGACAAAAATGAGAAGCATTTTATAACCATCTAATGTTCCAGTTATTGCTTTATCTCTCTAAGTGAAAGCTGACAACTCCTTCTTGCAGGATACAGCCACTGTGTTTGGGGGGGTGTGATACAGCTGTAGTATTGCTAGGGAGACGGATTCAGGATGTAACAAAACCCATCACATCCTACCTACTGAAGGTCAGCTCTTCTCTGCCCCACACCTGCTGTTTGAGAAACCAGAGGAAATCATAGCTCAAAAATGGCACTTGTGGAGATGAAAAACAAGAACAACTTAGACAGGACCCACCAACCCAAGGCACAAGGTTTCACACCATCAGAAGTTTCTGATAGTTTCTTGAAGTAAATATCATCATATTCATCTGCACATCAGGCTTATCTCTACAGGCCATGGTGTTTGAGAACATCTTCTCATTCACTAGCTCTACTTGTAACCCTCCCCTCAGTGATTCCTGTAATTACTGTTTCCTACTGCTGCCTACACTTCAGCTTCACCCCCCCCAAAAATATGTTTTGACTGCAAAAACACACGCTACCACAGATCTTTCTTACAGATCAAACTGCAAACAAGCAAGCTGCAGGACTTGTACAAAATAAATGTGCAGGAACCCCACATGCAGTAACTTCATCTGCCAGGGAATGTGTGAATATAACAACCCAGGGGGGAGCAGGGTGAGCCTGATGTTCCCCTCTCTGGGGAGGCCCCATGCTATGGATAGCTGCTATGGGGAAGTATGTTGTTGAGGCACAGATCAGCCTCTGAATATTTCTCCTTGGATGTACAGCTCCCTTTGAACTCCATCATAATTGCACCAGTCTTGTGCACACATGTTCATCGCCTGAACCGTGGGAGGGAGAAGCATCTGGCGCCAGCTCTACACAAACCTTGTACAGCTTAATTCTCAGGACCACTGAAGCCAACATGGGCCTTTCCACAGGCTTCACCAAGCTTGGGACCAGACCCACAGTCCTTCATTTTAAAGGACATCAGAATGGCACTGAGTACTTTCAGGCAAACGTCAAGTCACCAGCCTGTTGCCGCAGGACCTGGAGGGTGACCTGCTCAGCCAGCTTTTTCCACAAGCCCTCAAGGCAAACCTCATTCACTGCACTCACTGCATTCCTTTTCTTCTCCCTGGCACAAGGATGAATTAGAGACTGGCCATGAATAGTCCCAGGCTGGAAATTAGAAAAGTGTTTCTAACCACTGGGTACTTGCTGTATGATTTAAATGGATACCTCCACATCCCAATAGCAAGACATTGGCTCTGAGTGCCTGAGAGAGCATTCTAGGGATGCTGACACCCGAGGCACCACTGCAGGACAGGCAGGTAGCTTCCCCACCATGGGAACCTGATTTCACTGTACACTGAGCCTTCCCTGTCAGGACAGCTCATGAGCACTGTGTATCCAACCCCCAGGAAGCCAGCACTAGATGGGAGAGAAACTGTTTTCTGAGCTCATGTTGCTTAGAAACACCAGCCCTTGGGAATTTGTCACATGCCAGTGAAGCCAGTGTTGGAGTTGGCATCAGAGAGTGGAAAGGCCACCTCAGAGGCAATGTTTGGTCAGTAGATTGCACTTCTCCTTCCCCAGCTTCCTCATCCACATGAAGTCAGTAGCAATGCCAGTATCAGAGCAGCTTTGAAGAACAACGTCACTGGTTTTCCTGACAATTAATTCCAGGGTAATATACCCATCTGGTTCAGATAGAGTTCAAAACATCCCTTCTTATACAATCAAATGTATGAGCAGGAAAGGCACTTTAGCAAGCTATCATCTTTCCTTCAAACACAAATACCATATCACAGAAATACAATGTTCTGCTTACAAAAAGCACTGATGGGTAAATTCAATTGTTCACACCTAACAAGGTTCTCAGCCAACCAGATTTTCCTAGCTAGCCTGAGGGTAAAAAACAAAAACAAGTTTGCTATTTCCAGAGAAACAAATTGTCAAAAGCTTCTGCCTCTTTCACTAAATACAACGTGGCAGGGAGCATCCTTGAAGTCCTACAGCAAAACTAGAACTGCAGTAGAGACTTTTCCTCAGGATGTGCAGCAATCCCTGTGAGAACTCCAGCCTTGCCTTACTCTCTGCATGTTGGAAGCACAGGATGGAGGCACTGGAATAAAACTGGAGTCTGGTTTCAGAGCTTTTTAATTTTTGGTCTTGGAGATAACATTCCTTCTCTATACAAATCATCCTTTCAACAAAACTTTAAAAAGCCTTCTTTTTCCTCTCTGTTGTTCATACATAAAGGCAGAGAAATCCAGGGAGCTGATTTTCACTAAAGACAGCAACCAAGAACCAGGTGCACTGTACGAACTTCAGAAGTTATTGCAGGTTCTGCAGAATGACACAGTGGTGTTCAAAACTAACACAAGCCAGAAGTGAGCCACATCATCAACAGAGAAATTGTACATGTGAGTTTCAAATCTGCTGGTTTGGGGTTTTTTTCAAAATGGTACCAACTCTTAGGCACCTTCATAGTGGCTTCCTATGCTACATGCCAGCAGCAAACCAAGATACAACTTCTGGGTATAGATAATTTTGTTTTGGGAGAGGCGCTATTTTACATACAACTCTACATTCTAAATAAGGTACCTGCATTATTTGATTCCACCCACACCCAAAGATTGTTCTCTCTAAATAGCAAAGCAAAAGCTCTTGAAGTGTCACTGTGTACATATTCTGGGGATTTCTTGGGGGGAAGGTTGTGGGGTTTTTTTGGAGGGGAGATTGTGTTTGGGATTTTTTGAGTCCCCAGAAGTTAAAGAGGGGGGGTTTGCTCCCAACAGTGGCCTCTTGAGCCTTTGGTGGTCATTCTGGTCCACATGTCTACAAAAGACACTCATGTCCTGAGAGCATGTGCAAGGACAATATGAGATAATAAAGCACAAAAGTGGGCTGGAATGGGTGTCCTGGGAGTCCCACAGGTAGTCCAGATTTCCAGGAGGAAGAAGAGAGAACCTGTATGTTCTCTCCATGAGAAAAACTTCAGGGCACTAACATAAGTCTCCATTATTCTGTTTCAACACTATAGGCTTGCTGAAAGAACCAAAATTCAGCTTTCCCAAAGGACACTCAGTTCTGCAGATACTTGTACATAACAGTGACCACATTCATAAAGTTTTAATGCAATTAAGAGAGTACATAAAACAATGCTCAGCAACGAACACAAGCCTTATGGGAACATAGGTCATTTGGAACTGAGTCCAGAAGTTTAAATCATTAACTTTCTGGATGTGGCAAAATTAGCCTGGCCCTCTAATGAGAGCTAACACAAGGTTCACAACACAGGAAAGGCTGGGACCAAGAACAACAATAACTGCAAGAAAATAAACTTTATCTGAAACTAATCAGTTACTAATGATTTGAGGAAAATTATGTCAGCTCACCATACATGGGTTCTTTATCAGAAAAAGTGAAACCCTACACTGTCAAATAACAGATATGAGCTACGCATGGATTTGGATTTAAGATACATATTTTTCAATTACTCTCCTCATGCTCCTTGTAGGGACAAAGGATTCCCAGCATCAGAGGAATCTCTACTGAAGGGTCAGTTTATACACAGTCAGTGTGTTCCACTTTTCACACGATGAAGTGCTTTGATGTGACCTTTTCTAAAGAAGCAGTAAGATTGACTCTCTACAACCAACTGAAAGGAGACTGTAGCAAGCTGGGGGTTGGTCTCTACCCCGAGGTAACAAGCAACAGGATTGACAGGAAATACTCTCAAGTTGCACCAGGGGAGGTTTAGTTTAGATATGGGGAAAAATTATTCCACCAAGAGGGTTGTCAAGAATTGGAACAGGCTGCCCAGGGAAGTGGTTGAGTCACCATCCCTGGAGGTATTTAAAAGCTGTGTAGATGTGGCACTAGGGGATGTGGTTTAGCAGTGGACTTGGCAGAGCTGGGTTAATGGTTGGACCTGATGACCTTAGAGGTGTTTCCAACCTAAACAATTATAAGGTTTATTCACGTTACTTGATTATATTCAGAAATATAGAAACAGCTGTCTCTAATGCAATCAGAATATAGAATATTCCACAAGATTTTTGCATTGCTTCCTGTAGAATTCCAATTTGCTGGCTGGAACTCAAGATCCTGGGATTTGGCTCTTGATACTTCTCCTTGAGTATTCAGTTTTCAGGTGCTCTTCTTATGCCATCCTGACAACATTTCCAGTGCTTGTCATAAACAATCTGTCTCAGAACACACCAGCCAAGTTCATTTGTGCTGTAAGGCTGCAGGGCAGCTCCAGTTCAGAGAAAGTTTGCAGGAGGCATTAGCTGTACAGCAGAAAGCTCTGCTGATTTTTCCTCCAATAGAAAAGTGAAAAAACATCAGGTCTACATACATAATTTCTTGGAAATAGTTTGCTCTGAAATTTGAAAGGCAAAAAACTTGTGGTATACTATCAATTCAGTGTTAATTACACACTTTCACAATTGATGCCCAGCTCCTTCAGAGAGCTGAATTTCTTCATCTGGAGAGGCCAACAGGCCCTCTGTTCTCAGGGGAAGTGTCCTGAAGTTTTACCAAAACATGGACACAGCAGGAATGGTTCTCTGTATCTTCTGCAAGCGTTCTCCTTGCACAAAATGAAGCATAAAGGTTTCCACTAGACACATCTAATCCAAAGGATTAGAACAAGGGTTCCAGCAGGTTTTGGTCTATCCCCTTCATCACCCTTAGGCTTCATACACAACAGCTGAGACACACTAGCTAAAATCTCCCTAAAACTATTGCCATTGATGCAGCTTCCTCTGACCAGGGAGGTCAGGGATATTTTTTGGCCAAGAACCTTAATGACCTAACAGCACTAAGACAAACCTTTTTCAGCTATTTGTCTGCATTCTTTAGGCATGAGGACATGAAGGGGAAGCACTGAACTATGTAAAGCTATGAAGGAAAGAGAGACATTCCATGCTACAAAGCTATTCCAGTTAGCATCTCATTTATATTCTGGGATATAAACATAACTTCTCTCCCCTATATGATGAAGATTCCCATACATAGTTTTTCAAGACCAACACTGCATAAACCTGCTTATAGCCCAGAAACCCCACAGCCTTTGAGAATCTTTAGTGAGTGACATAACTGACCGATTTTTAGTATACTACCAATAAATGGATGAAAGTTATCATGTATTTCTGCTCTTCCTGTCCACTTCTTATATCTGCCTTTTTCACTTTGTTATTGCTTACACACAGTTTTGCACGTAGAAAGACCAGGAAATCTGACTTCAATCACTAAATGGTGATATTAGACAACACTGGAATATGAATAAACATAATAAAAGGCAGTCAGTGGAAAAAAAAAATCTGAGAAGACTGCAGCCTTGTTAGCAAACAGCATGGCATGGCCAATGAAGGTAGGTATAGAGAAAAGGTACATGACAAGATAGGAGGGTACCATGCCACCCAGATTCCTGCCAACGCCAATAGGAACAAGAAATAGTTTTAGATAGACAGGCCTGTCTCCAAGCTAAAATTCCCTAAAGAAACTAGAAGTTCATTTCTCTCTCTTATTCATGCATACTTTAGAAACCTCTGGAGACCGCTCTGCAAACTGGAACAATAAAACAAAATGTCAAGGCAATAAATGGGGCATTGAATCTCTGCAGTCTGTTAGAGGAAGGCCTTTTCTGACTCGGAGGCAGTACGTTGTTTTCACCTGGATCAATTACTTAATTATTCAAAAATTTCAAAGTGAAACCCATCCTGCCACAGGTATATCTTAGTATTTTTTTGTCATCTAATCTATGGTGTCTTAACAGGTACATTGTTAGAGATACCAATAAACAGCAGGGATCCACTCTATTTTCTATAGTCCAAGCAAATTAAATCCAGTTCCATCTCTACTCCCAAACTCCTATTATAATTCAAGAAAGCCAGAACTATTGCAATATATCAGTAGTGAAACAGTTAACATTTTGTTCTCATTTATAGCCTAAGCACTTAAAGCTAAAGGTAGGCATAACTTCCCTTGTCTGCGACCAGAAGAAAATTCACTGGTTTTATTTATCTATACACTTCACTTTGCTTGGAACTAAGTTTAATTGCTGGAAGAAAGAACAGTTTTTATGCAGAAGTGGTAAAGCAAGTACCTTGTTAAACTACAGTAAAGCATAAGAGGCAGTTCTGTGGCTGGAGGACTCAAAGCCCCAGCTCCATCTTTGGCATGTTGGGCAATTCCAGTCACACAAGTGATTTTATTTTCCTTCACTTTGATTTCTTAATCTACAAGATGGAGATACTGGCTCAAATTATTCAACAACCTTACAATAATCCCAGTCTCATTCCTTTCTTTTAACTCACAATTGAATGAAACAAAAAAAACCCTTGGGTTGCACAATAAGCCAGTTGTGCTGATATGTCCATTTTCCCACAAAAAGCAGTTGCTGGGTTTTTTTCTGTTCCAGTCAGGCCTCTAGCCCACTCTGGCTCCTCAGGAAGCTCTCCTAGCATCAAATGAATTCCAGAAAGTGTTCAGCATAACCCAAACAGTGTATTTTAATCATGTTTCTTTGAATCAAAACCTTTCAATTAGCTCTAGCAATGGCTCTGACCAGCTTTGAAAGCACTTTGGAGAACTACAGTGAAAATTACAGTATCAGAGCTAGGTATTATTATCACTTACACAAATACAAGTTGGAGACTTCAAAATACACATAAGCAAAATCTTTATGCCTTCATTGACTTAAACACCACTCCAAGTCATATGATATTCCTCAAGGAAAAATTTCAATCATTTAACAATTAATAATCTCCCAACACCTTTG
Organism: Campylorhamphus procurvoides; assembly: GCA_013396655.1. Lineage (NCBI taxonomy): Eukaryota > Metazoa > Chordata > Aves > Passeriformes > Dendrocolaptidae > Campylorhamphus > Campylorhamphus procurvoides. Next base: position 1,007,210 of record WBMV01003337.1, read on the forward strand.
AGAAAAAAAATAGTGAAAAAGTGGGCACTCACACAGTTCACTTCATCTGCAGAAATACAGTTGTTTCTGGAGCAAAACATAATACTTACTTAACAGTACAAAGCCACAGAAGTATAGAGGGCACGAAGGAAAAAATATTATTTATCCATTTAGGGCAAGAGAGGAAGTTTGTGGAGGCAAAAGTGCAGTAAACCAAACTAAACTAAAATAAAAGCACTTAAATAGCACCCTCCTCTTGATGCCAAATTGATCAGAAATAGCCCACATTTCCAAATTTGGTAAATCTTCCCAGGAGGAGTCAAAAGCAACAAATCTTTGTAGGGGTTGGTAAGGGTAGAGGGGAGGGCTTGCCCGGTTTGATTTACTGGCTAACTCAATCTGTACTGTTTATGATTGTTTAACAGTGTCAGTGGGCTGATCTCATGTTATCTTTAGATGACACTTTAATGTTGCAGGGCAATCATTATTACATTCTTGTGAGCTCAGAGTGCCTTGAACAATTGCTTAAATCTAAGGGATGCAATAACCCCTCAGGCAGAGTGGCACAAGTGTCAGGTCCAGCACCTGATCCACATCTCATTTTAAAACCACAATCTCCAGCAGGACTGTGCCCTCAGCTCCTTCCTGGACCACTGACACACATCTTCTCTGTTCAGGGGACAGATGCCATACACTGAATCATAGAACCAAACATGCTCTTGGGAGGTCTCCTACCCACATAGTGAGCCATTCCCAGGAGTGTTTAGCCTACAAGAAACTGTTCAGTCAGGAAGTTTAAGAGGACCTTGCAAAAACCAGTCTCATGCCACATGCCTTGCTTTGCCAAACCCACTCGTCCCAATTCAAAGACAGATTCCACACTCATTCCAAGCCTGCTGAAAAATTTCACCCTGCTTCTTTAAGCAAGGGTAAAACACTATCATACTGGATTTTTTCATGCTTTTACATTAAACAGAGTAAGAAATACCCTGAGAAGCAGGGGAGCAGGATACAGATTACTTTTCTTCATCAGTATTTCAAACATGATTGCAGAAGAGACTGACATTGAGCCTCACAGTAAGGAAGGACACTTCAGGTGGCCATCTCCACAAGGACCATGCTGCTCACAGTGCAGCAAGCCCCCAAGAGTGGCTTCCTAGACAAATGGACCAGAAAAACCAATGTATTAAAGGCATCAGGTTTTTTTACAGCTGTGCTCCCAGGCTGACAACAACTGGGCATCACTAAGCCCTAGAGGAGGATATAGAATCTGATCTCATTACGTATCAGCTATGGAAAAACGAGTGCTTGTCCCTGCTTTTCAGTTCACTTGCTGTTGCTACTAAGCACAGTTACAGAAAACAATCAATGGATCAAGTTTCCAAATGGGAAACAAAACCACTGGGAAAGTCTAAATTAATTTTCACCTTGTTGGGAGTTTTTACCATTCCTTCATGATCCTTTTTTAAGAAACATAGTATCACGCTCTTTGCAGTCATTTCAATACTTGAGTTGCCTCAGCAAAATGCAAATATGTTCATGTAGTTCAAGGTTTAGGCTTCCATTTCCCCTGTTGTGAACAACATCCTTTACAAAATATAAAAAACAGACACATTTTCAGGATTCTTTTTTCTGACTCAAAAAAAAAGTCAAGATGGGGTTTCAGTCCCAAATATGCAATTGGCATTTGGCCCAGTGTAAAGACATGCCCAAATCGCCTGAGGATGGAGCAGCTGTGGGGCCAGGGGGTAGGTCACCAACTGCCTAAACCAAGGAAACTTTGCAGGAGTGATTCCCTTGGGACAGAGAAGAGCTCTGAGGAAAACAAGCAGCAAGTATATTAAAGAGTATACAGTCTCAGGGTATACAAGCTGAAAGTACTTTCTGCCCTTTTAGTGTTCCTTCTTCCTCCATCTGAACCAGAAATTGCCAGCCAGCCTGGTTTCTTGTGTAAACTATCTCCCACCACCAGTTTTACAAGGAATGGAGAGACCTTCCAGAAGAGCAATAGCCTAGTATGGCACTGAAAGAAACTTTTTGGTAAAAACAATGAAGCACTGTCATGAAAGATCAGCTAACATGATCCAAGCTCTGTAGAAATGTCTGTGTGAAAACAGAAAAGGACCAGGAAAAAATACTATGGGGGGAGAGAGAGTAGCTCACTTAGCCAGCCTGCATCCCCTTCACAACTGAGGGGACAGAAGAAAAACTGACAGCAGGGGTACCAAACATATGTAAAAAGACACTGTGAAACCAAAGCACAGTTGAGGATGTAAATAAAAGTCTTCTGTTACCTGCTTATTCTCCCCTGTCTGTATTTTATGCACATCATTTAAAAATTAAAGAAAAAAACTTATCCAAACACCATCCATTTACATAAAAGAGAATTTTAGAAAAGTTGCAGCAAGACTTGCTTCAGGGGACTCAAGTCAATTCAGACAAGCAGCATGTATAAAAAGACTAACAGTTCCTAGAGAATCCAAGGGACTGAGAAAGAAACAAGGTTATTTGAAAAGTTTTTGAAAGTGTTATCTAAACCCCAATTTAACCTGAAAACTTTAGAGCTCAGTAAAATGTGCTACAGAGACCTACACACCATTTACTATTAGGTGGCTGCCAAACAGATTTGTTACATATTTAATAAAGCAGCAATATAAGGTATTTATGCAGCATGTTTAAGTGTAAGCATATTTGTAGCATTTTGTTTAAATGGAAGTGTAACCTGATAGATGCTACAATTACTGGACAATGGGAAATGTGAGGAGAAAAAGAAAAGTAAGAACTCCTGCTGCATCACAAAAAATAACATAACAGCGCCCTTGCAAAGTCCTGCTTTAGCAGGCATATAAAACCTAGATGTTTTGAGCCTCTAAGAACGCCTGGCTGGCAGATGGTGAGTTTTCATGCACCTTGGAGGGTCCAGCTACTTCGAGGGAGTAGTCTGGAACACTCTTTGCTGGGTCATGCATCACTGCTATTCCTTCCCTTCAGGGCTTCACCTCATACTTGGCAAAGGAGCTTCGGCTGCAGCTCCTTCCAACGACAACACCTTCTCTTTGCTTGGCTCGAGGTGTCAGTGCAAAACAGCCTCCCAAAGTTCAGAGCTCCCCGAGCCACGTGCACCACTCAGGCTCAGTATTTAGCTCACTGAACCTTTAGAGGAAAGCTGCCATAGCCCCTCTGAGAGCAATTTCAGCCCATCACAACTTTTCCACATTACAGAAGAAATGCCACAAACTGCAAAGGTACATGTCAGAAAAAACAGCTTAATACAATCTAGTAGCTTTTGCTTATTTAATGTGCAGATCTCAGGAATATGTGGAGATGTATCAGTTATTGCTTTAGAGGTGCACAGGGAAACTGCTGTTGCAGGTACTGGAATGACTTAGAGGATTTCTGAATGAGTGAACAACAAAGCAGGGACATGGACAAGAGATTTGCAAGCCCATATCTCTTTACCCAGGTTTATGTTTATGTCTTTCCATAGACATTGGACTTTACAGTTGCTTCTGAAAAACAAATTCCCTTTTGAAGACAGATCCACATGCTCTTCTTTACGGGCAATTATTCCCATAGTGGATAAAAAACAAAGGGAGAAGAGCACAGAAACAAACATTGCATAGCAATCCTGTTGTCTTCCAAGTGTGAGAATAGAAGTAAAGCAGATATTCTGGGGTAAAATTGGTTTTAAAAAAAGAGGTATTTTTCTCATTCAATAGAGATATATACAGACATTTCTAAGTATCTTTAATATGAGNTAAAGGGAGAAGAGCACAAACATTGCATAGCAATCCTGTTGTCTTCCAAGTGTGAGAATAGAAGTAAAGCAGATATTCTGGGGTAAAATTGGTTTTAAAAAAAGAGGTATTTTTCTCATTCAATAGAGATATATACAGACATTTCTAAGTATCTTTAATATGAGGAAAACACTGAAACAGTAAGTTGCTGACTTTTGTTTGCACATTCCTCATGTGAATATCCTGAGTTCCCTCTAAGAAGAGCATGTGGATGGTTTATTGTTAAACAATTAGGCCAAAGCCACACTGAGGATTTTTGTATTTGGTTCAAACTGACTTTAATGGAAAATGAGTATCTAATTCTCAAAAGTGACTTAGAAAACCTCAGCAGGGTTGTACAAAAAGTCAGAATGCTTTTTATTCTCTTTGAATCTAGCCTAGTTAAGGTTTTATAGAGAGCCAAGAACCAATTAATAAAGATCAGAAACCATGAAGGCAGAAAAGGTCTATACATCCTCTGCTCCCCAGTCAAATAGAAGTTTGGGGATAACTGAAACATCTGCTGTGATAACTTGTGTATCAAGGCTTGCTTACATCAATAAAAAGGGATTTACAGCTAATTTAATCTGCAAACAGAAAACCCTGCTTGGAATATTTGCAAAGTGAAATGGATAAATTAATATATTTTGAATAGTCATGATAAATATACTCTACATAAGATGTAAACCTGATGTACCAGAATGTATCTTTGCCTCTTGTCACAGGTTAATAGTGGAGAGGATGGACAAGCATACTAGATGCAAAATAACTCCTACCTTGTACCAGAAAGCATGATTATTACTAAGTCTCAAAAACCAAACATAAGTAGATACAGAACTCCAGCTTTCAAGAAGAGAAAGTATTAACATCGTATCTCTAGATATGCATTAGTCCATTAATAAATATTTGAGATAAGATAGTTAAGAAACATGGTATTAAAAGCCTAAATTATCCTGCTAGTCTCATCACCTGATCATACAAATCTTGAAGTAAAGTAACTTCACCTGAAATTACATTCTAGGTGGGCAGTCTTTTGAAACATTGAAGGACAGCAAAGTATTGTCATCTTGAAAGCACTGCTCTGGGTGTTTATTTACAGTTCAAGATGAAAAAATATTCTGATTTTCCTAAGAATTAAACTTAAAAATTGAGAAAAAAGGTTTTATTTGTTTCCAGGATTACCATCCTGATCCTTCTCATCTATACTGATGTTTCCCTCCTATACAAAAGTCAGATGCAGTCTTTCATTCATTCACATTTTGTTAAGTGCTTTTATATTTACAAATGAAAGATGCTACACTGCTGCAATACCTCATCATCTTTCTGGCACTGTCTGAATTCAGTTCCTGGGTTTTATTGTCATTTCGCCTACTCCAGAAACCACTAATCCTAATTTGATTCAGAGGCCCTCACCATTCAGATTTTTAAAATCCACATGATAAAGGCTAGAGATGAAAATAACACATCTCCGCTTGCCCCAGGTATCGGATTCCTGCATTCAGCTTTCAGAAGTTATGGAGATAGGTCTTTGTTGTGCACTGGAAAAAAAACAAACTTATGTCCATAAATCTGGTATCAAAAAGTCTCTCACTAACTATCTAACATTTAGGGTCATGCTAAGTCTCCACAAAAACACCCACTTTCTTTCAAACCAGCTAGCATGTACTTCCCTTTTACTCTTTGCCTAACTAGGAGGGGAAAGTTTAAAAACAAACAAACAAACTTGGATTCAGAAACAGCTTGAAAAGTCAGTCAGAAACACAGTGCCAGGTGAGTGAGAGGTGAGTAGACACTGCCCATATGCTGGGATAATTCACCTGGTCCAAAACAGCTACATTGTGTGGTCTCCACCCTAGCTAACCTTCTCACTACATGTTTATCTGGGCTGACAAGCAGATGTGGTTGCCAACCTGTCCTGCTACAAAGCATACAGGAAAGGGAAAAGGAAGTTTTTTGTCCAACACGAAGCACTAGGCTATCCAGGGCTGGATGCCTGCTGTTTTATCCATTATCCATAGGCTCATGAATATGCATGTCCCTCAAAATTCAATACATATTTTACTTTCTGACACGAATATGCCACTAAATTATCCTGCTTCCAGAGCATGCCTCCAGCCCAGTAGCTCAACTACACTTCTACAGAGCAAAGCTTTCTACTATCTCTCCAAAATTAAGCATAGGCCAGGTTCTTTCCTCCATCACATCAGCCTATCCACAGTAGTTCTGGGCCAACATTAGTATGCCAAAAATCACAGTGAGATTCATCTTATGCTCTCTGCAGATAATAATGCTCTCTACTGAAAAGAATGGTAATGGATTGAATCTGAACCATTAATCTTCAAAAGCAAATGATGAATCTGTCACCACTTGTCCTCCTTCTAGGGCCTAATGAACCCCAAGCCACAGTGAAAGCAGAATACCCAAAATCTAGCTCTCACATCCACATACAGCATGGAAGCAGCAGTAAAACTAAAGGGCATGACATGTACAAGTCATCACAGCCCAGCTGCTGGGTTTGGAGTGCCTTGAGAGGGAAGCTAAGGGCTAAAAGCAGAAAGAAGAAAAGCAGCACACTAAGAAAAAGAATTTCAAACACTTTCCTAGAACCAACAGGCAAGTTTCCCCAAAGCACAAGGCTTTAGATGAAGCTTTACTTACAGGTAAAACAGCAAGAGTCAGAGCCCTTTCCTCTCCTGAATTTATTTTTCCTACAGAGTTATCTACATTGTCTAAGTTATGCACCCACAGGAAAAGCAGAGCAGAGAAGATTATCCCCAGCTCACCTTGGCACTAGGTGAAAAGGTAGCTCTGCCACTTGGCAATATCCACCACACTTTGCTTCCCAGGCCTGAATGCACCTCTGGAGAGAAAGACCAACTGCTCTGCAACTACAACAGCAAGAACCTCAAATGGTCCTGCTTCAGAGGATAATTAAGCACTGAGCCAATCAGCAGGAAACCTCTCGGCACCAATCCCCGGCACTGGGGAGGGCAGAGCTGAAGTCACAGCACCTGTGAAAGGTGGGAGGGAGGTTTACAAGATCCCCAGAGGTCAGGTAATATCAAAACCAGACAAGCCACACACAATTGTGCCATTAAAGCTCACGGGTACCCATGAGTGTCACATGGGCTCTCAGGCAAGACTGGTGCCAAGAAGGAGGCAGCATGAGCTCTCTGTGCTTGTCCTTGGTTTTGCCTACATTAAAATTAAATAATTCCAGATATTCATTCATTTCCACAAGAGAAATGGTGGTAGATACATCCACAAAACACTAACAGAAATATGTACACTAACCTAAAGGTGCATGAATTGATGAGAACTGAGTGCTGTTTTAACAATTTTGGAGATTGTTAAGCCATTTTTACAAATGGCCTTCAGGGAGGTGGAGATGATTTTATGCCTCTTCCTTATGATCCCTTTCTTTCCTACCCTGCCCTCACCTTTCTTTCAAGTCAGTAATTTCTTACACAGTTTGGGTGGCACAGGGGATGTTCTGCTCAAAAATTAAGTTAACAATATAGCAGGGGATATAGCAGGCAGTAAAATGCAAGCTGTGATACGGAATTGCTGCCCAATTTGCAACTTAAGAGTGGAAATAATCAGAACTTGCTGATTATTTGGTAAGCTTTTGAACTCTGCTGATCTGCCATATCTTCCAAACAATATTCCCAGCTCATAAAGCTCATTTGAGCAGCACTGGCTAAGAGGATCTTGTGAGCCCAGAGCCAGGATTAAGATATGAGGCAAACTGGAAACTTAAATCCTTACAATCCTGTACCAGAAATGAGAAGCACTTTGACACACAGCGAGTCAATATGCCCCAGTTCTCTTTAGCATGTTGTGCCCACATAGAACCAAACACGAGTTCAGGTCCTTTCCAGTAACCTCGAGTGAAAGTTTTCATCAGGACAAAGGCTCAAGATCATAGAATTTGTCATTCATTTCACCCCATATTGCAAAAACTGTTTTTACTCCCTCAAGTAGTAACAATGTTGAAAGCAAAAATGTTAAAGAGACAGATTCATCTCCTGACTTGAAGGACTTCCGAGAACAGTGAGCAGAGCCTGTGTTTGGAACATCTGCTCCTCGCTGAAGACCGGTTGCATGACCTTCCAGGCCAGCTCTCCTAAAGTCTTTGGTCTCTGCCCTAATACTTGGAATAGCAGGCTGAGCAGAGCTTTGCACAGTGCTAGTCAGTTAGCATCTGACCCCTCTGATTGTGACTGGATGTCCCATGAAGACAAATAATCTTTTTCTTAAGGGGAAAAAATGCAAACCAGTAATTCAGTGTGACAATCCCATCACAATGATGAAATGAATAATGGTTTTAAAACTTTATGCAGCAACTGTTTTTAATAACATGGGAGTTAGAGAACAATGTTAAAAGTTTCAACTCAAAGACCTGGTTTCCTGTGTTGGCATCAATCCTAACACTAAATGTTAACACAACAAGCATTTTTACATCTTCATTTTAAAGAGAAACTAGGAAACAGATATACTCAAACTAACATCCCGTTCCGACAGACTCTCTCTGTGCTTTCACTGTGTCCTTAAAGGATTTCTCCAAAAGGATTTCTCCATTTGCTCAAATTCACTGAGTCTCAACTATACTGCAACAGCTGACAGGTTTTCAGCATACAGACACAGTTCAAACAAACATATCTTCACAGAATGGTGGAAGGTGGCATTAAAAGCTAACAACTACTCTTGTCCTACATTCCTCAACCCAACAAGTGCATCTCCAAGGTCAGAAGTTTACAGCAGAATATATCAAAAGCACTGGCTGTATGAATTACACCATTCATTTACCTGAACAGTTCTAACTATCTGAGAATACAGTCCAGATGGAGAACAAGTTAAATTACTCTAAACATGTTCACTGTGTATTAAGCTAATGCAGTCCAAACTAGGTTGACTAACAGTACAAAGCTACAGACCTCAACTGATGAGTGGGAACTAACTCATGGCAACTCAATCCCCTCTATCTGTAATCTCCACCTCTCTGCAACTAAACTGTCCTAAGTTCAAACTCTGGTTAACAGCAACAGCCCCAGACAGAAAGGCACACCCAAACAAGAGGGTGGTTTGGCCATGAAGGGTTGACATACTAGCTGATTCCTATCCCTACAGTCTGTAGTAGTGTTGACTTCAGATAGTTCAACTGCTAATGCAGAATACATCTTCCAGGCTCAGTCACCTGTGAATGAAAAGCTTCTAACAAAATCTGACAGCTGTTCAGAGTCTATATAAATGAAAAGAGGATTTAAATCAAACTCCATAATCAAGCATCCTCATTGCCCAAATCAGTCTTCAGACTTAATTTCTGTACATCCAAACATCAAGGACCAGGTAAACCTTAGCTACAGAGGGAGGGGAACCTTCACCATGGCCCCTTTCTACCGGAGTAGAGCTCTAGAGCAGCACATGAGACCAAGATTTCCAGACTCTGCACAGCACCTCATTGGTGGGCAGGACTTCTCTTCCACGACATTTAACCTGACACATCTCACCAGCAAGAGGCATTCCTACAGGATAAAAAGCAACATACTGGAAAAGATTGCACAGTCAAATAAGGGGTAAAAATGATGAGTACTAACTCTCAGCTGATGTATATACAACCAAAAAACATACCCAAAACTCTTCCCAAAAAGGGGAATTTCAGGTCTTGTAGGGTGTGACTCTCCAAGGCTTGGCAAAGCCACTTATAACCTCACCAAAGTTCAGTATGACTATGAGTGTTTACAAGCACAAGAACTAGGCCAAATTCAGAATGTAAATATTTGGATTCAGTTCCCCAAACTTGCCTCGATCTGCTCTGCCAACTAAATCCCAACTGCAGACCAAAAAATCTGAAAAGCAACAGTTTACACACACTACAGCATACAGACAAAACTAACACACAAGGCACTCAGCATTGGAAAGAAGAAAAATAAAATAGAAAGAAAAAAATCCTAATTCTTAATCTAAACTGAGTTTATGTTAAACAAGACATTAATGACGTTTGGACCAATACTCAATTCCATTATCATTTTGTACATTTTGAAAGCCTGATCAGTCCAGATGTTGATCCTCCACCCTGCAGGAGAGTGGGTTACATTAACCTTAGCTGGATTACTGAAGACCTCATGGATGACATGATGGGTCTGGCACACAATGGAAACTGCCCTAAACTATATTCTCTTTAGCCATCCAAAGCAAGTGCTTCCATTTTTCAGGCAGATGAATTGAGGAAAGACTTCTCTGGTTCCACAGTCATTTATTTAGCAACTTTGGTCCCATATTCAGAATTTATTTAGAATCGCAAATCACCTGGAGTTCTCAACACCCATGCCTTTTTCTTTCCTTTTATTTTAGTTTTACCCCAGTTCTTTTAGATATAGATAAGGATGGCAACCAGGGACTTTTGACCTCCCACAAACAGAGAATCCAAGGGATACACCATACTCTCAGCTCCCAGTTCCCAGCTCTTCTCAGAAAGTGTTAAATGCCTTTCAGTCCTCCATCTCCATTGCCAACACTCACTGGAGGGAATCAGAAAGGCAAGGGTCACATCAAGACCAGGATTTTTTTTTTCTTTTCTAAATGATAAGAATTCAGGCCTCCTAACTCCCACTACTGTAAACTAACAAAAAAATCCATCCTTTCCCTCTTCTGTTAAGTGGGAAAAGCACAAATCTGCTTCTTTTGCTTTACTCAACTGTGGGAAACTTGGGTTTGCTTTCCAGTTAAAAGCAGGCTCTTCGGCACACTTCACAGTGACCTCTTCACAAGGGGCTAGTATCATTTCTTTAAATGCCCCTACACTAAAAATAGTCCTCCTTCCTAAACATGAGTACTTTGCAGTTCCAGGCATTCCGAGATCCTGCATACCACTTTATTTTTTTTGTTCAAACTGGCAACATTTATTTAACCAGCAATTAAAAAAAGGAGGCCCAGCCGCCCCAGTGATTCTTCCCAGAGGGTCTTAGATGTTTATGAAACACAATGAAAACAATAAAGTGGATAAAATCATGCTATTCCATCAAGTCCTTGGCAAGCCTTTCCAACCAAGAATAAATTGGCATGGTATGTTACAGTCAACAGATTACACAATGGTTTACAGGGTCACCAATAATAAGGGGTCACATGCTCCTTAAAGAGCTACAGTATATGTTAAGTCACTTGCTTAAAGGGAAAGAACAACACTTGGTCCTGAGCGTCTTGGAGCACATTCTGGCAGCCACAGCACAAACATGCTGCAGGGGTAGGAGAGGACAGAAGGCACCTCTGAGCCAGGAAGGGCAGTGACTTCACTGTGCAAGCTGGCTGGGGGAGTTCAGCACCCTGAAGGGAGCAGCAGAAAGCCAGGCTGGGCAGGCTCTCTCATTTCTGCACACTGAGAGAACACATCCTATGTAATTCTAGGAGCAGGACAGTCTCCCTGCCCCACTGAGGCCCAAAACCACCATCCTATCACCCCTTCCCAAGAAGTCCCACTTCTCACTCCACGATCTCAGAGGAAACTGGTTCCACCCCAGAAGCAAGATGCCAGTCTAGTTGCTCTTAACAGCGCATAGACTGCAGCCAACTTTAAAAGGTGCTTGACTATACTCCTAGGTAGCTTATTGAAGTCATCACAACTGCCTAAATGTGTCGTAGTTTTCCTTTAAATACCCAATCTTAAACCAAGAGGGAAATTAATAAACCTTATTCTTACGTGTCAACCTGGTTACCGATTACCACTATGCCACCTGCATAGCCTGATCACCACAATGAAAGTTAAATTTTGATGTTCCCAGAACACACATGAATTTCTCAAATCTCACCTTTGCTTTGTTAACTTACCCTTCTACTATGTTTTTGTTTACTAACTATAAATTAATCATGTATAAACAAAATGCTATCAAGTCTGAAAGGCAAATGAACCTCACTTCATGTTATCTTCAGAAATCAGACTACAACTAACAGTTTCATCCCTCATCTTCCACAGGTTTTGATCATTCTAGATGGTTTTTATTGGATTATTCAATGGAAGTTTAAGTCTCACTACCCATCATAAAAATGAAAGAAAACCTATTCCCCAGACTCAGTACAACAGTAAAATAAGGGTGTAGAAATCACTACTACTGACATACTCCATGCAATAATACTATGGATCTAGTTTCATTTAGTTTGACTACTAAATTCAAAGTACATTTGAGTGATAAAACTGAAGTTTACACAAGGAAGCTCTCTCATATGTAGCCACTGCTCTTTGATTGCAGTGACCTTAGTAATGCAAACGTTTGGTACCAAGCCAAGAGCAGTACATCTGATTTTCCCACCAAGTGAACTGCTGAAGTAGCTCCCTCAGCTCTTCAGCCAGATCTGTTCTGGGATCCTAAAGTCTTCCGCCGGAGTCCAGGTGGCTCCTCTACTCTTTTCAACACGCACGCAAACACGCAGCCGGCTGGACAGACGATGCGAGCGCGCTTTGGAAGGGCGAAGATGTGCCGGCGCTCCCCGTCTCCCTGCGGACCAGAGCCCCGCGCTGGCTCCCGGGCGGGCTGGGGCTACCCCGGGCTCTGTCCCTGCGCGGTGATCTCCCGGGCTCTGTCCCCCCGCAGTGGTCTCCCTGGATCTGTCCCTGCTCGGGGGTCTCCCGGGCTCTGTCCCTGCGCGGTGTCTCAGCCCACGCCACCCACGCACAAATCAGTGTCCCGTGCGCGGCAGCACCGACTGCCCGTACTCCCGTGAGCACGGACCCCTCTCCCACCCGCGCTCCCCCCGGGCGGGGCAGGGGCTCGGAAGGACAGCGGGGCCGGCCCGCCCCGGCACGACCCGCGGTGGTCGCGGTGCGGGGGACCCGCGGAGCCCCTGCCGCGCACCCCCGGCCCGGCCCGCCCGCGGGGGGCTCTCGGGGTGCAGGGACGGCGATCGGGGCGCGATCGATGGTTTCCCCCCCCGTCCCGCTCCCCATGCCCGGTGCCCAGAGGCACCACCGCCCGGCAGCGCGGCTCCCCGGCCCGGCCCTTACCGAGGCGCGCAGGGATGCGCTCCCTCCGCCGGCCGCCCGCAGCCCCCGTCCCGCAGCCCGGGCGGCTGCAGCTTTTTTGGAGAGGCTGGGAAGAGGGAAAGGAAGGGGGGGAGGGAAAGGGGAGGGAAAGGACTGAGATCGAGGGAGAGAAGTATGCGAAGGCAGGAAGTGGAGACGGCCACGGCCAGTGCGGGAGATTAATGGGAACCAGTCAGCCGGCAGCCAACAAAGAAACCTGCTCGCACAGCGCAGCCCGGCCCGGGCAGCCCCGGAGCCTGAGCCACCGCTCCCGGCACGGCCCCAGGCAGNACACGCAGCCGGCTGGACAGACGATGCGAGCGCGCTTTGGAAGGGCGAAGATGTGCCGGCGCTCCCCGTCTCCCTGCGGACCAGAGCCCCGCGCTGGCTCCCGGGCGGGCTGGGGCTACCCCGGGCTCTGTCCCTGCGCGGTGATCTCCCGGGCTCTGTCCCCCCGCAGTGGTCTCCCTGGATCTGTCCCTGCTCGGGGGTCTCCCGGGCTCTGTCCCTGCGCGGTGTCTCAGCCCACGCCACCCACGCACAAATCAGTGTCCCGTGCGCGGCAGCACCGACTGCCCGTACTCCCGTGAGCACGGACCCCTCTCCCACCCGCGCTCCCCCCGGGCGGGGCAGGGGCTCGGAAGGACAGCGGGGCCGGCCCGCCCCGGCACGACCCGCGGTGNGGGAGGGAAAGGACTGAGATCGAGGGAGAGAAGTATGCGAAGGCAGGAAGTGGAGACGGCCACGGCCAGTGCGGGAGATTAATGGGAACCAGTCAGCCGGCAGCCAACAAAGAAACCTGCTCGCACAGCGCAGCCCGGCCCGGGCAGCCCCGGAGCCTGAGCCACCGCTCCCGGCACGGCCCCAGGCAGGGTCCCGGCCGGGAAGGAGGGAGGGAAGGAGGGAG